>OV049924.1:342143021-342743021 GCA_920104205.1 Eupeodes latifasciatus
TTAAAGCAGTTCGGTGTCTTTTTTCTTCAAGACGCAAAAGTTCTTCAAAATTTTAAATAGGATTCTGTACGAAAGTGACTTTAAGGCAAGAGAAAAATAAATTAATGTAAAAATATCTATTTACACATATTTTTGTGTGCCTTCATACCTTAAGTGCATTATTCCGGCTCCTATCAAGCTTTTATATAAACTTGATATACGTCGGCTTTGAAATCGACTTGAAGGAGAATTCTCAAAAGCAGGACCTGCTATGACGTCAAGGTTGATATATGAAACGAATTTCAGTAAATTAATTGAAGCGCTTCTCGTATTTACCATCAGACTATGCGGGGTTGCTGCTGGAGAAGCACCAGTACCATCACCAGCAGCAGCAGCAACCAGATACGCGCTGGTATCAGATTAGCAAAATAACGTACCATAACGCATCCAGATCAAGATGCATATTTTTAAAAGGCAAGACTGCAGGATTTTATGTTAACCAGTATGTTTTTTTTTTGTTGTTGTAGTATGTTTCTTACTCCAGGACTGCCTACATTCTATAAAGGCAAAGCTACAAACACAGAATATGTATTTACTACAATATCAAAATAAAAATATAAGAAGACACAAATTCCGTCCGTCGGTCGCGTCCGTCCGCGTTCATAGATCAACAGTGAACTCTGGTGAGCAAAAAGAAAACTAGAAAACAACAAGAAAAATGTTTTCAAAGAATACACTATACGAGGACCACGGTACCGTCCTAAGCTCTAAGAAGACCGTACATATGCCAAAAGAGCTCTAGGGGAATCTTATTCTTATATTCTTTTCAGTTTAAAGGAGATTGAACACGATAGTTGACTCTGTAGAGAACATGCCGGCACATTATAATATCTTATTCTTCTTAACCCTGAGCTTGGCAAAGTGTTTTTTCTTTTCTTTTTATTTTTATTTAATTTATTTTGTTAAACTAAAAAATAAGAAAAATATACTGCGCGCTCAGGAGTAGTTGCTGCTTTCAGATTCGGATTCGGATTCACGAGGAAGATGATGATGCTGGGTGATGATGGGGCAAGCGATGACTCTAGGTAGATGGTTGGTGGATCCTTTTATGTTTGGAAACGATGCAGCACAAGAGATGAGCATGATAATCCAGAAATACACGACATAGATTTTCGCTTTTCCGATTAAAAAAAAAAACAAAAACCTTAAACAACAAAAAATAGAAATAAGCTTTGACTTTATAGGAAAGCCGCAGATTAACGAGGTGCACCAATGCACTTAGATAGAGTACGATGTATGTTCTACATAGTCCTTGTACTTAGTTGAATGCGCTATGCGACCTATGCTGTACTACATATCCTGTAGCTACAAGATTGTTGTTTGTTAATCTATACCGCACCGCTGCAATACATATACCAACATACATAGATTTATTGAACTTCGGGATGAAGTCTAACACTGAAAATTAATTAAAACTTTTGTTTGTCTTCTAGAAAGTCAATTCTATCTCACCCACCTTCTTCACCAGAGAGAAAAAAAAATTAAGAAGTTTTCAATTTTACTATCAGTTCTTTAGTAGGTTAGGTATCCCGTACCCTACCTACAGCAAAGCGAAGGAAGTATTCTAGATTCCTCAAAAACACACCAAGGGAGCTCTTTAGAATTATTGAAAGCTTTTAGAAATGAAAGTAATGGGTTCAAATTTCTTTCGAAATATTATTTGGTGAAAATAAATATTTTTGATTTACCTTTACAGATATTTGATTGCTTTTTTCCATTAAATGTAAGAGAAATGTAAATAAATTTCGATAAACAATCAAAATCACAACTTTACAATATTTTTAAAAGGTTTTTCTGCGATCTTCTTGTTTCTAAATAAATAAGGTTGCCCATTAGTCCGTTGAGAACTAGGATCTAGTGACTTACAACTCTCGAACATTCCTATGTGCGAGTACTGCTTACAGGGATGGAGGGGACCTACAGTTTTAAGCCGAATCCGAACGGATAATTTGAGAAAGCACTTTTCATGAAATTAATTACTCTTGAAGGCTTTGACAATTTCTCGCAATATCCGTAAAAAAAATTTTAGATGACCTTCCAACGCCCTTTTTTCATTTATTCTTAAAATTATCTTAAGGCTAGACAAAAATTCATAAAACTTAACCCTTAAACAGGTATGTAAACCGGCCAAGGCTTAGAATCCCATCCAGACTACACATTATCAAGTGCCAATTGAAGCCACTAAAACTGGTTCTCCTGCTTCACCCTACTGAACCGAAGGAGCGAATGAGGTTGAAAATACTTCATAATGATGCTGCTCAAGTGTGCGCGGAGTGTCATTTGGACAGAACGTCCAGCAAATTGAATTGTTGGTCGAAGACATAGCTCTCGCAATGTGACCTTAAACAATTTTTATTACGAAATTTTCAATTCTGTTGATTCGAGCCCCCTTGTATAGGACCTCGATGGAACAGCAATTCGCAAAAGCAGATTGGGCTGTTCGGTGTAAGCCGGAAAACCCGAAACTTCTCCATCGGAGTAAGGGCAACGTTTAACCACACAGGACAACCATAAACGATCATCGGCCGTAAGAGGCCATGTAGCAAATTAAATTCATTCTAAGGTCAAGCCGACTGCTGTAAAACAGCCGTTTCGTCAGACCGAAGATATCACTGGCCCTGGTCAAAGCAGAATTTATATATCTGTAGAGATTTAAATTCTGATCTAACCAGACACCGAAGTACTTTACTACACTTTTGCTCGTTAATCGCTGCCTGTGAGCATCAACGATAACAATCTTGGCGCCAATTCTTGCACGTATCCCTCGTTCCCCCAAGCCAACGGAGTGCGGAACAAAATTGCCTGTGACTTCTAGACACTTCTTTTCAGTTTCCACTCGTCGCAATATAGCTGAATCTTATCGAAATCACACGGCAAGAGAATTCTAATAACCTCAACCTTCCAGGACAGTCCAACGGACTAACCATATCATGCCACGGGTACTACTTCTTCTTGTTTCTAAAAAACTTTTATAATTAGGATCAAAATTGTATTTAAAAAAATTATAAAGTAATAATTTATCTAAACCAATTTCTGAATGCATACCTGCATCAAGAAGCAAGATTATCAATTTATACAAGATCCCTAGGGAGTAGTAAATCCGTCCGTATCCGAGGCTTGTTGGTGCTTCGCAACTAAATTAAAATAAATAAATTAGGTGGCGCAACAGTCCGTAGAGAACCAGGGCCTAGTGACTTACAACTCTCAACCATTCCTGTGTGCGAGTAATGTTGTCAGGGATGGAGGGGACCTACAATTTATATGCCGAATCCGAACGGCTAATTTTGAGAAAGCACTTTTTCATGACAAGAATTACTCTTGGAGAATTTGTCAATTCCTCGCAAGAGGCAGTACCCGTGAAAACTCATTTTTTTTTTTAATTAAGGTGGCACAGGCAGGGATTGAACCCAAGACCTCTCGCATGACAGTCCAACGCACTAACCATCATGCCACGGGTACTTCGCAACTATAAGATTTTTAAGTGGTCAGGAAGTCACCCTGACGGCACAACCCCCAACCTGGAGGGCCAGATCCTTAGTATAACTCCAAGGACGGGGAGCCGGATAAACCGCTCCTTATAGGCCTGGGCTCCCTAGGCAGTAGACATTACAGTAATTTAGTAATTTTTCAGAACTAACAACATTAGTTATGCTTCCACTCTCTTCAAATTTCTTTAAAATTATACAGATTGTTTGAGTAGTCAGTTATGACCGTTTTTGTAGTAAGTTTTATTGATTTTAACAACTTGTTCGATTGCTATCCCTAATCGTAAATGGTCAACATTCAACTTATGTTGTGACACTTCAAATGACAGCTAAGATTGGAAGGTTTCTAACTTAACTAATTTTGAAATTTTGTGTAGAAAAGCCACTTTTCCAAACTAAAAAACGAAATATACTAAACAAGACCACTTTAACTATTTAAAAAAACGCAATATTTAACTGCAGCTGTCAAGAAGTTGTATAAGAACTTTTAGAAAGTAGAGTAAAAGAGCATGTTGCTTCCGAAGTCTCTATGCTTACGAAAAATTCTTTCAACTAATCCAACGATGCAAAGCTGTCTGTAAAATTCAGACATGTTTGGAAGATCATCACAAATTGTACTAAATTAACATAGTCTCAAATAGCTTAGTATGATGCGTTTTTTAAAAACTGTTATTTCAGGTCGAAGGTCAGCAAAAACCTTCGAAAAAGTATTTATTAACTAACAATTACAAAATCCTTGTACCCAGTGAGTATACTTAAAAAGAACTTAAGACGCTTTACCTTTTGACTTGAGCCTTTTTATAACATTCTTTTACGATCTTCCACAGATTCGAGGGGTATAATTTCAAAACTCTTCTATTCCACTTTTTTTCAAAAATGAGTTAAGTATGAGAAAGTGTTCTTTAGAAGAGCCCTCGTCTATGTATTTAGCTAAAATTTATCAAAACTTGTTACTTCCTATACTTTTGAGTACTCAAAAAGTGAAGTTTTTTTTCAAAACTACACTATTCTACTCAGTCGTTTAATTCAAAACTCATTTATTCTCATACAAACCAAAATCCGCACCAAAACTCTTCTTTTCCTATGCAAATTAAAGTAGCCACTTTCAAAACTCGTGTATTCCAATGACATTAAAAAGGCGGGAATCTTTGTTGTTTTGAGAGCATTCATGGGTTAAACTATTTAGTGTTGCAATAATTCTTGTTAAGAAAACATCTTTGGTAGGTTCGCAGATAAAATAATGTTTTATAAGTAGATTTATATTTAATAATTAAATATATTGTATTTATAGATCATGAAAGTTTACTTTCTTTTCAAAACTCTTCTATTCCTAAATAAGTTGAATCAAAAAGTTTACTTTCTTTTCAAAACTCATCTATTCCTAAATCGGTTGAATCAAAAAGTTTACTTTCTTTTCAAAACTCATCTATTCCTAAATAGGTTGAATCAAAACTCAACTATTCCAATCGTAATTTTCAAAACTCTTCTTTTCCAAATTAAATTGAATTTTTATAATTTTTAGATTCATCTTATAGGTTCAAAACCAAAAGAAATAGATAAAGATCATTCCAAACTTCAAATTTAGCCTTTCGACCAATCGCTAATGTCATTTTATCAGCTTTTAATAGTTTTTTTCGTTTTACTTAAAATTCTAAAAAGTGGAAAAGAAGAGTTTTGAAATTATACCCCTCTCGTAACCCTTAGGTCAAAATCCAAAGAAAACTAAATCCCAGACATAATAACACTCTCTCTCTAACTGCATAGATATAAATAACAAAGGAATTATACCAAAACACTGGAATAACTAATCCGTTTAGTGCCGTTAGGTGGCAAATTTATTAATTTACTCCGCCATCAAGCTTAAATAGAATTTCATAATTGAAATTCCAATTCAAAGGGAATTAAAATTATATGATTGTGATTGCTGCATATAATGAGCATGCAACCGTTTAATTTAAACGAAACCCCGCTTTGAGATATACCTACAAACCTATACCTAGATATCTACTTGTATCTACATATTAATGGATGGCCAGTCAACTAGGTAAGGCTAGATATATATACTTTACCTTGGGACTTTTGAATATTTAAAATATGTATAAACACCCAGACGTAAAGCTATAATGCAACACTACCGTTGATGGGTAATGAATATGGCACCGATTTGTTACGAACCACCCGAACACAAAAACCCTCCACTAGCGGGATTAATGCATATTACTCTGGACATGAACTATGGAATGGTGTCCTCCCTTCTGACCACTCCTTAGTTGGCTGTCTTTTGTTGGTTTCAATGAACCCACCACCACCGCCGCTGCCGCCGTAACCGCATAATAATTGATTGACATGCTGCGGCAAGTCTACCTCTCTCTATATCTTACCTACCCGAGTCTACCTCCAACTGAAGACCCAACCATCATCAGCCACGTCTTTTCATTATATTCAAAGCAATAAAGCTTGAGTTGAGGGTTTGCATTTAGGAATTTTAATTTTGTTGTTCGATTATTAGGAAGAACGTGGTCAAGTCAAAAACAGCGCACACACCACACCAAGAAAAGAGAAGAGACCCAGAACCAGAACCAAAACCCGAACCCAGAAACTATAAAGAACACAAGAGGAGAATCCTTAATTTTATGCAGACATCCACTGAATCACCTAACGATTAGCCTACGTTTTGCATACTTAATCAATATAACATGACGCTACATCCTGAATTACTATACACTTGGCCAGCCCGCCTGATGGCCCGCAATGGCAAAAGAATTACTAACTTGTTTTCTGTTTGCCACCTGATTTCTTGATCTTTTGTGCTTTGTTGACATTTCTTTTTGATTATTCATCTAGGTGCAGGATTACATCAGGAGAATTTCATAAAGGGCGTGAGTTTGGTTTTGGAACTATTAGTATTTTTCTTAAGAAGGTTGGGCGCTTCCTATATTCAAAGAAGAATTTTTAACTAGAAACGTAAAGAAGTCTTCTAAACGGTTGTTGAAGATAACCGCCAATACTAACTTCAATATGGATCCGAGACTTGACTGCTAAATTTTTGTATCAAAGTCACTCCGATTTCTTAGCCACGTTTTAAAAAAAGAAGTCGTACGAAGAATTGAAGGCGCCTCATATCAAAAAAGAAGGTTTTGGAGATACTGAACTGTGCGCAATTTACCTTCAGATGTTGTGACGAAAGTTCAGCCCGCTGCTTAAGGTCAGGCCATCTAGCTTTGGTGTGTCTAAGTGAAGAGGAATCACTTCGGAAAGTCCCTAATGCTAATGCACCTTCTGTTAGAACATTATGATAACTCTAAAGAAAAGAAGTACGTTAATCAGAATGCCCATAAGGCTTTAAGAGATGTAAATGAATGACTTCAGTTCCTTATCGGTATTAGAATAATGGAAAGACTTGGTGAAGAAGAACAATTTCGAACCTCGGTTGTTCAGCCTATGATAATGATGACGAACTTAGGTTTTTTTGATATAGAAATACTTCGTGTCTTCGAGAACCTTATATAGTTCGAAGAACTCTTTGATCATAATCAAAAATATTTGAACATTTCTGCTAAAAACATTCCAAGTTAGACCTATGGTGAAATTTCAGTTCTGGTTTGATCAATCTGGTTGATGATTCAGCTTTAAAACTTAAATTAATATTCAGGACCTGCACCAACAGCACTTGCGCGCATTCGTTTCGCAAAACGCAAATCGCAAGCAAAACCATAATAAATATAATTGATTTTCAAGACCACGATTGACGATTGTTGGGTGTTGTCAAGTTTGGATGAAATATATCTTCCAGTGGAACAGAAAAAAGATCTATCGCCGATTAGGCGAGACATACACCACACATCAGAAACATTAAACAGAGAACAAGAGGTGCTCCTTTATTGTTAACTGTTTTTAGCTGTTAAAGTCCCTTGGCCTCATGCTCATGGCCACCTTAATATGCGCTCTTTGGGTCGGTCGCATGCTACAACTGCTATATCACTCCTATAGCCATATGACCATTGAGGATTTATTGATGTTTTAAGTCAATAATAAACTGCACAAGGAAGTTGTAGATTCGTTTATTGTATATATTTTAAGAACATTGTAGCGGTAGGTATGGACATCGAGAAGATTGATTATGATTTGAGTAATAAAATTTCACTTAGGAAGATGATAATATATCATGTTAGTATAGAGCGTTGATTTCGGTTAGGTATGAGTGCGAGGTTACTTGACTGGACTAAATATTTCTCACTATTTGTCATGTTTATTGTGAACTTTTGACACTTTTAAGATTGTTTTATGTCAATTGTATAAGGTTACCTGCGAAAACTAGAAGAAATACAATTGGTCTATAAAGTAATAAAACAGGCGATTTTATTTATTTATGTGGGGCCAAGAGAAAACGTGTCTGGGTGATTATGTTTACCTAAAAATGAAATTTTGTTTTTGGTTATTGCCTTTTTAAGGTTCGGTGGGTCAGAACGCATAACATTGGAAGTCAAAATAAATGAAAGATTATTTTGCACCAGGAACTTGTTGATATAGTTAAAGGCTTGTTAAGCAACGTAAACTTAAAATCACCTCGGTTTATATTAAAAAACCTTTATCTAAGTAGAGATTTTTGAATTAAGACAATTAGTAGTGTGTCTTTTAAGATCAACTAAATCAAATAATTTATTAAAGTAAGACTTCTGTTCAATTAATATTTCAACAGTTTGACTTACTTTACGATCCTTATCATCAAAATGTTGCCGATATGCTCAAACAAAGATAGTAAGTGAGGAATATTTTATAAACTTTATAAAGGGTAACGAAAAATTTACTATGGATAAGTAAAAATACGTCAGTATTTAGTTAAGTCAAGAAGCACTTCATTTATTTCCTTCGAAATCCGTTTTAATAAAAAATGTTAGTGTTTTAAGATATGAGAAAGTAGTTAAAAACCATCGTCATTTCTGTTGACAAATTCTTACCTTGAGAGTTGTTTGGTAGAATCTCTTTATAAACAGAAAAAAATTAGGAAAGACTTTTTCAACAACAAACTAATTAATTTTAATTTGAAAAAGACTGGTAAAAGTCAAATAGTTTTTTCCCTGAACACTTTTATTTTTAATAAATGATTAAAAATCATGAAAATCATGAAAATAAAATAAATATGATCCAGCAAGTGTTCATATATGCGTTTCGCCCCGGTGCAATGGTTGGGCTCATCAGAAGATGACCATTACACCTTGTCTTGACGCATATTTTCCCGAATTAATCGAGATACCATAATAAGTAGCTCGGATTATATGGTATCTCGATTAATTCGAGCGTGGTAAGTCTTTGCTTCAGAGTACGGCGGAAGTTACTCAAGCGTAAACTGATGGGCTAAATTATCTTGTTGCACTTATACTCAAGTCAAACAATACAAAAGTCACTAATAATGGCGTTCTTGCCAGCACCGTTTTTAAAAGAAATGGAAACAATTACTTTACTAACCAATGAACACACCAAACGGCCAGCTTTTTTGGATAAATCATTGATTTGAATCAAAATAATATATGAACATGGCAAGATTGCCGTCTGCTAGAAAATAACATTTGCTTTAATAAAATAATAAAATAAATAGTTGGTAGGTTTTCATTAGATTTCTTGTTATAAAAAAAAATTGTTGTTTTACATTCGCTCAAACAGAAAAAAATAAATGATCTTTTGATAACTATGATTTTGGAGTTTTAGTTTACGTTTTTATAAATTAATATTATAAATTGTTTTAGAAATTTGTAAATTAATATTTTTAGGAAAACAAAATTAAAAAAGCTTCTTCGATAATAATTTAAGGCATGTTCACAGAACATGAAGAGATTTGTCCAACCAACGGATCCGTTATGACACCAAACATTTGTTCCCTAGAGAGGACACTATGTTGAAAATAGAGCCTTCGAATTTCTTGTAGTATCGCTATGAAATGGTAAATAAATCGTCACGCTCATTTCTGTTACAATAATTACAAAGGAGATGCGGAAATGATCTGACCGATGCGGAACATAATTCAAGTTAAATATTTCAACCCTTGCTCTGAAAATTGTTCCTATAGCTCTCGCAGAAAGTCTATTATTGAAATAATTTGTCGCATTAGTATTTAAGGAGTGGCTTAGATTTCTATAAATTTCTCTTGTTGACGATGATGATGCTCTACTTATGTAGATGCTGAAGATATATGTATATTTTCATCAACTTTTGCGATAACATTCGAAAAGATATCTGTCTGCCAATTATCTATGTTAAACTCAGACAGTTCAAGAGAAACATCATACAACCAGGCAAGTTGAGTCCATTCCTTAAATGGCGATGCTTCTGTTCGCAGAAGAACCTACATGATAGATGTGTGAAGATTCGAACTTGGTTTACTCATCACTCTTGTTAGAAAATCTGCATGCAATTTCAAATGTTTAACATAAATCAGCGCAATTCCAGACTTCACATAAATTGCATAGGTTGGAGTTGAACTAGGTAACCGAAAAAATCTTTTGAAAAAAAGGCGTTGTATCAACTCTTCAAGTTCTTCAAAGTAGGTGTGACCAAAACTTGAATAACGTAAGACAAGCAAGTGTTAATGGTTGCTTGGAAAACTCGGTCGGACAACATTGGGTTTTCGAAGTTTCCTCACATTCCTCACTTAACAATGCTGTTTTAATTGTTGCTGATCTAAATCCTGCCAAATCTATATTGTATTTTATATCCTCTTAAGTTTGTAGACTTTCATTTTCATGCATTCAGAATCAGAAAGCTTATTTTTTATAATAACAATTTTCTGTATTCCTTAAAAGTATTTACGATATTTCCTATGTATATAGAGTATCATGAAATTGGATGAGTGTTTTAGTCCAGGCCCTGATGGTGTACCATCCTCCATCTCAAAAAAATGTCTAGCTTATTTATCATATCTGTTATGTGTTCTCTTTATTGAGTCCTTCAATAGTTCGCTTTTTCCTAATATATGCGAAAGTGCATTATTTAGGAAAATTAAGTAATGAGCTACAGACTTATAGCTAAATTATCTCTGATATCTACTATTCGAGTCTTTTGTATATAACAGGCTTTCCTCTAATTTTACTTCAATTATATGTGATAATTACCATAGTTTCGTGAAAAAGAGATATACATACATTTATAATTTATTCAACTTTACATCCTTTTGCTTAGATGTTTTTGAAAAACTTGGACAAGTCGATTGTATATTTACTGATTTTAATAAGGTACATATTTGCCAAGTTGTGTCACAATATACATACTATTTAGTACTATAATAAAGCTAAACAAACAAGGTTCTAACTACAATTTCTTAAAAATTAAAATAGATCTCATCGTATAGAATAATAATAAAATAGAATTTATAGTGCTGTATTTTTTTTTGTGGGTGGCGCAACAGTCCGTAGAGAACCAGGGCCTAGTGACTTACAACTCTCAACCATTCCCGTGTGCGAGTAATTGCAGGGATGGAGGGGACCTACAGTTTATATGCCGAATCTGAACGGCTAATTTGAGAAAGCACTCTTTCATGACAAGAATTACCCTTGGAGAATTTGTCAATTCCTCGCAAGAGGCAATACCCGTGAAAAAAACTTTTAGGTGGTACAGGCAGGGATCGAACCCAAGACCTCTCGCATGACAGTCCAACGCACTAACCATCATGCCACGGGTACTACAAATAGTGCTGTATTTGGTAATGAGTATTCGATCGATTTGTTGTAAGTTCTGGCGTTCTCAGGGAAGACATTTAGATCATCAAAAAAAGATCGTCTGTCCCTATTTATGTTGATGGCATAAAGCTTTTCAAAAGTATAAAATTAATTTCTGACTGTTTACTTTTGCAAGAAGACTTGTTAGTATTGAGGGAAAGCCGTGCAATAAAAATTGTCTCGTTTTACTTGTTGACAAGTGTAATACCATGAGTTTTACACCCAAAAAAGTCCCCTTTGAATTATACGTTTGATACATGTTTGAGTATTAAAACTAAACAGCTAAGAAAGCTAATAATATGATCCTAGGAATCATAAAGAAATTCGGTCACGATTTTCGTGAAGATTAGGTTGGCTTTATTTAAACATACATTTTTAACAATAATTTGCTTAATACAATCAATATGATGCATGGCATTTCCGTCTGCCTGATTGACAACTAAAATTATAACTTTATATAGATTAAAAAAACAAAGTGCAGTTTAAGATTAGAACGCTTCATTTCAAATTCGATGTCTATATTTAAGTGCTGTTTTGCAATAGGCACATAACTTTGTGACATTCATTTCCTGTAGAAGGCTTATGATTTCAGTATTTGAAAGAAAGCCACTGCAAGTTGCACAGGTTGCATAAAATCGGTAATTTCGGGCTGTGAGGAATGTAGTTCAGATTATGGAGTTTTAATCTTAGCCGAAGCATGCATGAAATTTGTTCGATAGTATATTTGTCGTGGAAGTAGTTTCTTTCCTGGAGATCGTAGTCTAGTCTACTGTAAATCATACGGTATATTGAACTTTTCGCTTGCTCCGTATAATGTTGTCTTGAGGCTTCATCCAGACGAACTATTAAGCGATATATAGTTGGTTCCCATGAGGCAATGTTACTATCGTTCAGGTTAACATTCACCAACATCCATGATACGTTTATAGCTGTTTTCGCCTTAACAAGTTTGTCAGTGAGATGTTTTTCCATGCTCAAGTTCTTAGTAAAGCAGACTCCTAGATATATTTGTATTCTCGCAACAACTCTACTCTTTCACCATTATAGTGACATTGATCACTTGCATCACATTGTATCGCACTGGCCATTAAATTGTGTGTCCTACTCCATCACCGACAGCCATTTTAACCTAACCTAACCTATGTTCTTTAACAGCTTAGACTAATTAATTTAGATTGTAAGTATTATGTATAAGTATCTATACGAATTGAAAAAAGAGGCTGGAATGCGACCCACACTGATAACTTCCCATCCCGTCTGTCGATTTGTCTTGCTTAAAAGTTTGTCTATATGTATCAATTTTTACCAAATTTGCGTACTATTTTTTGTAGATTTTATTTTTGTATGAAAAAACGGACTGTTGGATTTTTATAAAAAAAATTACTGAACAATATTTTTGAAGCCAATATTTTAAATTTTTGAAAAGCTATTTTAGTCGAAAGTAAAATTTTACCAAGCTTTAGTACTGTTTTTTTTAGGTTTTAATTTTTGTAAAAAAAACTGTCAATTCGATTTTTCTCAAAATTTGTTCCAAATGTTGAAAACAATATTTCTTATAAGATAAAATTAGTTAGGAGCCATTATCTTAAATTTAAAAAAAAAATCGTATTTGAGTCGAAAATCAATTTTTACAAACTTTTATTAATTTTTTTTCGGTTTTTAATTTTTTGTAAAAAAAACTGTCAATTCGATTTTTTCAAAATTTTACTGAATGTTGAAAACAATATTTCTACTAAAATAAAATAAGTTTGAAACCATAATCTCAAGTTTTTGAAAAGATATTTGAGTCGAAATTCAATTTTTACCAACTTTGAGTAATGTTTTTTTTTAGGTTTTTATTTTTTATAAAAAAACTGTCAATTAGATTTTTCTCAAAATTTTACCAGATGTCAAAAACATTATTCTTTGATGCACAAAACTGTTTTGGAGATGAAATCATATTTCAGTCGAAAAATTTTCGGGGTGACAATTTTTTTTTCAGTTTTTTTGATTTATAAAAAAACCCGTTAATTGGAATTTTTTCCAAAAACATAATTGTTTTGTATCACGTTACAATATATAATATAAAATTTAATTCAAGTCTCTAGCTTCATTGGTCATGAGATATTCAGGGTCAACCAAAATTTTCACCTTTTTTTTAAACTGCTATAGTAAAAAAACCACACATGCAATTTTCTTGAGAGCCCTTTCTTCATCTTTCTGTCTTATTATCTTTATAACAAAATTTATTTGAAGTCGATATCTCTTCTGGTTCTTGAGCTATGGACCACAAAAAAACGTACGGAAGTACGAACGTTACGCACAGACATCTTTCTAAATATCTTTTATTTCGACTCTAGGGACCTTGAAACGTCGAGAAATATCAAAATTTTCAATTCGACAAATCGGACCCATTACAATAGCTTCCTATGGGCAGTTAATAAATACGTTAATTTCTGAAGGCCTCGTACTCTAAGGCATTTTGTTTTTCAAATAAAAATTTAATTTGGGATTTGCGGTACTTTTTAAATGTATTTTCTTAGTCACACTAGTCAACTTAAAAATAAAGAAAAAAAGAGTCTGTATACCATAAAAAGTTAGAAATATATTCAAAACCCACCTAAAATTGTATTTAAAGAAAATTAACTAGCAAAACAAAAAAATTAGGTAACTTTACAATTTAAAATTTATCTTACAAAAAGTTTTTTGAGTTTGGTTGACATGAAAAAAGAGTTACATTTATACAGAACTAGCTTTTACCCGCGACTTCGTCCGCATTAGATAGTTTTTTTTTGGATAGTAGTATGAAAAAACCTGAGCTGTACTTTTTTGTACGTATGTTTGAATTGTGCCGAGATGGGATGAGGCCATACTAAGTGTGATTGTCATAGGTTAGGTTAGGCTTAATACATTTTAAGAAGAAGATAGGTTACTGCAATACATTTTTATATACGACGTTTTTTGATTTTCCTTACTTGGCCAGAACGTAAAGATTTTGTGGGTTTGAGACTCGTGAGCACGCTACATATATTTGTCCATGGGAAAACAGTTTTTTTCCAAATTCACACCTGCAACCTTCCGCGTTTGCCCTGAGTTTTATTTATTGTTATTGCAAATGCTGCTTTCAGAGGAAACTGCACTCTATTAAACTGAAACGGCAAATCGGTTGGAATTATTGGAATGCGGGGAATTAAAACATTTTTTCCTTTTGCTTTTCCAGTCATGATTATAGTTTTTATAATATTTCGTCCTGGGTGAGTAATCTGTAGCCGTGTACCATTACATAACTTTGGTGCGTCAAGATTTCTCATTAACAGGATTGGAACACCAACCTTCAATCTCAACTTATGAGAAGGGTTGGGAATGCGTTGTTTTCCCGTAATACCAATTTTATCCAAATATTATTCAAATATTTGGTAATTTAAGAGTAAAAGCGATCAGATTCCCCGGAAAGTAATTTTTCCCATGGGAATAAGTTGTTTTCTTGAGGTCAAAAGTAACTCATGTCCTTTCTTAAGTCTCAAACTATCTCCTTACCAAATTTCAATTAACTCTGTTCAGTAGTTTAGGCGTAAAAGCGTTCGGCCCACCTGAATTTTCCCATGGGAATGCATCATTTTACCGGGGTAAAAAGTAGCCTATGTCCTTTCTCGGGTATCAAAATATCTCCATACCAAATTTCATGCAAATTGGTTCAGTATTTTAGGCGTGATTGAGTAACAGACAGACAGACAGAGTTACTTTCACATTTATAATATTAGTATTAGTATAGATAGATTAAACAACCTTTTTTGAGACAATCTTTAAGTTTGTATAAAATTAAATTACAATAATTGTTATTTTCTTCAGGGGAAAAGAATATATTGAAAAAGTCAGCCCTGTCATTGCATGGTCACATCTCAGACTCAAATATACTTTCGACCTGTGTAAATCATAGGTACTACAAAAAAAAATTTTAAATATTTTAAATCTAATATTCTTTAAAGCATATATTTTTTTTTACATTTCCATTAATTGCACAAATTTCTTTTCCTTGCTTTAAGCTCACTTTTAATTTAAATGAAACTGACAAAAATTCTATAAATTGTTAATAATTGCTTTAATTGCATTTAAAATAATGATTGGAATTTGATGCCTTTTTTGCTAAACAAACAAAAATCTTTCTCAAAAATAAAAGTGTCGAAAATAATTTAATTCACATTCATGACACAAAATACCTCTTAACCATTTCAATTTAAATTCAATTTCCCCCACAACCAATAAAATCTAACCATCAAGCATGAAATTAAATTTTTGGTCTACGCTAAAGCTACAACCTTTGAGATTTGCCTACTCACAAAATAATATTTTTTCAAACCTTCATTATTCTAATGTTTCTTGCTGTTATATTTTTGTTTTCTTTTATTTTATTATTATTGTTAGTCAGTGTTGAAAGCGATATCTTTCGAATTATTCTTCACTATGATGGCTGGTCTTTAATTTAATTAAATACAAAGGGTATTGGAAGAGGATACCTATGCCTTTATTTTTATACCAAAGAGATACTTCTTAATAATCCTATGCAAATGAGATTATGCTAAACAAATGTAACTACCTCTGTGATCGTCGTCATCGTTCTCGTAATAATAAAAAAGGACATCACCTAAAAAACAACCCCCATGAAAGCCCTGGTATTTGTAACTACATCCAGAACTAGGACTCTATAGGTAAGGTAAGGTTTAAAACAAGACCGCCCAGAATCTATTTAAAATTCGTTGTACTCTTCTCTAGAACAAATAGTTGAACGGATGAATGGACGGACGCAACGCTGCCTCCGAGCTAGCGACCAACGAGACGGACGGTCGAGTGTGGCCAGAAAGAACATCAATAAAAGTCCCATAAAAATTCAAATTGTTATCAATTTAAGTAGAGGGCAATCGAAGTGTCTAAAGCGAAGGTATAAAAATAAGCAGAAATCAAAACAAAAGAATTAAACATTAAAACAAAAATGAGAAAAGAAAAGAAATGTTAAACAAATACCAGCAGCCACACCAAAACGCTATTTGAATTCTTAATGACGCACAATGTGACCGATTCGACTCATAGCCATATAGCCAGAAGCTAGCTTGTAGCTTGTTTCTTGTATTATATTTTTGTCTAAACGGCAGTTGTGACATAAGCCACATTACTTTACCTTACTTTTAACTACCAACCAGGCATATACCTATAGCCGCATCAGGGAGGCACAGATGATGACATTCCATTCCTTGAGCAGAAGACGAAGAAGAAGAAACCTAATTTAATTCTATTAATCTTACACACCTTCGAACTTTTATTACCTTTCGGGCTAAAATTTATTACTCCCGTGCCGACGTGGTTAGCAATCAGGTGCTTGGGGATGGTGTCGCGAACGCCCCAATGCCCGGCGCCCCACCGCCACCGCCACCGCCTGTTACTATACACGATGGATGGATGGATGGAGGAGAACGGTATAGAGTTGGAAGCTATGGCGCACTTTTCTATCGATTCGTTTTTACGTAAGCCTTATTAGGTAGAGTTTCAGAAGATCGAAGAGGGGAGAAATTGGGGGCTTGTATGAAACCCAACTGGTCGAAGTAAAGAAGCTGAAGTAAATGCTGACTGGTAATTTCAATTTAAATCGCATTTAAAAACGAAGACGGTGCGGGTACCGATGTTTATACCCAATTCTATAGGCATCACCTATCCACAATCCGCAATAGATACATCGCATCGCAATTCAGGTGTAAATTGGAATGGGTGACACGATAGGCAGCGGGGGCGATGGCGATGGCATGGTGTGTAAATTGGTACCTACATAAGTGCGGCCATGCCACACCTGTTTATATGCGTGAGTAACTCAATTGAGGCGGACACTTCTCGGTATAGCAAGCCAAGCTACCAGGCCAGCAAACCACCAAGCCATTACACCGTCACGGTCTTTGCTGGAATACCTTTTCCTTATAACGGCTTTGTCAGCACGCAGGGATTTTCCTGGGATTTTTGGTTTCTTTTATTTTCTTCACAATTTCCGCAGTTAACGACAACGACCGAAACGGCGACGCACGTTATTTTAATATTCTTTGAAGGTATAGAAGGTCAGTTCTTTCTTATTCCTCAAATCAACCAAAAGAAATATATCTACCTACTTAGGACCTCTTCCGGAATGAGGATGTAGACTATAACAATAAATAATAAAAAAAAAGTTCTTTTAATATTTGCTCACCTTAATTGGGGTTAAATTTGTTGTTTCCTTTGCCATAATATGATGACGACGAGCGTCAACGACAACGACAACGACAGCACAGTAGTCGAAAATACTGAAAATAAAACATAAAAATGATTTCATTAGTTGACCGATATTGGAATTTGTATTCGTTTTGCAGGTTTTATTATACAAATTTTTGCTGAGTTCACATGGAAACGACGGACGGTACGATGACGACAAGCGACGTGCATTTCATTAAATTGGAACTCTAAATTTTTATTGATATGGCGCAAGAAAAAAGAACAACAAAATGTTAACTATGCTTATACAAGTATTTATATGAGAAAAGAACTTTTAAAAGCTTAAAATTTCATCTGAATATTTTTATGTAGAAATATCTTGATAGCTTGAAAGTCTCAATAACAAGGTTTTTTGGTGTCGTGTTATTATTATTGACCTTGAACTTTATAAATATCAAAAAATGAATGAAAACAAATTTACTATAAAACTTATCATGTTTTTTTTGAATTTGAATCAGAAATAATTTTAGAAATGGACTGATTAGATTATGTTGATATAATCAGGTTTCACTTTGTTAAAGATGATGATTTCCTAGAACTTGAATAATGGGCGCGGCGAAAAGCTAAAAGGAACTGAGTTATAGCATAGCTGAGAATATAATTTAATTTTAAGGTTTGATTTTAAATTTGAATACAACTTGTATATGACACATCAATACGGTTTTATGTTTATTTGAGAGCCCTATCAATGTTTAAAATATAACACCGTTTGAATGGCTGGTTTGGCGCTCATTCCATAGGTCCAGTTTTCGATGACTTTGGCGCATGAATCAGGCTACATATATTTGACCAATATGGCATCGTTTATGATGTCTTTGAGGGCCAAGGTGGTTTGCGGCTAATTCTCATAGATCTGCGACTTAAGAAAACCCCATAAGAACAAGTCTTAATGTGCCAAATGACACAATTTGGTGGCCAATTCACGTAGTGCCTCGGTGCGAGATAACCATAACATGAAACCCCTCGCGCAGACTATCGATTGTGTCTTGAGCTGTAAGGGACGTAGCGCTATAATATTGACACCATATTTCTTCGATGTCTATAATATGCAATTCAGGCCAAAAGATGTTGGTGATAATCGACTTATAGGGATCGCCGTTGACGCCATGATCAAAGAAGTACGGACCGACGAAAAATTCGCCAAGTTGTGGTATGCGACATGTCAAATTCTTGTGAGCGATGTGGAATTTACTGCCTCGGATTCTGCGTTGCTACTAGAGAACACCCATTTTGATATCAAAGGTTTTTTTTTTATTTGAACGCTTTGCTCGACGCTGTGACATGCCACGATTATTTAACCTTATTCACAATATTTTGACAGAAAGCAATAGAAAAAATATGGCCGCCATGAACTGTCAACCCGATCCTATTGGAAATCCCTTTATAATTGAAAAACTATCCGATTTTATTACACCTTTTCTACCTTCTATAGTTTTTTGAATAAAACACAATGTAGATGTGCTGAAACATCTTTTATTCTCGGTCATATTAAAACTGAAAAGTTTCAATTTTGTCTTGGTATTTTTGTTTGATCTCGTTTAACTTAATCTCGTGAAAGTGGAATTGCTTTTATCCTAAATAGTTCAATTTGTAGTCTCGCCCAATCGAGGTTTCGTAAATATTGTTTTGGAATTTTAGATGTTATGACAATTTAAAAAGGGATAAAAATGGGGAGGAAAAAATAATTGTTTTTACTAATTTGTTTTTTAACCAGATTGACCATATTGCGATCGACGTTAGATACGCTTCCAGTATCATATACATACATATGTCCAAACTTTTAGAGGAGCTAACATCATCTCGGACCACTAACTCCTTATAGCCAAGATGGCACTTCGGGTTTCCAGACCCAGGCAACAAAATGTATCGGGAACCAGTGGCAACATTGCGAAGATGCAACCAGAGAAGCAGCCTGTGACGTGATGGGTTTCAAGCAGCCACCAACAAAAAACCCCTGGTTTGATGAGGAATGTCGAAAGGCAAATGCAGCCAAACAACTGGCGCGCAAAAGGAGCTGCACATCAGAAGGACGAGAGCTGCTCACGAGCTCTATGAGCAGAAGAGGCGAGAGCAACACCGACTTCTCAGAAGGAAAAATATAGAGCATGAGAAGCGTGCGGTCGAAGTTGTTGTTCGAAAGTCTTAGGAGCAGGTGAAACGAAATTAAGTACATAAACCTCGAACCGAAGACTGCAAAGACGAAAGTGGAAACATCATAGTTGAATCGCAGTCAATCCTAAGGATATAAAAGGACAACTTCTGCAGACTGTAAAACAGCGACGACAAACTAAATTCCGCTGTCAAGCAGGATGATCCATTCAATAAAGACGAGGAAAGCCACCAACCCCGTCTTACCCACTAAGACGAAGTAAAGATTGCCAGATCTATGCTGAAGTCTAACAAAGCCGCCGAAGCAGATGGCTTGAATAACGAGGTCTTCAAAGCAGCTGAAGATTATTTGGTTAGGAGCATGCACCAACTTATCTATAAGATATGATCGGAAGAAAGCATGCCCGATGAATGGAACCTCACTATCTAAAAAATGGAGACCCTCTAAACTGCACCAACTATAAAGGCATCAGTATACTTAAAGTCGATTACAAAGTCTTCTCAGCCGTAATATGGTAGCGTCTAAAGTCCATCGTCAGTGACCCGATAGGTTCTTAACATTGTGATTTTAGACCAGAATGAATCACGGTGAATCAAATATTAACATTACGGCAGACCCTGGAAAAAACCCAAGAACATCAATTCGACAACCACCATATTTTCATCGATTTCAAGGCTGCATATGACAATAGGGGCATTTCACGTGAAGCGGACAGGGAAAAAAAAGTGACATCTTGGATTTCGCTCATATTTAGGTCAATTACAGTATTTGAGAATATAAAAAAGTAATTTCATTTTTTTTATTCTACGGCACTTAGTTTAGGAATTACGGACTACCAAAAAATTGACCCACTATGAAAAGCCATTATTTTAAATCAGTGCTGTAGGTATTAGATATAAAGTAAAAATATATTGTAGGTATGTTTTAACAAGAAAAAATGTGTATTATTTTTGTGATAAAGTCGGTGCAAAAAAAAATTTTTTTTTTCTTGCTCAAAACCGGAAGTAAAGTTTTCAAAGTAAAATTTCAGTAACTTCGACCATTTTTTTTTTAATTTTTATTTCTGCAAAATAAAGATAAAACTATGTAGATATTACATAAAAAGTTTCAAAATGGAGACTTAAGTCGTTTTAGAGATATGGAACATTATGTCTCACAGAGCGTATTGCACGCGTAGCCAGGTTGGGGCGGTTGGACGAAATTTACTTTCCTATATTTGTCAATTTATTCGAAACATTGATACGTTTTCAACTAACTTTCAATTCTTAATTGTACATACGTTTTTGTGCGTGATAACATTTACTTTGTAATTTAGATAAAATAGTTATTTACGATACTAGCGTAGTAAAACAGAAAAAGGCCGAGATCACAGAATTTTAAGGCCCGAGCCGCAGGCGACGGTCGTTAATATGTGATCGAGGGCTTTTTCTATTACTTTACTTAAGTCTCCATTTTGAAACTTTTTATGTAATATCTACATAGTTTTATCTTTATTTTGCAGAAATAAAAATTAAAAAAAAAATGGTCGAAGTTACTGAAATTTTACTTTGAAAACTTTACTTCCGGTTTTGAGCAAGAAAAAAAAAATTTTTTTTTGCACCGACTTTATCACAAAAATAATACACATTTTTTCTTGTTAAAACATACCTACAATATATTTTTACTTTATATCTAATACCTACAGCACTGATTTAAAATAATGGCTTTTCATAGTGGGTCAATTTTTTGGTAGTCCGTAATTCCTAAACTAAATGCCGTAGAATAAAAAAAATGAAATTACTTTTTTATATTCTCAAATACTGTAATTGACCTAAATATGAGCGAAATCCAAGATGTCACTTTTTTTTCCCTGTCCGCTTCACGTGAAATGCCCCAATATCTATGGGGAAGAAGTGTATAGAGGTATGTCTTGTTTTAGCATCCCTACCAAAATCGTCCGTTTGGAAAGGATGACCAGACCATGGAGAACTGTTTTTTTATCTGAATATTTGTCAGTGAAATTTGACAGTTTATGTCTTGTATTGTAAGCAGCGCGGAGTTAGGTCTTTTGGCCCAAATTAAAAATGTCATAGCGTCCAAAACAATTTTATTAACATTTTGTTGTTGTACGATTTAGACAATATTACCGAACCTTTGGGCGTTAAAACTTTTTTGGGTTTTACGATGTTCCAAATAAAAAGAAACATTTGGTCTCATTGCCCAATAAAAAAAGAGGCTGGAATGCGACCCACGCTGATAACTTCCCATCCCATCTGTCGATTTGTCTTGCTTAAAAGTTTGTCTATATATATTAATTTTTACCAAATTTGCGTACTATTTTTTGTAGATTTCCTTTTTTTTACGAAAAAACGGACTGATGAATTTTAATAAAAAAATTACTGAATATCTAAAACAATATTTTCTGTGAAATAAAATAAGTTTGAAGCCAATATTTTTAATTTTTGAAAAGCTATTTGAGTCGAAAGTAAATTTTTACCAAGTTTAAGTTTTGTTTTTTTTTTTAGGTTTTTAATTTTTGCTAAAAAACTGTCAATTCGATTTTTCTCAAAATTTTTCAGAATGTTGAAAACAATATTTCTTATAAGTTAAAATTAGTTAGAAGCCATTATCTCAAATTTTTGAAAAGATATTTGAGTTGAAAATCAATTTTTACCAACTTTTGTTAAATTTTTTTTTCGGTTTTTAATTTTTTTTTAAAAAACTGTCAATTCGATTTTTTTCAAAATTTTACTCAATGTTGACAACGATATTTTTTGAAAGATAAAAGTAGCTTAAAGCCAATATCTCAAAGTTTTGAAAAGATATTTGAGTCGAAAATCAATTTTTACCAACTTTTATTAATTTTTTGTCTTTTATTTTTTGTAAAAAAACTGTCAATTCGATTTTTCTCGACATTTTTCAAAATGTTAAAAACAATATTTCTTATAAGATAAAATAAGTTTAAAGCCTTAATCTCAAGTTTTTGAAAAGATATTTGAGTCAAAATTTAATTTTTACCAACTTTGAGTTGATTTTTCTCAAAAATTTTATTAGATGTTAAAAACATTATTCTTCGTTTCACAAAATTGTTTTGGAGATAAAATCATATTGAAGTCGTAACATTTTCGAGGTGCCAAATTTTTTTTTTCAGCTTTTTTGATTTATAAATAAAATCCGTTAATTGGATTTTTTTCCAAAAATATACTTGTTTTGTAACACGTTACAATATATATGTAATATAAAATTTAATTCAAGTCTCTAGCGTCATTGGTGCATGAGATATTTAAGGTTAACCAAAATTTTCAGCATTTTTTTAAACTGCTATGGTAAAAAAACCACCAACGCAATTTTCTTGAGAGCCCTTTCTGCATCTCTCTGCCTTATTATCTGTATAACAAAATTTATTTGAAGTCGATATCTCTTCTGGTTCTTGAGCTATGGACGACGAAAAAAACGTCGCGAACGTACGGACGTACGAACGTACGTACACACGCACGCACAGACATCTTACTAAAAATCTTTTATTTCGACTCTAGGGACCTTGAAACGTCTAGAGATATCAACATTTTCAATTTGACAAATCGGACCCATTACAATAACTTCCTTTGGGAAGTTAACAACGCCAAGTTATTACAAATTTCATATGACCAAAAAATGGCTCTATTGCCCAAAACAAAAATTCAGAAGAAAATACAACAAAGCCCCAAATCAATGTCATATTGCCCAAACCAATTTTAAAACATCAAAAAAGCCCAAATTACTAATTGTCATATCGCCCTAAAGGTTTCATGTTTTTCAAAACTTTTCACATTCTAACAAAATGTTTGTTTATTTTGGGCACTACGACATTTTGAGTTTTAAATTTTATTACCGAAACGCAAACATTAAATACAAAATTTAGATCGTCAGAAACTGGGAGCGTCAAGAAAGCATAACAAATATGTTTGCCTTTAATTAACTTTCAAAAAGTGAAAAATGCCAATTTTCAAAATAAAAATAAAATGTTATACTGTTATACTGTTAGCACCAACCACCAAGCATTAAGGCGTATAAATTTTGCTTCACAATGCGCCTTAAGAACGCATTCAGTCAGATTAGTGGATATTTCTCTCAAGACCCCGCAAAAGCAAAAAATATGGGCCAATAGTGAACAAAAACCTACACAGAAAAAAAAAGTTGTCATATTAACAATCGTCGATAGTCAACTTGAAATTTGACCAAATTTTCGTATTTACTACCAAAATAGTCAATATGACAACCTTATTTTAAAAAATTGACTACTTGATAGTCAATAAAACAATTTTCGATTGTCAATTTTGAGTAGTCAATATGACAACAAAAGTAGTCAATAGAACAACTTTGGTAGTCAATATGACAATTTGGTTGTCATATTGACTACCAAAATTGACTATCGAGGATTGTTATATTTACTACCCGGTAGTCAAATTAGATTTCGATTTTCAACAAAAACTGTCATATTGACTACCGCAGTTGTCCTATTGACTACCGCAGTTGTCATATTGACTACCGTGGTTATCATATTGACTACCGCAGTTGTCATGTTGACTACCGCAGTTGTCGTATTGACCATCACAGTTGTCATATTGACTATCGCAATTGTCATATTGACTACCGCAGTTTCAATTTCTTTCAACCAAAGTTGTCATATTGACTACTACAGTTGTCATATTGACTACTACAGTTGTCGTATTGACTACCAAATTGTAAAAAAATTTTGGATCCCAAAATTGACAACCGAAAATTGTTCTATTAACTATCGCGGTTATCGGCTGAAAATTGACTAACAAATAGTCATTTTGACTACCAAAATAGTCAATAGGATGACTTTTTCGTTCTGTGTACTCGTAAACTATTATTTATGAGTTGGTTTTCCAAGACAAGTTTAATAATTGAAAATCAAGCTTCACCTGGAAAGATGTAGCTTTAACAATAAGGCTTTAATTTATTGTCAACGTTGAAATATTATCTTGATGTCTCGTTATAACAAATATTGAACACAAAACGTTGGATACATTGGCACGTTTAGAAAAAGCAACAAAAAAAAAAACGTGAACGCATGCGAATTCCTAAAATTAATTCATATAGAAGCTTTAATAAAAGTACTCTTGTATATAAATTATTAAAATAAATTACATATACTTCAAATCTCTCAGGTTTTATCGGAAATGAATAAAACTTCGTAGAAACAACATCATTGCTCTATGAACTGTGAAGGTGATCAAGTTTGAAGTGCAAAAAAATATTAAGTACCTTTAATGTAAACCTAATGAACATACATATGTGTTTCAAAAAACTAAAGCTAATGTATTCAATCTATACCTTAGGTAGGTTTATTTACATATTCCACACTCTTCAATCACCTGCTCTATCAGAAAATATGGTGGGCTAAAATAATTTAATTCAAGTAATAAGCGTGTGTTATACCCCTGCGGACTTATTCATGATGAAGAGCTCTGAATTTATTCACATCTCGAGTATGCTTCAGTTAATATGCTGCTATCTATCGCAATGTCTCGGGCAACATTAAAATAATATCGCGATTATGTTCGTTTGGAAACGACAACTCTGACAACAACGACAACGGCAACGACGAAACGAATGGGACCGACGACTTGAGCAACGACCGAATATATGTACATTACATAGGTACGCCAAACTTATTCAAGCACTATAGACCAAGCCCGCCCGCCACCACCGTAGTCATAACCACATGTTATTTTCCCACCTCCAACTACCCCAGACCCCACTTCAAAGTGACAATCTTAAGCTCGTGTCATGGAAAGAATAAAAACGCCGCTGGGCCTTAAAGTATACGAGAATAGAAGCCCGCAAATGTATCCGCGACGACGACAACGTCGACTCTACATTATATCCCCATTTTCGAAGCCTCACATCAGCAACGGCGATAGGTAACAGATCTACTCTATATAGGTACATACACATATATACGTAACGTACCTACAACCGCGATGCGACCGAGAAACGTTACAAGTTACAACCTATGTGGTACTCATCTCGTAATCCGTAATTGAAAATGAAGACTTGAAGGCATAATTTTCAGTTGTTTCGTTGTTGTTGTTGGTTTTTTAATCTGATGTCATTCAATTTGTAATTTGCATTTTTATGCCTGCACTTGCTCTGTTGACTATAATGTCTGACTATCGTAACCTCTCTCTCTACAAGTCATTGGCTAATGATCTGCTATACTACGGCGGCAGCCTAGTGCTGTTCTTTGTGCTACTCAAAGCCTCTAGCCTCTGAGACTGCGGCTGCTGGGACTGGGGCTGTGGCTTGGGCTGGGGCTGGAGCTGATGGTGGATGGTGGATGGCGTGCCAAGGTGAATAATATCGATATCAAAAACCGATCGGTTTTAAATGTGGTCACTTGTAAAGTTACAACAAAAAGTCTCACATTATAGCTTTTTATAGATATTATGAAGCAAGTTCTTGGATATTCTATATTCTGAATTCTGAAGCTGAAGCATGATGCTGATGCTGATGGACTTGGACTGTGTAGATAAATGGTTGTGGGGCGCTTAAAGTGATTAGGAAATCCATCATCTCAATTGACATTTGATGTTGGTTTTTTATTTAAGCTTATAATATGCAGATATACATATATAAAAGGTGTTGTTTTTGTCGTCTTTTCTTATTGTATAACGTTTTGTTTTTGTAATTCTTGGAAGTAATTATAAGCCTGAAGCTAGGGCTGAAGAACACTCGAGTGAGGCTGGGGTTAATATGCACCATCATATTTTATATTCATTTCTTATATTAGGTTCGAAGGCATTCCGAGATTGAAGACGAAGACAGGACTATCGCTCACATTTATTTTTTAAATTGGTGCTATTTTTAATGCAAAGTGATTTAGTGTGGGATTTAATATAAAAATAAGATGCATAGCAACTGGTTTATGGGTGGCACTTTCAATTAGACTTAAATTAAGGTATATTTAGGTATGAAGATTTTTTTATGTTGCGTATAGGTTTTGTTAGCTGTACTCCAATATTTGTTTTAAGAGAACGAAAGTTAAATTTTGGAAGAATTTGAAAAATTCAATTGAAAATTTCAGAATTTGAAATATTGATAAAAAAAAATCACCCAGAAGATTTATTGATACGACAACATTCATCAACTGAAAAGTTAATGGATGCTTAATTTGGTCTTAATTAGTAGTTTTTTAGTTGTGACAAATTTAATTTGTTTGATCTACGTGGCTCCCACGACTAATCGGACTTCAAGAAAATGTATGTATAGTGTAAAACATTACAACCAAATAAACACATTTTTATTTCTTTATTTCTCAAGGCGTCAAGGTATCGAAGAGACAAGTTTTTAACATACTTCAGGGCTTAGTTTTTGCCATTCCTCTTGAAAGTCTTAAGGTCTTATGGTCTTCAATGTTTCTTAAGTTCTTTTGAGCAAGTCGACGCACGTCCCAGTTCATCCATTATACGCTCCATAGCATTAAGGTCAGTAACTTTTGTTATGTGGCTCGTAGCGCCGCCGCCGCCGTCCTCCTGGAACCACATGTCGTCTACATGGTTCAATTTGGGCCTTAATAAAATTAGTCATTATCGTTATGTAGCGCTGTACGGACCAACTACGCCGTATGCCCAAAATCCACACCAAACGGTAACTTTTTGACGATGCATTATCACCTGGTGAACCTCGCGTGAATTGGTGTCGACTGCCGTCCCATATACGGCAATTTTGCTTGTTAACAATGCCATACAACCAAAAATGCGCCTCGTCACTTAAGATGATTTTTCGGCCAAAATTGGGGTCCTTTTCCAAACGATTCGAAGCCCAGTCAGCGAACAAACGGCGTCTTTGTCTATGGTCATAAACTTTGAGCTCCTTGGTCAGTTGGATCTTGTACGGGTGAAGGCCCAAGTCCCGAAGAAAAATTCGCCAAGTTGAAGTCTGCGAAAGGCCGAGTTCTTGTGCACGGCGAGGAATAGACTGCCTACTGTTCAGCTGCACACTTTCACATACCTCGGCGATGATCTAGGTCGATCTTGAGTTCCTTGAACGTACGTGTGTTGGCTGATTGTTTACTGAACCGGTCGTTTTAAATTTGGCCACCAAACGTTGAAAAGTCGAATGGAAGGGCCATCAAGTCTACCGTGAAATGGGTGTAATGCACGCAACGCTTGCGTTAACGAACACTAATGTGGATAATATCATTTTTATCATTTGAACGTGCTGTTCAATCACATGTAACTTGCCATAAGGATTTGGCATAAGCAACTGAATCATAAAAAAAAGGATTTGACAGATTTCACCAAAACAAAATGGCCGCCACGGGGCGTCAAAATCTACCCGTGCCAATGGAAAAACCCTTTATAACTTTTTATACGGATGCACGGCCATTTCGGTCATTTCTTCGATGGCAATTCTTCTTCTTCTTCTTTCAAAAAGTCTTTAGAGTTTCCAAAGATAAGAAGAAATTTTAATTAATTAGCTTAAAAAGAAGCTTATCTTGGTACGTGGCCAGCTTCTTTCCTTTTACTATTCTGCTCACATTATGAATAATTTATTTTTAGTCATAAAATTATGTACTGGACTGTCGGAGGGCTCCGTTGTACAATTATTTCTGTTTCTCGTACTGATTTACAGTCCTGGCTATGCAAAAGTACAAATTTTTGAATTTTCAAAGACGTTTGCTGTCATTTTGATGTCATTTCGACGTGGATCAGGAAACTACCTTAAATTTAAGCAATAATCTTCCTTAATACAAGGTTAATAATAACATCGACGTGAAAAATACCGTTACCAGAGCTACTACAGTGCAAAAAGAGTTAGTGTCCAATTATGTGTGTGATTAAGTTAAGCCGAATCGGAACGGCTAATTCGAGAAAGCACTTTTCATGACAAGAATTACTATTGGAAGATTTGTCAATTCCTTGCAAGAGACAGTACCCTTGATAAAACTTTAGATGACACATTAAGGGTTTGAACCCAAGACTTCTGGCATGACAGTCCAACGCGCTTACAAGTAACTAACAAATTGTTTAATCATTTTTTCCTTTTTTATTTAAAAAGTGGGCCACATTTGGCCAAAAATAAATTGAAAATGTTAGTTACCTGAAAAAAAGAAGACGCAAAAACGCTTCTAGAAAATCGCTTATAAAGAACAAACAGTGTATTTCATCCTGCGAGTGATCGCTGTTTAAAAGTGTATTTTTTTAAGAGATAAGTTAGAGAAAAGACTTTCCAGAGAATATTCTTGAATCTTGACACTATCCAATAATAAAATACAAATTTAATTATTTTTTTTAAATTTGACACTGGTATGACTCCTTAAATTTGAGCGTTTCAAAACCGCATTGTTTTTTTTCCTTCCCTTAGCTACATTTTTTGAATTTATCAAAGCATTCCTCTGAAAGGTAAGTAAGAACTATTTATGTAGTATAGTTTACTTATTATACTTAATTAAGGTGGCGCTACAGTCCTGTGTAAACTAAGGTCTCACCCTACAAACTTCTCCATCTAGCTCGATCCCTAGCTAGATGTCTCTAGTTGAGCACTCAAAGTTGGGTGAGGTCACTTTCCATTTGTGAGCGCCACCGCAATCTTCCCCTACTGTGGGCATGGATTCGAAGACTTTTCGGTCCAGAGCATTGATCTTTATACCCTCTACTCGACCTTGCCATTTCAGTCGTTCGACTTTTATCCTTCTGGCTACTCGTAGCTGTACAGCCCGTACACCTCGTCGTTCCATTTTCTCCTCCACTCGCCCTCTATGCATACTAGACCATAGATCACGCGAAGAACTTTTCTCTCGAAACGACCCAAGGTGCTTTCCTCCGCTTTTGTAATAGTCCATTGTATAGCAGGATGGGGATGATGAGCGTTTTATAAAGCGACACTTTGGTAGCTCGAGAGAGGGTTTTACTACTCAACTGCTTTCTTAGCCCAAAGAAACAGCCGTTAGCAAGAGTAATACTTCGTTTGATCTCAGCGCTGGTGTTGTTTTCTGTATTCATAGCCGAGTCTAGGTAGACAAAGTCCTTAACTACCTCAAAGTTACGTCTGTCAATGGTGACGTTTTCACCGAGACGTTGATGTTGTCAATCTTTTTTTGACGACAGCATGTACTTTTTTTTTGCCTTGATTAACCGATAAACCCATTTTTGACACCTGTGGCCCAATACCTACAAAAACTGAATTGACATCACACTGAGTTCTTCCGATTATGTCATTGCCAACATCATATGCCAGTAATTGGACAGACTTTTGAAAGATTCACATATTATGACAGAGAAGATTATGTAAGCAATGTTAAGGAGACTGATGCCTTTATAGTCAGTGCAGTTTAGAGGGGCTTCATTTTTCAATATCGGGCAAACTGAAAATACTGAAGTTCCATTCATGGGGCATGCTTTCTTCCGACCATATCTTACAGATAAGTTGGTGAATGCTCCTAACCAAATTGTCTCCAGCTCAAGCCATCTGCTCCAGCGGTTTTGTTAGATTTCAGCTTAGATATGGCAATCTTTACTTCGTCTAAGTCGGGAAGACTTTCTCGTCTATATTGAATGGATCATCCTGGCTGACACCGGAATTCGGTTCGTCACCGTTGGACAGATTGCAGACGTGGTATTTCCATATCCTCAGCATTGACTGCGGTTACAATATGATGTTTTCAATGTCGTAAGCCTCGGTTCGAGATTTATGTACTTGTGAATTTCGTTTCCTCTGCTCATAAAACATCAATTTGTTTCCTATTAACTGTTAATTAGTTCTGAATAAATATATTTGTCCGTTCCATGTTTCTATGTTTTGTTATATTTTAAAAATCATTTGAAAACTTTTTTATTTTTTCGAAATATTATTTTACTACCAAATAATTAAAAAAATATAACTAATATTCTATGGAATTTTAATGAAGTTAAAATCAATGTGGCAAAATTATTAAAAATACATAAAAATCATAATACGAAATTTTATATTGTCTTAAAATTTTTAAAAATAAATGAGGACTAGTTACCGGCAAATTATTAATCATTGAAAACACTTGTAAACCAGTTTTTTTATGAACGTTCTTTACTATGATTTGATATTATTCGTCGCACAAAAAGATATAAATCAATATTGTTAACAAAAATAACGATGAACTATTGACAATTCAGCTCGAATAATTTTTTTTTATCACAGTAGGGTTTTAAAATATACATCTTTAAAAATGTTAAAGACAACCAAAAACAGTGTTTTCCAATTCAAATCGTTTTAGTGTCATACTTTGTTTCTGGAAATTTTGAAAAGGTCATGAGCCTCCATATGACTCTATATATGAAGTTTTGAAAACCGTGAATTACATGCTTATTTATATATTTTTCAATATATTTTAAAAACTTTTCCGTTAAAAACCGTTCAACATCTCTTTACGATTTATTTAAGACAAATGAGATCTAACAGCTAATGAAGATTTTTCGACAATTTTATGACATACTATAAATTTTTTTTAATGAATACTGAAGATATATGTAAATATTAAAGACCATTAAGAATTTTATTGAAAAAGGTGCTTCATGAATTTAGATAGCCTCAAAATATCTTAGTTTTTCGAATTTTAAAAAAAATATCTCGAAAACCTGGATTTGAATCATTGAAAAAAAGTTTTTGCATAGTGTTACTGATAAAATGTTCAGATTAAAAATTTCAAGGTACCTTAAGCTTTCCTTGACGTACATCTCTTTACAAATTGTCTTCTTTGATCTCATTAAGATATAGTTCTTTGGATATTGGGATGAGCTTAACATTGCCATTTGTGAATTTGGCATTGAATTGAAAGAGAATTGTACTAATGAAGCTTCAACAATAAAGCAGAAATCACCCTTCAAAGCTCCAGAAATCCCTATTTGTAAACCCTTTTTCATGATTTTATTAACTTTTTATTTCTATTTTAAAACTTGAATTTAATTTGACCTAAAAAACTCAACTTTATTATCATTGGGCGTTTAAAAAAAAAGCAAAATAAATTGCAAATTTCTTACAAGGTTAAACTTCAAAAATGAATTCATTAAAGTTTAACAGCAACGGCAACGGCAACGGCAACGGCTATTTAGATTCTTTTTTTGGTGTTAATAGCCTTTATCACAATTTAATGTAAATCAAACGCTATTATAAAGCAAAATCTTCTAAATGGCCCGTTAATTCTTATCCCAAAAGCATCTCATTTGAATTATATTTATGTTCTTATAAGATACCTTTGTCTGGAGATTCTATATAATATATTTACATAAAAGATACAATTTTAGTTCCAGTCTGATTCAGATTTATTGTTCTCCATCAATTCAATGTCATTTGAATAACAAATTATACTTCAAACCATATTGAAACTCTTTTGTTTTCTATAAACCTATCTACCTACAATATAACTTACCTATACTTGGTTTAAAATAATTAATATTTTCCATCGTCACGTCAAATACAATTATAGATACATAGAAACTATATATAGTCAAATCAATAAGTGTGAACCGTTAAAGGCATCTTGTATCTCATAAATCAACAAATGACAAATTATGTTTCGTGTTCTACACAAATCTATAAAACCATAAATGTGCGGTGTAAATTGGTTTTAATATGAACAAAATAAAAACAAAAACATTTTAATTACACTATTTTATCCGCATTATTATTATTGGGGGGGGGTCCGGTTCAGAGAGGAATGTGAATCTAAGTAAGTGCATTATTTATTTTTAATAGCTTATGAGCGTGTGCGTTAGATATACTCGTAGAATGAAATGCGTGTATAGCAATATTAATTTATCGAGATACTTTAATGCAGCCACGAAAGCCACAATTTTATAGCATAGTTGGAATTGGAATTGGAATACGGTTATCATTAATTACAGACACTCAATAGAAAATATTATGAACAACGTCTAAGCCGCATCGTCAGCAGCAGCGTGTGTGGGATGGGAGTTATAAGCTTTGAATGGAAGCAGAAGTATTATAAAGAAAAAAGTTAATCGATCTCCTCAATATTCTCATTGGACGAAAGAAGCCTTATCATAATTGTATAGCGCAGTCATAAGGGAATTGAAGACACAAAAAAAAAATAATGAAAAATTAACTTGAATCGGCTCCACTTAAAAACAATTACCCATAAGCTATAACCATCAGACATACATACATGATGTGGATAGAAACAAGAACTGTGCGGTCAGCCTCAGAATTTCTAGGCGACCAATTCCCAGTGATATATACAATAACAGAGTGCATTTAACTCCTCGCAAGACAATGCCACACCACAGGTCTAAGATGTGAAAAATACATAAGTCATCATTTGTGGTCGGACGTTCTAGCTTATTTGGAGTCATTTGAGATTGTATCGAATTCTTATGGGGGTTTTTACCCTCCTAAAGTAAATATCTTTTATTTTTTGTCTATTTTGTCAAAATTATCAATTCTTTTTTTAATATGTACATATGTTAAGGCCTTTAAAGTCTTATTTATCTAAACTTTACGATCCCTTACACTTCACGACATTCAATTGGTAACTATGAAGTTTTAGTTTAAAACCGGCTCTTCTTTATATCGTCCAAAGTATTAAAGTCCCAATTCAAAATCATTTTGAAGAAATGCCACAGATTCCAAATTAATGTCGCAAGGCACAAACTAATTCATGAACCTTCAAACGGAATAAAGCCCTCTTAAGAGAAATGCCAAAATGTCATGGTCTCTCACTTCGCTTGAGTAATAAGTCAGAGTTACTGGTGCGGTTTCAAAAAATTAGAGTCAAACAAAATAATTGAACTTATGTTTTAAGAAATTAAAAACAAATTTTAGTACATGCAAAGATAGTCCTAAAGGTGAAGAATTAAGGCGCCATGAAAACTTTGAGCATTTCCCGTCTTCTTCGACGAATTTTTTCCACTTATGAGAGTTTTTTTCACTGACAAATTTACAATTTTAAAGATAATTGCTTGACAAACACTTGAAAATTAAAAGAGGCTTTCCGTTAACATATTCTTTCAAAAAACGGTTTTACTGTAATGTCTATGCGAGTGCGTCGAAGTACGTTCGGTATGTTTTTCGTCGTTGACTGTAACTCAAGAACTAACAGAGGTATCTAGTTCAAGGAAATTAAGTTTTACAGATAAAAGCATCAAAAGATGCAGAGGGAGCTATCACGGGTGTTTTTCTCACTATAGCAATTTAATAGAAACTGAAAAATTTGGTTGATACCAAATATTTCCAGAATCTACAGATGACGATAACGACGCGAACGCTCACTCAAGGGGATATTACTACCCATATTATGCAGTGACACAATGTGATCACTAGGAAAAGGAGAGAGGGTTTGAAAAGAGATGTTGGTTTTAAATTTCTGAATACTGCAGTTACTGGAAAAGACAGAGTGTGGTAAGGCATTCTACATTCCCGTAGTACGATTAAAGAACGAATCTCTCCATTTGACAGTACGACCGAAGTTGGGCTCGAGGGTATACTGATGAGCATTCCTAGAAGCGCGAGTATTACCGTTAAACCGCTTAGAGGGAAGAATGCAGCTGGCTATTTCTCTAGAACATAAACCGTTAAAATAACGGTAAAAAAAAAGTTAGACAAGAAACCTTACTACGATGTTCAAGTGAAATAAATGAACTAATGATGATATTATCACCAATCAAATTAAATGCTGCACGTTATACATATACTGTCGAAGAGGCTTAAGTAAGCTGCAGGAGCAACAGCCCAGATATGAGAGTTCTTTCGACGTACATAAGTCTCATATAGATAACAGCTTGATCAAAAGGGATGAACAACTTCTGGCATCCTAAGGAAACTCAAACACCTTGCGGAATTTTTGGCGAAATCGCGTATTTGATCGTTCCACAAGAGTTGGTTGGTGATGCACTATACCGAGAATATATAGATGTTTAGTCTCTTCGATGCAATGGCCATCTATGGATAATGGCAAGGGGGTATATCTCGCTTTAACAATACAAGACAGCATTGGGTTTTTGAAGCATTAAATTACACGCTGTTTCTTATTCCTCATTGTACAATGCTTTTTAGGTCGGAATTTAGTGAGCTTATCGTATTTTGTCGATGCAGCTCCACATCCGAAGAAGAGGGATGTGAATCTGAAAACGAATATGAATAGCTAAGAGTACTATCGTCAGCGAAACAATGTATTGGATAAGAAATTGCAGACAGGAGATCATTAATACAAATGAGAAAGATTGTTGGAGATATAACAGAGCCCTAGGTCACACCAGCATTCATTTTGTGGTTTTCAGACTTGAACTCATCCAATACTACTTGTTGAACGATCTAAAAGGTAATTACTAATCCAATAAAGGAGGGAATCATGAAAACCGAAAGCATGCGTTTTCGACAAGAGAGCCTGATGCCAAACCATATCAAATGCTTTTAAAATATCAAGTGCATTAATCTTACTTTCTCCAAAACGATGTAAAGATTTACTCCACTGTTCGGTGAGATGAACCATGAGATCACTAGTGGACTTAATCATAGGAAAGCCGTACTCTCGGTCATTAAGAAGCTTTTGATCTTCGAGATATTTCTTGAGCTGATAATTAATCAGCGTTGATACGAGTATGACCTTGGCAAAAAGGGACATAAGTGGAATCGGTCGGTAATTAGAGGGTGAGGAAGATTCGCCTTTTTTGGGGATGGGCTGGACAAATGCTGTTTTCCATCCGCTTGGAAAAAGACCTGAAAAGTAGGACGTATGGGAAAGCTTACGCAGGGGATAAGAGATTGTCCCCATTGAATCACAGTATTTTTTGCCGTGATTTTTTGTCATAAATGAATTTGGTCTGTCAAATATATGTCCTGGCTTGCTTGAACTCATTCCGGTTTTCCTCAGTTGGATTAACTTTAAAACAACTGAAACTTACCCCCTTGGCTCTAATAACCTTGAAGCAAACCATGCGCATTCCTGCGGTTTGATGCTCTTAACTCTGTTCGGGAAAAAAGTTCTCATTTCCAAGAAAATCAGACTTGTGATCATATCAGCGCTGGCCTCAGTTAAAGATCATGAAAAATATTTGAGTGGGCTCGTTGACCAGCTGGTAAAGGTGGTTAAACTTCAAAAATTACAACTTCAAAAAAAAAAAAAAAACGGTTAGCAAAATGTTTAGAATGTGTTCAGATATTCAGTATAGACAGCTTTTGCGTCACTATCTTTGTTTTTTGTGAAGCTTGTCGAGTCATAAATAGTTAGTATTTTAATTGAATTCGATCCTTATCCTTTCTTAAGATATAGATAACAAAAAAAAGTATTCCGAGCGCACGATTCTCGGGAGCTTGAAAGGTCAAAAAATAATCGAACTAACGCATTTGATATTTCGACATCTTGGGATTGATGGTCTTGGACAGTTTAAAAATTGGACTTATTTCGAAGTTTGTCAAAGGTACGAAACCAATACTTGGCCCTTCATTCTCGTAAACTGAACTGAAACGACGAGCGACGTTTGTCGAGACCAAGTTGCAATAAAAAAACGCGCATCGCACACATATTCGTAATAATTGCGCTCTCACTTATCCTAATGACACATAAATAGGTTTGTATTTCCCTCCCAATCCAAATGATATAGATAGGTTAGGTTTGTAAGGTAGGTGCTGCCAAGAGTGTGGTTATGATCTAAAATTGATACAATTGTCCATGAAAGTTGTATCTATTTCTATATACTTATACCAACTTTGCTGAGATACTATAGCTAAGATACAAAAAGTAAAGGTTTGGTATGTGCTGTGCTGTGCACCAATGAACGGGATATTACAAGCTATTAGCGTAAATATGGGAGCCTCCTATAGTAAGAGCGTCTGTACAGCGTGCAATAATAAAATGTAAGACACCATCAAGCATTGTGTTTTTGTGTGGTACTTAAGTGGCTCCTCTCTAAGCTTTATAGAGAAAGAGATTGCTTTATTTGTAGAAGGAATGCGAAGGAACAATGAATACCAAACCAACAAAAGAAAAGAAAAGAGTAAAATAGCGCGCGTTTACTCTATTTGAGTGAGTAACTATTATTAGGCGCGCGCGAGTTTGCATAAGGGGTTTATCTTGTGGTTAAAGTTGCCTTAAAGAATGGTGGCGTTAGAGATCAGCCTCGAAGCATTGCTTTAGCTAGTGGTCAGCAATGTTATATAGAGTGGCGTTTTTTGAAAAGGTCTATTATATAAGGAAGTTACTTGATAGCAATGGTTAACAGTATTCTTCACTAAAGTGTACTGACAATTTTTGAAGTTTGGTTTTTTATCGCTAGAGATGGACAAATGGAACCATATGTATGTAATTGACCGACAGTCAATAGATAAAATATAGAGTTTGCCCATTTTTTTAGCTTAGGGGGTACACCTATTAGACCGGTACCAAATGAAAGTCTCAGTTCAGCGAAATAAATCTGCCAACATTTTTTTAATTTCGATATGGGGATTTTGAGATAATTGGACTTGAAGTTGAGTGTCGGAAATGGGAAGAATGAAAAGATACCTGTTATGCAGTGTTGTTTTTTTTTAATTTTTCAAGGTAATAAACAATTTTTCAATTGTTTGTAAAACCTCAAGTCGAAAATCACTTTTACTACTCAAATTGTCAGCATTGTTTATAACGCATACAAAATGACAGATCAATTCTTATTTTGCTTTGAATTTATAAAAATCTGTAAGTAAATGTACGAAGTAAAGACACTGCGCCTTGAGCGACTAGACTATTGATATATTCTGGCAACTCTGTTGCCGCTGTCAAACGATGACAACTTCAATGTAGCTGTCAAATAAATATAATTCCTTTTCGCCGCCTTTTTTGCGATCGATTTCACTTCTGTTCCACCTTCAGCGTTGATCACATCCAGCTCTAATTAAAGTATACATCATTAAATAAATTTCAGCTAAGGCAACGGCCTAGTCACTGATAGTCCCATCAATCATCGAAATCAAGCATCAGTTAGCGTGTTTAGTAGAAAGATGAAGGACCGTCTCGAAACCTACCGCGTGCTGATGTCATGTGTTCTTTCTGTCTGTTGTTCTTTCTCTTCTGTCCTTCTGTCTTGTATTAATGTCTTTTGTTGTTATCACCTTATATAGTCTAGTCGCTCAAGGTGCTGTGTTCTCTACTCTGTATATTTATGTGCTGAGTAGTGTGAAATGTAATGTAATGTAAATTTAAGTTAAACCATTTTCAGTCGTCTTTTATTTCGGGTACTAAATTTATCAACTATATAAAATGTTAACAAAACAAAACATTGAAACATGATAGAAGAAAAGTGGAGACAAGCTGACCTTTAACCTCGGCATTGAAAAATTTAATTAAAGTGTAAAATAAATTATATAAATTTAAACCTTTTATTTTTCAAACTTGGCACTGCTATTTCAATATTCAAGACTTCAAAACTATTGTAGACCCTCTTACCTTTTATTCCTATCATAATCATAGTACTTTGGCATTTGGCATTGACAACCCATTGAGAGTTCTTAAAAATGATATTACCTTTAAATATCACTATCAGTTTTTGAATAATTTTGAATAATATTAACACTGGGAGACAATAACGATGACGAAATCTAACAATCACGTTTTCCCGACTCAGACGAAGTAAAGATTTCAATATTTAAGCTGATGTCTAGTAAAGCAGTTGGAGCAGATGGTTTGAATGTCGAGCTCTTCAAAAAAGCTGGAGACAATTTGGTTAAGAGCATGCACCCATTTATCTATAAAATGTGGTCGGAAGAAAGCCTGCCCGATGAATGGGACCTCAGTATTGTTTGCCCGAAACTGAAAAAAGGAGACCCTCTATACACTGCACCAACTATAGAGGAATCAGTCTACTTAACATCGCTTACAAAATCTCCTCTGCCGAAATATGTGAACGTCTGAAGCCCATCGTCAAGAACCTAATAGGTCATTATCAGTGTTTTTTAGACTAGGAAAGTCCACAGTCGATCAAATATTTACGTTAAGGCAGATCCTGAGTCAAGAACATTAAATCGACACCCACCATTTCTTTACCGATTTCAAGGCCGCATACGACACCATCTACAGGGTCGAACTGTTTAGAGTCATGTCTAGTTTTGGCATCCCTACCAAACTCGCCCAATTGTGCTGAATGGAAATTGAGAACTCGTTCTGTCCATAAAGGTTAAAAACAACTTAACCGAACCTTTCGATTTCAAAAAAGTCTTAAGACAAGGTGATGCGCTGTCATGCGATTTCTTTAACATCTCCTTTGAGAGAATAGTGTAGTGTGTAAACTATGCCAAATTGATGACATTGACATAATCGTGATTTCAATGGGGGCTTTTGTGAGTATTGTACCAGAGATGTCAAAAATAGGTTTAGCGGTTAATAAAAGCAAAACAAAGCACATGTTGTCATCAAGAAAGGACTTACAACACCGACCGGTCATTATATTGTAGAGATATTTTTGGTCAGTACCTACTCAAATCGTTCTTTGTAATTTCAGGTAACTGCGTAGAAATGACGGCGAATTGGACTGTTGGCATATTCTCACATTTTTGTAATTGAGTTCCAATATAGAAATTGAAAAACATTAAGGCCCTGTAGTTTTCCCATCCAAATGTAGCAACAGATGCCGCAGTGGTAATTCATTACAATGCAGCTGGCATATAAACCACTGTAATGGTTTATTAATTTCTTCTTCCATCAAACGAACAATGCCACCTTTAAAACCTATATTCACTACTGTTCCATCGCAACCAACAGCAGCTATTTCACTCAGTTTCACTGATTTGGATTTCAAGTGAGTTAATATAGAATCTGTAATACCTTAAGCAGTTCCAACTCACACATGACATGCCCAAAATAGTCACTTCCAGGCTCCGATAAAATCACATAATGATCTTCTACTACTCTTTTTCTATAAAATTTACTATTCTTTTGGATTCTAACCAATGTTTTGTCCTTTCTGCCATCAAAATATATACCGCGTAGGATTTTCTTGCGATCTGAATCTTGTAAAGCCGATCTGACTTTAGTTCTTTCACGACGCAACTTTGAGCGATCAATGACACCACTTGGATCTTCTGATGAAATAATGCCAACATCTTTAAGCACAGACGAAGCTATAATAGCGCGCCGACGTCTCAATCAAAACGTCACCATCGATAGACGTAACTTTGAGGTAGTTAAGGAATTTGTCTACCTAGGCTCCGCTATGGATACAGTAAAGCACACCAGCGCTGAGATCGATCGAAGAATTACTCCTGCTAACCGCTGTTGCTTTGGGCTAAGAAAGCAGTTGAGTAGTAAAGCTCTCTCTCGTTTTTGAGTTTGATTTTTTTTTTTTTAATTTATTTAAATGTCAACCAAATCAAAATAGTTTTTGAATAATTAAAATATTATTGACATTACAATCAAATTTCTGAAAAACTTAAAACTCGAAAGCATTTTTATGTTTAATAATAATACAGGTGTACGACTTGTTGACTTGTTGTTAGTTTATGAAATGTTTTCTTTTTCAATAAAATCCGTGATGATATTCCAAATCTATGATCAATTGCTTCTGTTTTTATTTGGTTTATACATTTTTGGTATTTCATAAGACTTCCGAAAATCATCTTTACATGTTCGTCTTAATCACTGGCTTACATAAACCTAAATGAAACTTTTAACCATTTATGATAGAATGGTTTCAAGCTATGTATTTTTGCCTTTTTCAAAAAGTTTTTGAAATATGTATGTTTATGAGATATATAAAAATACTTTCGGAAATACATCAAAAATTACCTTTAAAACGTATTTTTCAAAACCAAAAAGTCGCTAAGAAAATCGATCATCGAAAAATAGGCTATCTATCCGTCTATCGCTCGTCAAATCTCTGTTAATGCACTAAGAGTAAGATTAATTCTAAAAAATCTACAAATCCAAATATTTTCAACCTATAACAACCCAGTTTTAAAGCGAGTTTCTTATCTGCAGCCCTATATCAACTTCTTTCCCTCATCTCCATTAGGCTATAATGCGCACAAAATCCATTATTTGCACAAAGCTTTAAGTATCTATCTCTATATGGAGGTATTTCAAATAATAATTGGAATTGCACAATTGTAGGTTATGTTATGTACTGTGCAGTATCTAATATACGTTGAGTTGGAGTACCGTATTATGCTGCAAACCTAGTCTTTTCCATAAGCCCTTCGTTTTTATATATGTAACTTTTAAGAGCAAGCAATGAAAAATCCATTAAAAATACGAGTAGGTAACAGTTAGTGTAATGTTGAAATAATAGAGTTAGGAGTAGGTATATTATAGGTATACCTTATACCAAGATATGTGGAACGCATAAAAATGCGCCTTCTGGACATACATACATAAGTGTGTAGGTGTGTTTCTATAAGTTATTCATTCATCTAACTTTTTCGTCATTGTTAAGAGATTGAAGCATATGTATAGACATACAGATGTGGGAAGAAGGATTACGAGTTATACTTTGCTTGTGTGAACATTAAGTCATTTTGACAGATGTCAAATAAATTCAAATTGCTATTCTCCATTGATTTCGATACACTTCACACCAAATCTGACGCCATATATGTGAGAGATCATTAAAAGACCTTTTCACGAAAATCATAAATATCCTAATCCTGAATGCAAGAAAATAGATATGTATTTCTGCTACAAACAACACTCTCCTTGGAAAGAAAAGTTACAGGGACGCATTTTTCGTTCAATGTTAATCTGCCGTTATAAGTTTCTTTAATGTATGACACTCGAATAAGAGTGAAATAAAGTTCAAATAAATCGATAGTGTTTTTCTAAAAAGAGGTATTAAGTTATAAGGAAAAATATGAAAAATGTTTTGAAATTAAGAGTGTATGCGTTGTTTTAACAGTGACTGTAGGCAGTTGCAATTTTATATTTTCTTCAAGGAATGCAAGTAACTTTATTGCTTCAACAATTTAAATCTCGTTATACGAATGGGCCAAAAGTGTCAACTATATTATAACGCCGCCGATGGTGCCTAAACTAGAAAGAGAAATGTTCAAAGACTTAGACCACAAGAGGTGTAAAGATTTATAAAGAAAAGCTGGATAGTCTGTTAGCCTTTTATTTATAGAGTTATAGTTAACGCAAACTTGCACATGAATAAGATTTGTGGTTTTCTTTTTCTAGTCTAGTATTTACCGTTAAAGATCAAAGGAAAGTAAAATCTGCATATTAACACATTTTGTGAAGTTTTCTTTTCAAAGATTTTATATAAAAATGCGGTTTTATCAAAAGAAGAAAAAGAATTATTTAACATTCGCTTAGGTGAATTTAAAGTACAACACTAAAGTCAAAGAGAGAGATTTCTTTTGAAGCAAAATTTACAAAAGAAACTTAGTTATCAATCAGTTTTGTGATTATTATTCAGTTAAAAGGCAGTTGGAAGCGAAAATAGGTAACAAATTGCATCCGAAGTAAATAAATGGTTTTTAAGATTTGAAAGACTTCTTGAAAAAATTGACAATAAGTTAAAAAAAAAGTCCTATAACATATAAGCAAACCTTTAACTTCTTGCTTTCAAAAATTGAGCTTTGTACAATAACTTTTAAATAATTATTTCTAGAAGACACTCGATACATTGAATTTGTGATTTAGTGTGAATTATCCAGTATTAATAATAATCAAGTCGAAATATTGCCTAACCTCGGAATAAGATATTAAAGCTGGAAGCTTGTTTATATGTACTTCAATCTTGGTTTTCTAAATATTGCATTAAAGGTCTCATAAAATTGTCTGCATCGGATGTTCAAATGTCTCGAAGATCAGTTTTTCTTGATGTTTCCATAGCTGCAATGATGTTATCTTCAGGAGATTCAATGAAAGCAGTGCTCAGAAATTTTATTTAGAAGGAATTGTAAGTCACAATAATAGTTGTTGTTCATTTTTAATCCAATTCAATACAAACATACGAACAAATTTATCAAAAATTGGCAGAAATTGATTTTCACTTCAAATATCTTGAGAAAAAATTTCAGATATTGACTGATATTTCGTAAAATTACTTGAAAAAAAATCAATTGACTGACAGTGTTTTTTTCATAAATTAGTCCCACCAAAAAAATAACTTAGTTGATTAATCGTATCAAATATGTCGACAGGAAACTTCAATTTTTGACTGCATGTTTTTAAAGTTCAGACAAGCTTCTTTAAATGACAATTCATCCTAATGGAAAGTTATCAATGTAAAGTACATCCCAGCCTCAATTTTGTATTTAAATAAATTAATTAGGTGGCGCAACAGTCCGTGGAGAACTAGGCCTATTGATTTACAACTCTCAACCATTCCTGTGTGTGAGTACTGTTGATAGAAATAGAGCGGGCCTACAGTTTTAAGCCAAATCCGAAAGGCTTATTTGAGGAGGATTTTTCAATTCCTCGCAAAAGGCAGTACCCTTGAAAAAAAAAACTTTAGATGACAAAAGGCAGGGTTTGAACCCAATACATCCATAGCAAACCATCATGATACGGTTACTTATTTACTGTAAATATTGTAAGAAAATGCTTGTCAGGTGTTTAAATTAGAAATGATATAATTACCATACTTAGAATGCTGAGATTCCAGAGCTCTTAAAAATATAGAAAGGATTTGTGCTTTCTATAATTGGTTTTCTTATTCTTACAAGTTTTTCACTTAAATTTAAAAAAGTCCTTAAAACAATTTTGATAAAGATAAGTCACTATGTAGGATGGCTTATGTGGAACATTTTCATTAATTTTTCCAATCAATCTAACAATAACTTCAGGTCTTAGCTTGATTTCAAGAGAAAAAAGAAAAAATTAAGTTGCTTCCAGAACAACGATGACTTAGTTAAGATGTTGATGAGGATGTGGTGAAGATATCTTATATAATAACTTATTTTTCTATCGAGTTATTTTCCATTCACACCAAGGGTATACTGTATATCGCATATCAAATATTTGTTTTTAACAAACTGTATTATAAATACATATGAGGATAACATAAAATTATTGTATTAAGGTTTAAAAAAGCTTATCAGTTGTTATGCTTGAATGCGTCTAAAGTTTATTTTAAACACAAAATATTTAAATTTACCCTGTGGGAATTAAAGGAAAATTTGAATTAAAAAAGTTCGAGTATAACTTTTCTCAAAATATTATGTTAATGGAATGAATTTAACAAAGAAAAAAAAAACTTAAATTTATGTGTTTGTAACATTTATAAGCAGAACGAAAATAGAAACTTTGCCTTCGATGCTTTGGGAAGTTTAAGATTATCGAAAAATTGAAAATCGCGTCAAATTGTTTTCAGGGTTCTATCATTCGATCTATTTTATAACCTTGAATACTTTCGAAATCACTTCAAGTAAAATCAAAGCAGCTGTCAAATATTACATCAGTCATTAAAATATTTGTTCATTGTCATAATTTTAGGTCCGTTCACGTACTTTCTGCACTAAAATTCGTAAAAAGAAATATTTTAAAGAGTGCGGGTAAAATTCTCTCACCAAAAAAAAACTACAGAAAAGTAAGCGAACGGGAAAACAATAAATTTTTCACACAATATTACTATCTTTGAAAATTTGTTTTTAAATTTGTTAACTGACATCAAAAGTTAGCAATTTATTTAATTGTTAGTACTTTCTTTTTGTTTTATAAATTTATTGTGGATGTCTAAAATATGAACGCTTAACATAATAATAACATAATATCTTATATTTAAACAAACTTATATATTATAAAATAATTTATTCATATTATAGTTTACTTATATATTCTTACTTTTAAGTTTCTTATTTATTTGCAACCAAACATTAGATTTAGTTAGGATTATGTTCCATATCTTTTTTTATTTCTTACTTTTAACTGTACTTAATTTATTTGAAGCAAAAACAAGGATGCCTTTCTTGAACGGGGTGGTGTGCTTTTTTAAATTTAAATATAAAATATGGTTTTTGGTATAAGTCCTGATAATGTTAGATCTGTCTTCAATGTATTGTGTGATGTGCGTGATGGGCTCAATGTTTGTCATTTAAATGCAGGAAGTATTTCTTCGAAGTATACTCTGCTTCATCAAATGATTGGTTGTTCTAAACTTGATGTTGTAATGGTGTCAGAATCGTGGTTACATGAGGGAATTTCTTCTCAACTTGTTAGTTTTCCTAGTTTTAAACTTTTTAGGAATGATAGACCTAAACGAGGAGGTGGTGTGTGTATTTTTGTAAGAGAAAGTATTTCGTCAAAGCATATCTATTCATCTTCTAAATCCAAAATTGAATTTTTATGCGTTGAAATCTCTAACGGCGTTGAAAAATGCGCTCTTGTCGTTGTATACTGCCCTCCTTGTTTATTTAAAGAAGAATTTTTATTTGAATTAGAAGAAACGCTTTTAAATTTAAGTAACAGATACAACCATATTCTGATTGGTGGTGATTTTAATGTTAATCAACTCAAAAACAGTGCCACGACTCGATTATTTCGTTATTTTTGTGATAAACTTGGTCTTTCAGTCATCAATAATGTTTGGCCAACTTGTTTTCAATCTCAAAATAATCCGTCGCTTATTGATATGTTCTTGACATCCTCAAATGATAAAGTTATTTGCTTTGAACAAATAAGGCCTACTTCTGACTTTATTCATGACTTTTTATTTTGTTCTTTTAAATTTGATGTTAAACATTCAAGAAGTTCCCGAACCTTTAGTTATCGGTCATATAGATCAGTAAACTTGACTGATATACAAGATAATGTTCATAATAATGAGAACTGGAATAATATACTTTATATAACTGATGTTTCAACTAAAGTTTCTCTTTTTAATAATTTACTGACTGATTTATACAATGAATATATACCACTAGTACAAAAAAGAATTAAAAGTAAAAATTGTCCTTGGTATAACTACGAAATCGAAATGCTTATTCTTGAAAGGGATCAGTTTTTCAGGAGATATAAAAGAAATCCTTCATATTATAATAAGAATCAATATATCTTTTCTCGCAACCGAGTTACAAGACTTATTCGATATAGTAAAAGATCGTACTTTTCTCAAAAGCTCAATCTCTCTTTAAGTTCCAAGGAGCTTTGGAAAAACCTAAAGGAAATTGGTGTAACTAGGGACAAAAACTCATCTAAATGCTCCTTAGATCCACAAGTGCTGAAATCGGTATTTGTTCAACCTATGCCTAGCTCCACACGTAATTTGCATGTCAGTGAAAATGATAATGCTTTCGAATTTAATTGTGTTGAGTCTCGTGAATTAATAACTGCTATCAGGTCGATTCACTCTAATGCTGCAGGTTCGGATCACATCCCTCCAAAATTTATTAAATTAATTGTACCTGTCATTATAGCACCACTCCTACACATAATTAATTCATCAATTTATAATAGTGAGATCCCAGAGCAATGGAAAAGTGCAATAGTTCTACCTATTCCTAAAAAGAATAATGCAACTGAACCATCTGACTTTAGGCCAATAAGTTTACTTCCATTTTTCAGCAAAGTTGCAGAAAAAACGTTGGCTGACCAAATTATAACTTTCTTGGAACTTCATAACCCTTTAACTAAATGGCAATCAGGCTTTCGTGCTAAACATAGCTGTGAATCTGCTGTTTTGAAGGTCACAACAGAATTTCGTGAATCTCTGGATCGTGGACAAATTGGTATAATGATTCTGCTTGACTTTTCAAAGGCGTTTGATAGCATAGACCACCATATCCTTCTGTCCAAGTTAAGCAATAAATTCAATTTTTCAAGGACGGCCATTCGCTTCTTTCAGAGCTATTTATTAAATAGAAGTCAATCAATAAAAACTGACATCGGAACATCCAGTCCCTATAATATGAACAGCGGAGTTCCTCAGGGTTCAGTTCTTGGACCTCTGTTGTTCTCTATGTTTATCAATGACTTACCTGATGTTGTTCAACATTCTTCTGTACATATGTATACAGATGATGTTATTATCTACAACTTCTGTGACCAGAGCAACTTGGGATGCTGTGTTAACGAAATAAATAATGACTTGGCTAATATTCAGACATGGGCCGTTTCAAATAAATTGCTTCTTAACCCTTCAAAAACAGTGAGCATGATTTGCTCTCGAAGACAAATTAATAATGAAAACCTTCCTATGACAATTTTAAATGGACAAAGTGTTGAGTATGTGACTAAAGTAAAGTATTTGGGTTATCAAATAAATAATCGTTTATCATATTGTGATGCAATCTCAGATGCCATACGAAAAATATATGGTACACTTAGACCCTTAAGATCATCATCTCACTTCCTAGATGCAGATATAAAAAAACATCTTGTTAAGAGTCTAATATTACCATTTTTTACCTATAACTCGTCTGTTTATCCTGATTTAGATTCAAAATGTAAGCGAAAATTAAATGTTGCTTTCAATGATTGCATTCGTTTCATTTTTGGCATACCTCGATCTGTCAGTGTTTCTCATCTTCAAGATTCTCTTGTAGGTTTAAGCTTGGAAAACTATCTTAAACGTAAGAATGTGATACTACTTCACAACATAATTCATAAAAATTGTCCGAGCTACTTGGAAGAACTACTTCGGTTTGCCCACTCACAGAGAGGCTTGCGACTAATATTACCGCGCTTCTCACATACTATTGGAGAAAGATCGTTTTTCGTGTCTGTAGTTCGTTTGTGGAATACTCTACCAATTGAATTGCAGAGAATAACTTCATCAATTTTGTTCAGGGAAAGGGTATCTTTGTTTTTTTCAGCTTCCTTAAATTAACTCTATATATTCTTTTTAATTTCAATTTTATGTATGTATGTATTAAAATTAATTTTTTGTGTATAATTTATATTTTAAGTATTCGTCAAATATGTAAACCTGGTAACTATAAATTTTCATGCATCTAAAAGATTCATTATCTTGTTGCATTTAGTTAATTTCAATAAATAAATACAAATACAAATACAAATACAAATACAAATACAAAAAATTTGAATTTCTATCAAATTTGAAATTTTCACAAATCAGCCCAAAGAAATTTCTTGGGCTAAAATTCGAAGGTTGGGGAAATATTTTACTCTCTCGTGAGCGCTCTCTTTTACGAAAAACTACGAAATTTTTTAATACGCGAACAGGATTTGGTTAAATTTCGTATTTTTTAGTAAAATTTGACTGTTTTAGGAGGGTACGCGGACGGACCTATTTATAGTTCCTTTTTTTTTTGTTCTGTGCTTTTTAATAAAATAAATATGTATAAAATATTAGTGTTTTTATTTTCATAAGCAGTTTCCAAATATCTGTTGAGAAAAACTCTGGTGTCGAAGTATAGTTTGTGAATGTGTCTTGAAAGTTTTTGAAAGAGCGTTATTTTATTTGAAATTTTATAGAGTCCGTTCCTTCAAATACATTAGAAGAAGTTGCAGGTTTTAACGAATAAAGTGCATCATATAAGTTAAGGTTTATTTCCTTTAAGTGAACCTACTTCTGTTTTTAAACATGTCAAATTCAAATCACACCAACTGAATATGGTCGAAATTAAATCACTTCGAAATCCCAAAAATCGAAATGTAGAACACGTACATGTTCACTTCGTTCTAAGTTCGAAAAAAGTTAAATCGATATTAATAAAATTGAATTTCAGAACTCCGATTTATATTTTGAATCGATTCCAATTTCTTTTCAAGGGAAAGTGAAATGTAGAACCTAGCTGTATGTTTTATTTTTGTTTAATCAGTTTAAGGTAAACATTTATTTTTTTAGGAAAGGCATTGTGGTTTTTACATTCATACAAACCCTCAAAACTTCGACAAAATAGTAATCAAGTAATATTCTAATTGATAAGATGACCTTTTAGAAAATAAAAATTCAATCGGAATTTTAATTTTAATATTTAACAAACAGAGATTGATATTGATTTTCAAGAACTGAATGAATCTTAAAATTCAAAATTTTTGTTTTTCTTGCAAAGGTAAGAACAATACTACAACAAAGTTAATTTATATCAAGTAAGTATACTCTTACATAATACATATTTCACATTACATAAAGTTGTACTTTTCATGATATGTCGATGTTAATTTTCAATTTTTATTTTTATTATTGCATAAATTAAACAAAAGATCTAGTGTCTTTGAAAATTTAGGAGAATATAATTTTATTTATAGTTACTAAAGTTCAAAAATGCATTCACGTCTGTACGTTCGCCACGTTTTTTTCGTCGTCCATAACTCAAGAATCAGAAGAGATATCGACTTCAAATAAATTTTGTTATACAGACAAAAATGCACAGAGATGCAGAAATGGCTCTCAAAAAAATTGCGTTTGTAGTTTTTTTACCATAGCAGTTTATAAAAAAGGTGAAAATTTTGTTTAACCCAAAATATCTCACGAAACAATAACGCTAGAGACTTGAATTAAATTTAATATTATATATCGTAACGTGATACTTAACAAATATATTTTTGGAAAAAAATCCAACTAACGGTTTTTTATATAAATCAAAAAAACTGAAAACAAAAATATTTGTCAGCTCGAAAATTTTACGATTAAAACATGACTTTATCTCTTGACATATTTTGTGCAACGCAAAATAACGTTTTCAACAGCTGGTAAAATTTTTAAAAAATCAAATTGACAGTTTTTTTTATAAAAAATAAAAACCTAAAAAAACATTACTCAAAGTTGCTAAAAACTGAATTTCGACTCAAATATCTTTTCAAAAATTTGAGATTATAGCTTCCAACTAATTTTAGCTTATAAGAAATATTGTTTTTAATATTCGTTAAAATTTTGAGAAAAATCGAATTGACGGTTTTTTTACAAAAAATTAATAAAAGTTAGTAAAAATTGATTTTCGAATCAAATAACTTTTCAAAACTTTGAGACATTGGCTCTAAACTAATTTTATCTTCTAAAAAATAATGTTGTCAACATTCAGTAATATTTTGAGAAGAATCAAATTGACAGTTTTTTTTACAAAAAATTTAAAACCTAAAAAAAATTAACAAAAGTTGGTGAAAATTGATTTCCGACTCAAATATCTTTTCAAAAATTTGAGATGTAGGCTTCAATTTAATTTTATTTTATAAAAAATATTGTTTTTAACATTCAGTAATTTTTTTTATAAAAATCTAACAGTCAGTTTTTTTCATAAAAAATTAAAATCTACAAAAAATAGTACGCAAAATTGGTAAAAATTAATGTTCGGTTCTCGATATCTCGTGAATAATAGAAAACATTGACTTCAAATTAATTTCATTTATCCAATTTGTATTTGTTTATATAAGAAATAAAAATTTTTAAGAAATGCTACTAAAATTGGTAAGAATTCGTTAACGACTAAAAATCTCGTTTACAAAAATGATTTTGAAATCAAACCATTTCATCATATGCAAAATATTGTTGGTTATTTTTAAATTTTTTAGAATAATTTAACTGATAACTTTTTTAACAAAACCTAAGAAAGACAAATCGACAGACTAGGGATGGGAAGTTATCAGTGTGGGTCGCATCCCAACCTATTTTGTATTATTATTGTTATTTATCAATGCAAAATATGATTAACGTAAGTTGTTTTGCACTTTTCTAGAATTATGAATTGATCCATCTTTTTTCAATGCAATCACTGTTTTCTCCTTAACTTCGAAAAAAATACGCAAAGCTTCTCACAAAGTATCGACTATAAAATATCTTTCGAAATACATATGCTAAAATTTGAAATATTACTTGTTTACCTTATGATTATAATTTGCATGTCGTATCTGTTGGTGAATAATCTCATGTGAGTAAAATATCAAAACTTACGACCAAATTCAAATTTACATTTTGTAATGCAGTTCTTATGTGTATGTATACTCGTAAATATGGTGTTTTTAATGAGCATTAACAGTTATCAAACAACATTAGGTACAAATTTATGCAGGTGTTGCACTAGTTACTGGTGCTTAAGACTTAATAATAAAATAAAATATTGTACGCAAGTATATTATTTTAAGTAAATTATTAAATATGGCTTTGGGTGTTTAATAAAAATAGCACATTAAAGATTTCATTATTGGTAAATTCAAAGCTCAGGTCGGTCAGTGATTCAATCCTAACGAAATTTAAATTACAACAAATATGTAACAAAAAACAAGATTTGAATGGTAATGTAGTTTTCCATACAATTTTAACACACATATTGAGTTAGTTTTCTATCCTCAAAGTCAATCCTTAACTTTTTGAATTTTTCATCATGTCGTCTTAGTTGTTCATCAAATCATCTTCATATTATGGAACTTTAAAAGTGTAGGTACGTCCTAACGACAGTGATGCATTTAGAATTCCTTATTTTGGCGGTTATTGATTAAGATATTGATAAATATTTATTTATGTAAATCAGCTAAATACCAGCTTTATATTTTGTATACACGAGTAATTGTCAAAAATTCAGTTGATAAAATTAAATTAATTAAATAAATTAAACATCCAAGATGTGCAGTGTTAATATTTCCATTTATTAAATTAACAATAAACACAAAACATATATAAGAATGTCTGCTGATAAGGTGGAAGATTGTAAGAATAAGCCTTAACCTCTTCTGCGCAAATCTCAAGAACCTTTCTGGCACTAATTCTAGTCTGGATTTCTGACAGGCATAATTTATTGTCTAGACCTGACAAGCGTATTGAAGAATTTTAGCCGAACAAATGTTATAAAAAGCTGCTTTTTAACAAATAGATCAGACATTTTTGTTCAATTACTTCTTTATCCAATCAAGAATTGAAATAGAATAGAACTTTAAACAATTTTGAAAGTTGTAACATCGCCGCCCGGCATAAACAGTGCATTTAGAATGTTTCAACACAGATGGTAAATAGTTTATAAATAAAGTAAAGAAAATGACCGCTTTGTGGAATTTCAGAGTTAGCTTTGAACTTGTTTGATTTGCAACTCTTGAAAAGTATACAGAGTATGATCTATCTAATAATTAAGATTGAAGCCATTTCACAAAATGTTCACTAAAACCTAGCTCTTGATTTAACAAGTAAAACTCGATGTGAGAGTTTTTTAAAGCACCTCAATATAAAGGCTAGCTAATTGTAAAATATTTCTAAGACTTGGTAAAAATTAATTTTCGACTCAAATATCTTTTCAAAAATTAAAAATATTGGCTTCACACTAATTTCATTTTATAAAAAATATGCATTTTATTAAGATAGTTAAGTTGAGGTTTGAGTATCAATAACGAATCCTTATATAGGGCATTTCGCCCAGTTCAGGTTCAGGGTTGTCGCTCTAGTAGTTTTTTTTAAACTGTATATAGTTTATTTTGAAGCTGACAGCTGCTTTCCGCTAAAAATATTAACAAAAAGTCTGTTCTTTATGACACCTCATAACTGACCTGAAAGAAATGAGTCGATTTAAGCTTGAATGTATGTAGTTGGAGAATATTGAAAATTTTTGTAGCCGAAACAGTGCGTTTTTTGAGATGTAATGAGAAAGATACAAGCCGCAAACAACGAAAAAGATATAATTGTAAAGCGAATCAAAGCAATGGAATACATTTCTGAAAAAGTGATTCGAGATTTAGTAAAATTTTTCAAAAATCCAAAAGTCAGATTTTTCATAAAAATTTAAATTTCCAAAAAAAAAAGTACTCAAAATTAGTAAAATTTAATATTCGATTCTAGATATCTCATGAATAAATGAAATAAAGGTATTGACTTCAAAATTTCATTCTGTGTTAAATTTTGTTTTTACATATAAAATATTGTTCTTAGAAAAATCCAATCTTTATTTGTTTATACATTACAAAACAAGATTTTGAAATCAAACTATTTCATCATATGCAAATTATTGTTGGTAATTTTACTGACAACTTTTTTGGAAAAAAAAGCACGAAAACCTTCAAAAAATAACAAAAAATTGATAAGAAATGATTTTCGACTCAAGTATTAGGAGAATAAAGAAAAATATTGTCTTTAAATTACCTATCTGAAAGAAAATATTGTTTTGAATATTTTTTGTTAAAGTTTTATGCAAGACAAATCCACAGAACGTATGGGAAATTATCACTTTGGGTCGCATCCCAGCCTCTTTTATTTTGATATGATTGACACGAAATAAGTCGAATTTAATGATACATTTTTACATAACAAGAAAAAAGTTCTATAAAAATGTATTTATATTATTTGTAAAGGGTGTCCCAAAATTAACGCAAGATTTGAATTAAATAGAAAACGCCGTTTTTAGTCTTTTGATAGTTATATTTTTATTGACTCGTAAAGTACATAGGATAAGGTTATGTATGGAATAATACATCGGACAAATGGCCTCCACGGCTTTGCATGCACATGCGCACTCTTTTGTTGAAATTTTCCATGACCATTCTGCATAAATGTGGCTGAATTTCGTTGATGCAGCGTTGAATCTCCTCCTTTAATGCACGGGTAATTGTGGGCTTGTTGACATAGACTTGTGATTTCAAATAACCCCATAAAAAGAAGTCTAATGGTGTTAAATCACACGATCTAGGAGGCCAATTTTGATCACCGAAACGAGAGAGTACACGACCTGGAAATGTCTCATGCAGTAATTGAATTGTTTCACGGGCTGTATGACATGTGGCACCGTCTTGTTGAAACCACATATTGGACACATCAATATCATCCAATTTTGGCAGAAAGAACTGTGTAATCATGTCGCGATATCGAGCACCAGTAACAGTCACTGCTTGACCAGCATCATTTTCAAAAAAATATGGCCCAATTATGCCTCCAGCCCAAAATTCACACCATACAGTCACGCGTTGTGGATGCATTTGTTTGTCGACAATCACATGTGGGTTCTCCGAACCCCAAATGCGGCAATTTTGGCGATTGACAAAGCCATCAAGATGAAAATGTGCTTCATCGCTTAGGATGATTTTGCTCGAAAAATCAGGGTCCATTTGTTGATGTTCAATAATCCATTCAACGAACTCTCTTCTCTGTCCATGGTCATTAGGCTTCAATTGTTGTGTTAAGTGAATTTTGTAAGCATGAAGACACAGATCTCTGGTGAGTATACGCTGTAGAAAGGTTCTTGAAATTTGCAATTCTTGTCCACGACGTCGGATTGAGGTTCCTGGATTGTCAGCAACACTCTCACGCACTGCTTCGACATTCACATTTGAACGGCTTGTTTTTGGACGACCAGTGTGTTTGGCGTCTCCAACGGATCCAGTCTCCATGAATTTTTCAATTAATCTCTTCACAGTTGACGAAGTTAAAACACTATTCCGACCATATTTTGTATGAAATTTTCGAACTGCAGCCGCCAAGCTTTCACTATTTTTGAAATATTCTTTAATAATGAAGACACGTTGTTCTCTCGTGTAACGCTCCATTTGTAATAACCCTATACTGTTAGCTGTCAAATTGCTTTTTTTCAGGGTTGCCAACACTTCACTGCACAAATGGCGGCAAATTCAAATCTTGCGTTAATTTTGGGACACCCTTTATAACCGCAACTGCTGGCACAAATGCTATACGCAGTCCGATTTTCAATAAACTCCGAAAAATAAATACAACTATTATTCTGAGACTATGGTACTTTTAACATTTAGATTTTCACTTTGATTGTATTTTTGTGGCAAAAACATATTTTCAATATTTAACAAAATATTTAAACAAAATGCAAAAATTATACCAATCATCTTGGGTAATAAGTTGAATTTGGAACAGTTTTTTCTAAAGGTATTTAAAACAGAAATTAAAAATTATTACATTAAAAATTGTGTTATTAAATGTTCGAAACCACTATTTTATCAACGGTTGGCTTATGTTATTAAGAAATGCAGAGTTAGCAAATCAAAAATGATAACCCATCATTAATTAAATTATTTGTTTACTGTAAAATTTCAGTTTTTATAATAATGTAATTCAACTCGAAAATTCTCTTGAAATTTTAGTTTTTTAACACACTTAGAACTTTACTTAACCTTTACTTTTGCTTCATTTTGTTCCACTTTTATATTAAATTAATGTTTTATAACATAAAATGAAAATAGAAAATTAACTAAGTTTGAAAATGTTTTCGTCTACTTAAGTTAAGACTTCCTTTTCTTAGAAGTGAACTAGTTTCTTTCTTTATTTATATTATTATTGTTCCCTACATACATACAACCCCTCTGGCAAGGCGCAAACAAAAATAATTCCTTTCGGCATTTATGCGTAGCGTAAATTAAGCTTGTTAATTACCTGCTTCACTACCTAACACACGAAAATAAACTTACTTACCTACCTTCAAATCCTATATAGCAAAAGTCTTTCAAGAAAATTTAATACCTTAGTTAATGAAAAAGCTGGTTTAGTGTCAGGTGCCATGGATGTAGCGCTCGCCGTAGGCATGTTATGTGGGTGGTAAGCTAAAGCTTTACCTATATATAACAACGTTCAACGGCAACGACGAAAAAGACGAAGACGACGACGACGACGAACGTTCCTAAATAACAAGAACTACTGTTCAACAAAACCTAATACAAGCTGTACAACTTTGTGTCTACTCTTAAAGTAGGTTTAAGAATTTTTCTTTGATAATTATTTTCTATGTCTTCTAAATGTAAATTGAGTTTTTCTTCAACCTGCTTCTTGTTTATTTTTGTTCTTGAATTTAACCAGAATACAAAAATTCAAGGAAAAATTTTCCTAAAAATATTCTCAAAAACATTCATTCCAACAAGCAATCAAAAACAAAAATGAAATATCATTCAAATACCACATCAATCATTATCATAAATATCATGTATGTATGTATGTATTACATAATTTTCAAATGGCATTTTCACATGCGTGCGTTAAAACTGACGACCCGACGACACGGTTACGATGAATTTCATGGAATAAGGGTAACGGTATACGAACAAAGTATGAAATGTGTTGCAAGCAAATCCTCACTTTGCGTCGTACATTTTGTGGCAAATCGACATATCTCAGTCAAGTATTGTCAATTTTCATTCACTGAAAATTTATTGACAACCTATCCGGAAAATTTCGTGCAAAATGAAGAGAAATAAAATCAAACAACCAGAAATCTGACGGATATCGTGTAGGAGCGAAAAGTCACTACTCCTCTGTCCCGACCAACCAACCCCAGCATCCGCTGAGTGAGGAACCAAAACCAACCCAAAATAAAAATAAGAAACAATCCCGCAAAATATTGCTGAGCATTATTTTTGCGCTTTTTTTTCTTTATGATTCAAAAGGGGGAGGGGGTACCGAACCGAACACACACAAAATGGATAAATATCAAGGGAGCCCATAGCAAAAATATTCCTGGTGAAAAATATTTTCCTACCCAAGAAAATAGACGAAATAAACGAAAATCCTTGTTGCCAAGAAAAAGACAGCAGAATATAAACAGGAACATACATTTTTATGAGTTAGGTTTTTGAGTTGGGGGTTTTTGCAAAGGAGGGTAGTTTAACGTGCTGAGAAAGATAAATATAGCGCATCACCATGTTGCACGAAGCTGCTTCTTTGACCTCGAGTAGTGTATATTTTAAAACGAGCTTATACAAAGACCAACCTACTATTTTCTTGTAACAATATTCAACAGATTTATGAAGGAATAAAATTGTTTGGTCCTTTATGGATGATAAAAATGTCGTCCTTACATTTCACTACTATTATATAAGCGTTTTTTGGAGTATATATGTATGTATGTATGTACTCATAGCTTATAGAAGTGCCCATAAATACAATGTGGTCCTTTGCTCGTCGTTCTTCGTTTTTCAAAATATGTACATTTTTATACAAGAGAGTGTTCTGTTTTCGGTGTTTTGGAAGATATAAATGTATATTAAAGTATAATAGTAGTGTAAGAAAGACGTAGAAGAAGAAGTTTTCAAGGATTCTTATAGAAGAAGGAGCATTTAAAAAGTTATGTTACCATAGGTTGCCTTAAAACCTATGGAGTCATTAATTTTCAAAAACAAATTATTCTAAAAAAAATATACACAAGTTTATATTTCGCCCATTTTGTTTGGCCCTCTTCTATAATTTTAAATTCATATAATTCAATTCTTATGTCAGTTGGACGGGGGGAAAAAGTGTGTGAACAAAATATATTTATTTACCTTGAAAGTTTTTCAACATTTTTGTTAGGTATCTTAGGACATCGAGTGTCAGTTGTCTTGTGTCTTAAAAAAGGTGGAAGATCTCGTTCTCTTTATAAAATAAACCTTGAAGATAAATTTGTTTCAATTTCTTAAGAATTCATTACTTTTTTTGGTATCGTATTCGTGCCTTTAAGTCAATGCTTATGAAAACAAAAATAAAAATAGCTAACAATTTAGACATCCATCAAATGATAGGAATAAGAGTAAGAGAAGTAAGAACCTATGTATATTATTAAAATCAGACAAAGTATTATCAAGTTCCAGATCTCTTTACTTTCACAATTTTTGTTTCACGGTTCAGTTAGGTTATGTTATAGGACTTATTTTTAAGGCTGTTAAGAATAATCCAAGATGAAAATAAATTTAAGTTATCATAGAAAAATTAGAAATGTTTTAAACATCATATCCAAACCTTTACCCTTATTTTTGTAAAGAATTTTACAATTAGCGTGGGTAAATTTAAGCGCCCTGTGGCAACCATTTTGTTTTGGCGATATCTGTCAAATCTTTTGTTTATTATTCAGTTGTATATGCCAAATCATTATGGCAAGTTGCACAATTGAACAGCACGTTCAAATGATAAAACTTTTTTAACACAATGAGTGTTCCTTAACGCAAAGCGCATTGCGCCTATTTTGCGGTAGACGTGGTGGCCCTTCACAGTCGACTCTTCAACGCTTGGTTTTGAACTCGGCCTTTCGCAGACTTCAACTTTTTGAATTTTGTTTCGGGACTTGGGCCTACGCCCGTACAAGATCCAACTGACCCAGGAGCTCAAAGTTCATGAGCATAGATAACGCGGCCGTTTGTTCGCTCACTGGGTTTCGAATCATTTGGAAAAGGACCCCAATTTTGGCCGAAAAATCATCTACACAACGATGATAACTAATTTTATTATGGCCCAAATTAAACCATATGGACCTAGACGACTTGTGGTTCCAGCAGGACGGCGCTAGTTGCCACATACCAAACGCCACGATTGACATTTTGCATGAACGATGTGAGAGTAAGGTTATCTCTAGAAGGTGATGTGAATTGGCCATCAAGGTCATGCGATTTGACCCCGCTAGACTTTTACCTGTGGGGTTTCTTGAAGTCACAGGTCTATGCAAATAACATACAATCGACCGATGACCTAAAGGTGAACATAACACAAGCCATCGCTCAAATTCAGCCGCATCTATGCAGAAGAGTCATTGAAAATTGAACCACTCGGATTCGTGCCACCGCCGCGCCGCCGTAAGAAGCCGAGGTAGACATTTGAAATAAAAAATAATTTTGTTAATACCTCACACACAGCTTTTTGGATGTTGCTTGTTGTTACATCTACCCGCCCTTATTGAAAACCCTTTATATTCAGGTGACATTTTGTACTACATAGAAAATAGTTTTGCAAACAAAGTACAAGATTGGATCGATATCAAGCCTCCTAATTCCCCTAATTGATTTCTTTTTTTTTCTTTTTTTTTGAAAAAGAATATTGGCCATTTTGAGAACTTGTCGATTCTGTCAGAGAGGTCTTCATAATTTTTATGACCCGTCAATGCGTAAGTAAGTAAATTTAAGAAAGTGCTGACACTCAACAAGTTAAAAAAATACACCCATCGGAATCCTAGTTAAAAAAGTTTAAGGTTAGAGGATATTGAAAATAGACTGTTTTGTTACTGTTTCAAAACTTTGATGAGTGACATCGGCTATATAGACGAAGCTAAATCTGTCAAATGAAATGTCATTTATTAGCAGTTGTAGCAATTTAAAATATGTGGAAAAAACTAAGCCGTTTAAGGATAGGTAGCGAATTTTTTATCGACTAACATTACGCACAATTCATTCAAGTTCACGGTTGCCGTGTAATGGCCTTAGCTAGAGGAATATTTGAAATGTGGAAGTTAGGTTTTAGTTGACACTCCTTATATTCTAGATTAATTCAGAGTAATAACTGGGCCCAGCAATATATGTACATATGTAAACTTCTAGGTCCTTATCAGTATGGTTTTGCTGCTCCATAAAGGTTGGAAACAACTTAATAGAACCTTTCGATGTCAAAAAAGGTTTCAGACGAAGTGATGCGCTGTCATGCGATTTGTTTAACATCGTCTTTGAAAGAATAATGCAGAGCTCCAGCGTCAACACTAGAAGCACTATCTTTCAAAAGTCTGTCCAATTATTGGCATATGCTGATGGCATAGACTTATTCGGAAGAACTCAGCGTGATATCAATATGGAGTTTGTGAGTATTGAGGCCGAGGCGGCAAAAATGGTTTTAACGGTTAATGAGGGCAAAACAAAGTACATGCTGTCATGAAGGAAGGACATACAACACCGACGACGCGACACGTCTCAGTCAAAACGTTACCATCGACAGACTTAACTTTGAGGTAGTTAAAGACTTTGTCTATCTAGGCCCCGCTACGAACACAAAAAACGAACAATTATTCTTGCTAACTGTTGTTTCTTTGGGCTTAGAAAACATTTTAGTAAATCCCTCTCTTGAACGACCAAAGTGTCGCTATATAGAACCCATCCCCGTCCAGATATACGGTGCAAAAGCATGGACTATGACAATAGCGGATGAAAGCAATAACTTTAGAATGTATTTCCGATATCACCACGTTTATTGTTTAGAAAGCGTCAGCGTTTGGCAATTGAGAGAAGAGTGATAAAGAAATTGAGCGGATTTATTGATGCTTGTAATTGTGGTCTGTTGACTTGATTCTTTAATATCGGAAATCGTTTCCAGTTTAATTGTTTTTTAAACAAAATACATATATACAAATCTTAGAGTTTCACTTATTTCAAGACACCATTACTTCACCCTTTTTTAAAATAGATCCATTACCGCTGCGCCGCCAAATACCTTTACTTTGTTGAAAAACATTTTCAGTAAATTGATAATATTTTCCTTGTTTTATTCGAATATAGCAAGAACCTTTATCTACAGTAACGTGGTCGATTTCTGATGGTGATGTTATTCTTTAACCGGAATATATGGTTTTTCAAGCTCCCGTCGGTCGTCACCGCCGCGCAGCGCGCAGCCCTGCAACAAAAACCAGCAGCTGCGGGACTTTTCAAAAACAAACAAAATATACGTAATAGTCGACAATAGCTTCTTTCCTTTACTTTTCTTTTTATTTTTTAAGCTTCTGAATGTTGTTTTAGAATATTTTTCTTTTCTCGAATTTCCAAGAGTCGAGCGAGCGTATTTATAGCGTAGCGCACCTAAAGGTAGAACCAAAACAGTACAGAACAGAACAGCCTTAAAACCCATACATGATGTTGTTCATGTCGATGATTATGTTCATTCGAGTATAAAGTAGACTTTGCCGGAATAAATTTGCAATGCACTCTTTTCGAATACAACTTGCTGGCTAGGCTGCTATAGGAACCTATATATACGACAAAAACATTCAATAAACCAACAATTCCATCAGGATATATTTTGAATTCGACCGCGTGCCATTGCTGTTTCCACTGCTACCGCCGCACTGTTACCGTCATCGTCGCCACCACCGCACCGCTGCGCCGCTGCTGATTTCAACCTGCGTTGAAGATTATTCTGGATGAAAGGGCTTTAGCTATTCATTTGCATGTTGCTTCTACTCGTATTCTACCTATAAGTATATACCAAAGTCCTATATCATATGCTTAACTTTCATCTTTTATTAACTTTTTCAAATCTTCATGGTTGAAAAGATCTTGAAAATAAAAAACTAGAACATCCTGCCTTTAGTTAAGCTCTACACACCCAGTCCAATATAATATAGTAAGAGAGTATAGAAACTGCAAGCCAGCCTTTTGCTAGTTAGGCACGCGCTGCTTCTGCTTTTGTTTGCTCTTTGGTTGTCGATTTCGGATGGTCGTCTAACTGAGCCTTAGGTTGGAGCTGACTATAGCTTTAGAAGCTGGAACCAATGTCCGATGGCGTTCGATTGAATAGCGTTTTGTTTGGTTTTTCTATTTCGTCCTTGCTTATACATAATATTGATTTTATTCCTATAGGTGGTGGTAAAGGTGGTGATAAAATTTCGAATTTTCTTTTTACTACATATATATTTTTATTACTCGCATTATTCCTCTATCAATAAAAAGAGGTAGCTGTTTATATTTTATTCGTTTGTATATTTGTTTGTGAAAAGATAAGTCCTTTCTTTGGAGTGAGAGTCCTTTTGACTCGCAACTTGATATCGATGATGATATGATGTGGATGATGGGCATTTAAATGATTTCCGGAAACGGACAAGGGAAGGAAGAAAAGTGAAAGAAAATTACTGTGACATTATCCAACCAATCAAGGATAATGAACAAAACACACTCGGCATATCGGTATCGGTATGGGAATCAGCACTGAATCGGATAGAATCCAGGATAATGCGGAAACCAATATACTTCCTGGATGATTGTCAGGAGTTCGTATTTTGCTGCTTTCATAAATATTAACGAGCACGAGCACATGCTACCTACTACACTTTACTATACTACAGTGCCAATGCCAATTGGCAAAATATTCACTTTATGGTATTATATTGATATCGAGCCTTAAATGTCCTTCGTTTGGATCTGAAGAGAAGTATCTATACACTTTGAGTATGGATATACTCGTATTCTGTGTTTCATTTGAGGAGCGAATATAATTTGTGTGTTTTTGGGGTCTCGTTTATTGTCTGGCTTACTTTTGTTGCTGCGTATGGACATTGTAAGTACCTACCTACAGTTTACCGAACCGAACACTGAACTTCTGTTTCCTCAGTTCTCCGATCAGGGTTTGGAGTTTTTTTTTGGCAAACTTTGCATGAAATTTAATTATTGCAAAGGGACGATGCCGATGATGGAAATCCATATGGCCATTAAAGGATCAATTTTTGGCATCTTGCATATGACAAAATTGGGTGGTAAAAACTCAGAAAGAGAGAGAGCTTGAGCTGAAGAGGAAATAACATCACAAGGGTAGGTTGTGAGTATGATACGTATGGCTATGGCATTATATTCTCCCCATTATCATGTGGTTTATTCCTCTTGTGTGGTTTAATATATTGCTTAAAACGTGCGGGTGTGCTTTCCCTAGATTGTGATAATATATGAAAATGATTCATTGTTATTTTCGTAGAGAACATATTGTATTATGCAGTATAACGGTACCCCACTCATAATGATGCTCACTGGGAGAAGATTCGAAGTATTCATGAGTATTATTTATTAAATTGATGATGTGAGATTTGAGATAAAAGTTCTACGAGTATGTTGATGCTTCTGCAGAATTTCGTTTCAAATTTTGGGAAATAAGAGATACGATTGCACTTTTATGTGGTTTATGAGAATATTTTGAGAAATTTGGGACACATATAGTTTAGTGTGATGCTTATTTTATGATTAATCTATTTTAGTTGAGTGAACTGAAGTTGAATGAAGATACAATAGTGTGAACATTCTTTTTCTATAGTTTAGGGCTTCTTTCACAGAGACCACAATTGATAACTCAAAATTTTAGTTCCAAAGATGAAATTGTACCTCAACCATTGTACAGAAATCGAAATTTTGATAAAAAGCATTTTTAAACATATTTTCATTTCTTTCACATTTGGGCACATTGCAGTCGGTCAGATCACTTATTATTTTGGTCACAGTAGTCTCAATTAGTCTCAATATTAGAATAGTTAAGAAATTTAAATTGAGAACTATGCACGTTTTGTACGAAACTTATGTTTAAAAAATGTTTCTACCGGAGTAGTTAATCAAATATTTAAATGACTTTGATGCAAAAAAGGAACAAAAATCGACTGTTCTGAAAAATATTTATAACGACACCGATATTATAGACTTGAAAGTCGTTGAAATCGTAATTAGATTTATTGAAATAAATACTTGTTTTTTTTTATTTTAACCACTTGAAAAATTATTGAGTTTCTAATAGAATTTAGTTCGAAAAGGTATTGAAAAGGTACCTTTTTTCTTTAAATAGCTTATCAAATGCTATATAATGACAATCGGTTTCAAAGACAAACATTTACACACTTAGACATCTTGATAATACAAGATAGAAAACTCCACCCGGAAAATATTTGATATATCAGCCAGGAACGAAATTGAGACCCATATTTTCCAAGAAATTCGGGCTGGAACTTTGTAAATCCCTAAGGCTTGGATATTCTGGACCGTTAGAGGCTTGTTAAAGCTATCAAGCAACTTTCATCCTTGAAACCAATCATTAGAATTTTTCAACAGCCCTTTTATAGCAATCACTGGAAATTTCTATAACTGAAAAGAATTTCCTCATTAAAATCCAAGGACAAATTTTTCTGACAGAAATCTTTCATTGGAATTGCATGAAATTGGTACACAAATCAGTTGAACGAACAATTATAAAAAATGTTTTTAACTTTTGAAAAGGTCATAGAATAGAAGCAATTAAACCTCTACGTCTGCACTAAAGCCACTGGCCAACAGTTTCCTTAGTGATTCCTGATATACACATTTAATATCTAATATCTTGTCAAAACTTTTTAAATCCAGAAACCTTAGTATAACAGGGCGATGATACTGCCAGTACTCACATATGGATCCGATAACTGGATGCCGTTGACTCGCTATCGGTATAAATGGAGAAACTTGTTGAATGAGGCTAGGGAGATTGGTAAAGTTAAAAAAGAATTCGATACAACAGTCCTTAAAGCAAAGTAAGGTAAGGAATGTAGTAAAAGTCTTTGAATGTTTCCAAGTCTTTTCGCGTTCCTGTTTCAAGTAAAACTATACAAACAATTAGGAAAGCGTGCAAAACAATCAAATCGGACTTAAACAGAAACAGGGCTATTTTCACGAATAGCCATTTCGGCCAAATTGTTCTCTGTAAACCGATCCAACAATGTTGAAATAAACTCTTTTAATTGCGATACCAAGTCAAAGTAACATAAGAGAAATGGAAACGGAAGAAGAAATCGGCCCTACATACATAATGTAGTTCACTTGCGAAAAAGTTGCTATGAGGAGAAAAATCTTCTAGTTTTTTCCTTACAGAATCCAACCATTCTAATACTTTGTTATATCTAGAATGATATGGTCTACATAGGTATAACCCTTACAATTATTACGATCCATGTTTTTGAAAAACATTCGTTAAAACGCCCAGAACAAAATTTAAATTTCTTTCGTTAAAACAAATCTCAAGAGAAAAATTTCTTTCCATCATGAAAACGTGATATATTCCGAAAAATTAGCCAATCATGCCAAGAAGTTTTTAACACCTGCATGTTTCATTATAAAATTATTAGCATAAATAAATTAAAATGGGTGGCGCAACAGTCCGGGGAGAACTAGGGCCTAGTGACTTACAACTCTCAACCATTCCTGTGTACGAGTAATGTTGTCGGGGATGGAGGGCATCTACAGTTTTAAGCCGAATGCGAACGGCTAATTTGAGAAAGCACTTTTCACAACAAGAAATACTCTTGGAGGATTTTTCAATTCGTTGCAAGAGGCAGTACCCGTGAAAAAACTTTTGATGGCACAGGCAGGGATTGAACCCAAGACCTCTTACATGATAATCCAACGCACTAACCATCATACCTATCACAAATCCTACAAATTATCAGCATAGCTACATAAAATTGAGCCCTCACAATAGGTACTTAAAATAAGTGCCTAGGTACACCAAAGTCTAAAAAAGTAGGTATAAAGCTCAAATGGTCATTTAACAGTTAAACCATTTATTTAACATTCGTTTCTTAAAAATAATCAAATTTAATACCTAAAAATGTAGTTGGACAAAAGTGAAGGTCAAAAATTCAACATCATAAAGAAAGATAATAAATAATAGAATAAAAAAAAAGAAATTAATTATTATTTTTACTGTTTTTTATGTAAATGTAAAAGGTACTATAAATTCTTACTAACATTCCCACCTAAGAAAGACTTAACACGTTTATAGGTACCTAGGTATACCTATTTTAATGAAATTCAGTGCTACTGTTGAACTCTTGAGCTTAACATTCATCATACCAAATCAATTCATCTTCGCCCCCAGTTGATATCCAAAGCTATAGAGTCAAAGCCATTTTAATCTCTATGTGAAACATAAAACCCAAATATAAATTATTCAAACACGAGTTCCCATATAAAATTGAAAACCTGCAGCAACAATCTAACAACAACAACATCTAACAAATTAATTTTGCAAAATAAAATCAACCAAGACCACAACACAAATCATTATTCTATCTTTTATTCTAATCCCTTCTGTCCTCTCCTACCCTCCTCATTCTAAATCAATTCTAAACATTTTTGTGGCACCATCCGCAATCTATAGAAAATATACAACGCACAGTTAGATACTTTTTCCAAGTCGGTGCCATTTATACCTATACCAAGAATCTTACATCTCACCTTTGTGCTCACTAATTCGACATGCTGAGATGCCGACGACCCGAGTGACTTAAAAACAATCAAAGAAACACATTCTCCCATTGTCCCCTTCCGTCACTGTGCCGCGTTACATTACCGACAGAACCGAGGTGGCTTAACACACTACTGTCCCAGTTCTTTAAACCAAGGTATACAATTTCCAAACGACACAGTCCCGTTCGGCATTCGGACTAAGAATATGAAGACGAAGACACTATGGATATTTGCCACCGAAGTCTCTTAGTCGTCGTCATTGTCGTCGTATACCTATCTATAGTCATCTTCGTCGTCAAGGTGTAATGACCCAAAGAATAGTTTACCCATATCTCAAGAAGACCAAAAACCTACCGCTCCGCACCACCACGTCGTCGCAGCATCACGCATCTCTACTCCATGTGGTCATAGACATAGCTATCATGAGATGAAAAGAAGAGAAAGATACGACTCCGACGAAGACGATGATGTTGAGAATACATTCCAAACTAACGGTGCTTTCATTCTAATCGTAAATCAAGAAATATCTGAACCAAAGTCTGAACTTAAAGACGACTCTTCCAATGGAGAGTCATCGAAAAATGGTGGAATCCCAGAGACGAAACCAAATAAACAAACAAAAATAATAAGAAGAATAAAGATTCAAAGAACAACAACAATAAGAAGAAGACAATATATAGAAGCAACAACAAAAAAAGAACCAAAGAGGAGAATCCCAAAGCTGGCAAAACATCTTTAAAAGTTGAAGTCTCTAATGTTGCGTTTAGAATAGTATATAACATATAGAGAAGTCTCTCACAGTTCTCAGCTTCCGCATCAATGAGACGTCCATAGAACCAAAACACAACGGGCCTTGGACGGCAAACGGGCAACACGCGGACAACGGACAACGGACGTCCAGATTCAGACCACAGTCAAGGCAGAAGGCTATAACGTAACGGCTAGTTGGTGTGTGGCAACTCTGCAAAAGATGACGCAGTAGGTATATATTGGTTCACTATGCTTAGCTCCATAGAAGCTATTGGTAGGTACTGTGCTGTTGCTGTAATGGCTTTGGAAGCAGGAACAACAACACCACAAATAAAAGACGTGCTTAGTGTCTCTTCCTAGCTCAGACTTTTCGTTTAGCTCCAAAGATATATGTATGTACCTACGTATACACAGCACACAACACTTCATTCCATACTCTATTTCCTCTGGATGTAATTCGTATTACGTTACGTATTTGCTCAATAAAATAAAATCAACAGTATGTGTGAAAAGAGACGTCAAATGTACAATTAGGGGAGTTCTTAGGTGATATGTCACAGCTTTAAGTACAATTAAAAGTCCTTATTTCTACTTTGTCACATCCACAGTGAACATAATCATATCATCATATGCCAAAGTAAAAGAGGGAGGGGTAGAAAGATACGATACGATGAACGTCATTTAATATTTTGTTCCTATTTTGAAGTTTGAGCATTCAAAAAAAAAAATGCCTCTTTATTTTTCTTAAGGTTCTTTAAGTTTTGACAACCTTTTTCGATATCAAAGCCATAAATAGTTACCAGCAAAATATGTTACTATTTGAAATCAATTATAGAAAAATATTTGACAAACGACAATTCATTACATAAGGGAACGTTAAAAGCTCCAATGTTAAAAAATCTTGACTTTCCGTCCAAGCTAACAACTCTCAACCATTTCTTTGCGCGAGTAATTTCAAAGGAATGGAGGGCACCTACTTTTTTTATGCCGAATCCGAACGCCTAATTTGAGAAAGCACTTTTTATGACAAGGGTTTGTCAATTCCTCGTAACAGGCGATACTCGTGAAAAAACTTTAGGTGGCACAGGCACGAATTGAATCCACAACCAATAAAAATCAAGCCACGGATACTAAACCGAAGTTCCTAAATAGAAACTAAATTTAAGAAAAAAATAGTTTTTAAATGCCAGATTTAGGGGACTAATTCTCTAACTTTCTCCCTTCAATATATTTTCCTTGTTACTTCTGTAAATCCCACGTTTTGGACCACTATCTTAAGTGCCATGATACGAAGAGTTTCGTGATCAAAACAACACCTGAAGTTTTTATTAAAAGTCCAATCAAATTGAAGTGTTGGAACACAGGGTCTTCGAAATATCCTGGTAACCTAGTCAAAGAAGTACAAGGAACAGTAAATAGATGTATTCCAACAACAGCAGCTGCTGAACGGACATGGTGCGATAGGGCAAGGAAACATCCATTCTCATGCAACATGAAACTATGGCTTCCACCCAGTCTAGAAGAAATTCATCTTAATTTTAAGAAGCTAAAGAGCAAAAAGTCGCTAGTTATGGTGAGTTTCCCGTCGAATTCTTTAAACACGTCAAACATGTTTGAAAGCATGTTTGACAATCAAGTAGAGATCTACCGCATTTCCAATGACAAAAGCACTTTATTGCTAGGCTTTGTTTGAACTCGGAATCTCATGAAAACTTATACAATATTCGAAAACGCACGAGGCAATGTAAACATAATAATTAATATCTCTTCAGAATTTGTAAAAACATGTACAAGGTTTTGGCAAAGATATGCGTAACTTTTTCTTCTGGAACATATCAGCACATCTCCTGGGTTATGTAATCGACATAGACATTATCAGTTCCTTCAAATGTGCCGTTAAATTGTCTTTAACGGTGAATACAAAAAAGTTTCATGAGTCTGTTTTTCGTTGGTTATTTCTTACCTTTCGGACCGTTCAGATTTTTATAATGACCTTTTATCTGAAACGTCTTTTGTGGAGTGAGCACATATTTGAAGCCGCCATAAACGCTGCTAAGTGCTTCCTTCGATGCAAAGTAATTTTTACATCTTCTGAACTGGCAGTAATTAACAAAGCTCTCACTCGTCCAAAACTCGAGTTAAATTTTCACGTTTAGTTTGGGCATGTTGTACCAATAACGTACTTCATTCTTTTGGATAAAGTTAAGAATTCAACCTCTTTCTAAGACATTTGTTCTTCTAGAATTGCTCACCAGTGTATCCCTGAACACGTGCTGTAAAGTACAGAGATTATTTGTTTAGTCGCACTACACGAATGTTGAATGCTTTACCCGCCTCAATGATTTCCACTCATTGCAATGTACAGACATTCGAAACCAATGTTCATCGGTATTTCTTTTCTTTCCTAATTAATCGCGTATTGATAATCCTCTGAATGTGTGTAAAATATCTTGAAGTTTACGAAGCTAAGCCCAAATACCTGCTACCAACAAGTAATTCGGGCAAAAACTTCACTATTGACAGTAGCCACTTGGAAGTAGTTTATGAGTTAACCTACCTCGGAGTAAAAATTATCTCTACAGGAGGCACCTTAGGAAATCGCTGATAGTTCAGTTTGGCAAAACAATTGGTTCAAAGCTCCTCAAACTACACGCTCTATAAAATCCTTAGTCATGCTAAACGGTGTTAAGTGCTGGGGGGAAAAGTATAGAGCTGACGTTGCTGGCTTTTTTTGAAAGACAAACTCTTGGTTGAATATTTGGGTTGGTCTCTTTGAAAAAAGTGTGGATTACAGTTGGCATGGCAACATCGAGTAAATGGACAACAAGGTTCCTCCTAATTCAATTTTCCAATGCTATTGTTAAAAAAAGAGTGTCAGGCAAAAACCCTCCATGGATCAGAAGCTTGAAAAAAATAAATAAATTTGGTGGTGCAACAGCTCGTAGAGAACCAGGCCTTAGTGACTTAAAACTCTCAACCATTCCTTTGTGCAAGCAATGTCAGAAATGGAAGGGACCTACAGTTTTAGTGCCGAATCCGAACGGCTAATTTGAGAAAGCAATTTTCAGGACAAGAATTACTCTTGGAGAATTTTTCAATTAATCGCAAGAGCCAGTGAGCCCTTGAGAAAAATGTTTTTTTTTTAAGGTGACAGGCAAGGATTGAACCTGTGACCTCTGACATGACAGTCCTACGCACTAACCATCACGCCACGAGTACTACATCAAGAGCTTGATAAAGTGCTTTAAATGGAGTTAAGATGATTGCATGGAATTTTTGAATTGCCTTTATGAATATACAAACAATAACTATTCCCTTTCTTGCAAACAAGACTGTATTCAGACAGTAAAACCCCAATATAATCTTGCATAAGTAAGTAGACTATTAATTTAACGAGTTTGGCGATGGGCATCGAGATAATAATAAGAAAATAAAAAATAATTCCTGTTTCTTTTTTCATTTTTAATTCTGACGAATATACAATCAAGAAGTTCTTCTTTATAAGCAACTAACTAACCAACTGCAACGGTACTGTTCATTCCCAAGCCTTCACCACCGCCACCGCCGTCACCGACTTGACTATGGACTTGTCTTTCTTCAAACCATTCAAACTCCATGAAAACATCAGGAGAACGAAAATATGAAGGAAATGGATGCGCGCGATCGAATTGTACGATGTGACAGAACTGAACTAGACCGTGCTTAAAATTGCTCCAAGACATGCGATGCTCTTAAGATGGAATGTGTTCTATGTCGTCCGTAGTAGCTTGGCTATACTCGTACCTCTTAAGTTGTCGTACGTTACGTACCCCAACTGGGAAGCTGGGAAAAGAAAAAGAAGGAAAATGTTATGTGACATGGAGATTTAATGATCCCATCGAGTGAATTTTTATTTCCTCTCGTCGTAAAAATCTTCATCAAAGAAAAATAAAAACAATAACAACAAAATGAAAACCAACAACAATCGTGATGTAATAAGCTGTTCAGTGAGATGACACCAACCACATCGCATCATCACAGTGATATTGAGATTGGGAGTTAGGAGCCTTCGAGTCTTGAGACTTGAGTAGACGACAGACGTCGCATCGCCAAACAGGAAGTCACAGAGTAAATTGAACGGCAAAGAAAATGAGTATTAGAACGTTCTTCGTTGGTTTGGACAATAACTGGAAGTGGCAACTGGCAGTTTGACATCTTCTCTTCTGTGTGCTTCTTGTCAATTGAAAAAAGGGTTTCCCCTCAGACTCAACATCAGCATCAAGTCTCCTTCCTTACTTAGCTAAGCATTTTTATATACGATGGCGTTTTCACTGATGCGTGACTTTTTAAAGTAGTTAAGTTATTTTGTACGTAGGTATAGAAGGTTAGAAACTCTGGTAAGAAAGAAAAAACGGTGATAATTGCGCGGGAGAAACCGAGGAAAACTAGCCGGAAGATTTTATTACTTTTTTTCTGTTTCTTCGGAGAGTTCCCGAGATTGGTTAGTGGAAAGATACGACAGTCACAGTAGGTAATAATTTTAACAGTCTTTGGAGAATGTCAACAAAAGAGAAGACGAGTCTTCGAGTTACGTGGGAATTTTGCAATTGATTGCTGATGTTGGGATGATAATAATTATAAGAAAGTATTTAATGCACTTGATCGCATCGCATCGCATCGCATCAAGAGCGAGTGATGATGTGAATGCGAGTTCAATCTTTAAACAATCTTCGTAGAAATGGCTAATATACGTCTTACCAATTTCATATTTACGAAAATAACTTCCTACCTTATTGCAATTAATTCTAAGTATGTAAGTAATTTTATCTCTCATATAGAAAATGTGAGTTTTATAATTGCTTCAATAGAAAATTACATTAAGCATTGTTTTCTTTACCTAAGGGTTTTAGAAAATTGCTTGGTTATGGTACTACGTTTAGTTAAGAAGGTGAATAGGAAATGTTTTATGAAGAGGTCATAAAACTGACAAAAAATGTTTGTATAAGTAAGGAGGAGCTTTCGCTACAGTGAAGTCGACGTGGAGAGAAAAGTAAGTTTTGAATCAAAGATGACTCCAAGATCCATTATTTTGGAGACCATTTGGTCTCAAATTTAGACACATTAAGGTGTAACTGATGTGTTCAACACCAACTAACTAAACTATCTAAATAATTTTTGGGAATATTCGATGCCAATTTAATGCATTTTAGCAATTTAATATCGTCAGCAAACATAAAACAAAGCGAAGGTTTAATAATGAGAGGAAAATCATTAACTTAAAAAGAAGAAAAAGTAAAGGTCCAAGGTGGCTTCGTTGAGGAACGCCAGAGGTATAAAACTAAATTTATTATAAACAATTTTCTCAAACAACTTCGGAATCGTTGAAAGCTTACTTATAGGACGATAATTGGTGACATCCTGCTTTTGTCCCGATTTGTGAATTTTCAATTTGCAACCGTTTAAAAAGGTAGCCTTGATATTTAGTGTTATTTAGTCATAGTACTTAAAGTTTTTTTCTAAAAAAACTTCAAATTCATAAACCTTTTATAGAATATATTCCTGTGCAATAGGTTTTGTTTTGTTCAATTAGAGGTTTCAATTTGAAAACCACATGGTTTGGGTACCTGTCACTTGTAAAGCTGTCATATTTTGACATTTGAGCTTTAAAAACTGTGCTATTACTTAAAATAAAATAAAGTCTTGGTGGCTTTTAAGCTGGTGTTGTTTTCTATTTTTAATAGCATACTTTTATTTTTATGATTAAATAAACATCTCTTGGTTTCTTTAACAAAAGAAGAACAATTATGTACATACGTTGTTGACATCTCTTAACATTTTGAGAACAATCAAAGTTTTCTTACAGAAAAATAAAAACCTAAAATATTGTTTTCAATACTTTTAGAAAATTGATAGTTTTTTTATTTTTATTTTCATAAAAGTTAGTGTGGGTCGCACCCCAGATTCTTATTTATGGTAACGTATTTACGCGATTTAAATTTTTTTTTAAGAAGTAAGAGTAATCATTATGAAATGAAATGCTGACCATAAATCAAGTGAAAACTGCCAAAAAGACCAACTCCGAAAAAGTATTGTCAGATTGCAAACCACATCCTTTGCTATATGGATTCATATAAAGGGTTTTTCAATTGGCGTGGGTAGATTTTGGCGCCCCGTGGCAGCCATTTTGTTTTGGTGACATATGTCAAATCCATTGTTTATTATTTAGATCATCTCGGCAAGTTAAACAGCACCTTCAAATGATAAAACTTTATTATCAAAATAAGTGTTTGTTAACGCAAACGCTGCGCGAATTGGGCCCATTTTACAGTAGACATGGTGGCCCTTCACAGTCGACTCTTCAAAGTTTGGTGGCCAAATTTGAGACGACCGGTTCAGTAAACAATCACCGCGGTCCGTGAAGGTGCACAACAGAACTTGATGCAGTCTATTCCTCGCAGTACACAACAACTCGGACTTTCGCAGACTTCAACTTGGCGAATTTTGCGTCGGGAATTGGGCCTACCTACACCCGTACAAGATCCAATTGACCCAGGAGCTCAAAGTTCATGACCATAGACAATGCCGCCGTTTGTTCGCTGACTAGACTTCAAATCGTTTGGAAGAGGACCCCAATTTTGGCCGAAAAATCATCTTAAGTGACGAGGCGCATTTTTTGATGAATGGCATTGTTAACAAGCAAAATTGCCGTATATGGGACGACAGTCGACACCAACCCACGCGAGGTACACCAGTTGATAATGCATCCTCAAAAAGTAACCGTTTGGTGTGGATTTTGGGCCGGCCGGCGGCGTAATTGGTCCGTACTTTTTTGAAAACGAACTTAATGAGGTGGTCATTGTCAACAGCGAGCGCTACATAACAATGATGATATCTAATTTCTTTAATGGCTCAAATTTAAGTATATGGAGCTAGACGACAGTTAAAATCCATCATAAAAGTAATAGTAAAAGGTTTTGGAATTTTTAAATACCAAACGAAAATCATGTGGATTACCAAACTGTATGCAGTACCTAGGCACTATTACGAGTGAGTTATCAGAAATTTGTAATTTATTTGCAAGATACTTCTAATTAGTTTATTCCTCTGAATCTGTTTTAATTGAGGAGCCTTCAGGGGCAAGAAAATGTGTTGATCTTAGGTCAATTTTTCTAAGCCAGGTTGAAGTTGAATCAGCTCTTTTAAGCTTGGATGTGAATACAAGTGAAGGTCCAGACAATATTCCTCCCATACTTCTAAAAGAATGTACGAGTGCGTTAGCCGAGCCGCTCACGCAGATTTTTAATTTATCTCTTGCGAGTGGCAATTTCTTGTGTTCGTGGAAAATTTCGTTTTTGTCTCCGATTTTCAAATCAGGATCTAAACACGAAATAACAAATTACAGGCCAATTTGTAAGATCTCTGCAATACCTTAATTATTTGAAAAAAAAAAAGTTTATAACAGAATTTCACTTGTAACTCAAGTTGGTGCAGGTAAAAAAAACATCTACAAATTTAATGATTTTGATAAATGCCATTATATCTAATATGGAAAAAGGCTATCAAACTGACATCATCTTTACCGGTTTTGCAAAGGCTTTTGATCGAGTCAATCACAAAATTCTAATTCACAATCTTTTCTGTTTTGGTGTTCACTCTTCTTTATTAATGTGGATTGAATCTTATCTGACTGGTAGGGTTCAAGCTGTTCAAATTAAAAATAATAAATCCGATGATTGTAGATGCCCCATCGGGTGTCCCCCAAGCGAGTCATTTGGGACCACTCTTATTTCTCCTGTTTGTCAATGATATTCCCACTTTCTTTAAAAACTCATCCTGTCTTCTTTTCGCAGATGATCTAAGACTTTACCGAAGGATTCCCTGCAATTCTGACTGTGTTATCTTTTGTTATCCGACTTGCATAGTTTGGCAACTTGGTGTCAAGCAAACTACCTGGATCTTAATGTTGCTAAATGTCAAGTTTTTTCTTGTTACAGGAACTTTAATAAAATAATGTTTGATTATAGCATTAACAACATTAACCTAGAAAGAGTAATGCAAACAAAAGATCTGGGTGTTATTCTTGATGTCAACTTGTCATTCCACGCACATTTTGATTATATGATCAACAAAGCAAATCAGATGCTGGGTTTTCTTAAAAGAAATACAAGAGAGTTCGTTATAAACTCATTCGTTAGATCTGTACTGCAATACTGCTGTACATTTTGGAATCCATATTATTAAAATTCATCAAAAAGGATAGAAAATGTTCAAAGAAACTTTACAAGATATGCTTTTTTTTAAATTGAGATGGAGGATTATAAGACCTTCCTACGAAACCAGATGCTTACTATTTGGAATGAAATCTCTAGAAACTCGGCTGAAATATTTTTCGATAATGTTTGTCAGAGATATAAAAACTAGGCACATAAAAAATCATCTTAAAATACTCCCTCAAGAGTTACTCGCGAAAGATTTTTAATTTATGAACACTTCCATCAGAGAAACTATGGGCGCAATGAGCCTATCACCCGTTGCATCAGAGAAGCTAATGCAATGCAGTATGCGCAAGAATTGATTTCATGTTAAATTGTACAAGAGATGCTTTTAAATCTATTATTCTTAGCCAAATTTAAATTTTATTAAAGATGTTTTCGAAATATGTTTTTATGCTGTTATGTTCTATTACTCGTATCAACTTATTTATTTATCTTGTAATAACTATGCGATGTTTCACTGTTAAGTTATTTATTAATTGTCTAGTACCTAAGAATTTTTAATCTATTTATTGTATATATTATATACTCACCTACAATCATTGTAAATATTATATTTGTATTTAATAAGTCTGTAAGAGATGAAAATTCTGTAATTGATGTTAAAAAAAAAATATGTACAACATTTTACTAAACAAAAAAAACTTAAAATTTCGTTCTTCACAATTCTAAGTACATATCAATACATTTTTCTCTAGTATCAAATTAATAGATTCTATGAACCATTTTGGTTCGATAAGATTTTCAATTTCAAACTCTAAGTAAGATCTTAAAACATTCACGTATATGTATGTATTTGGGATTTTGTAATGAATGGTCCTTGATTGCTTTAAACTCTTCTAATTTCATAAAATTTTGAAATCGATTAACTTAAGATGAACCATTCAACATATCGTTAACTTCAATTATCTCATTTGATTGATATTTCTACTTACGATTACGAATATACAATCTACAATATACATAGTACATACTCGTAAATCCTCTGCTATATATCTTTTGTGATGTGAATTAAACTCCCCTAAAAACAATGTGTGAGTATCTATATAAACGACTGTATATATTCTATAATATCTAACTTCTCGACGCGTCGTGTCGGTTGTACGTAATATAAGAAGACTATACTCGTCTCGTATACAAAACACATTTGATTTGCTTGATTAATTTGATTACAAGAAGTCATTTATTCTGAGTTAACGATTGATCTTTAATTATATCGATATAGCTTCTTATATGGTATGTATAGGGATTAATATTGTACTCTTTCTCATACCATATGTACATAAATTCATGCTTAGATGGATAAATGTGGATGTGGATTGGATATATATACTCGTAGGTACCTTTAACGAACTTATTTTATACCTCTCAAAATAAGCACACAAATTACTGAAAATAAATTACTAATAAACTTCCATTTACTTAAGTAGAAATACGTAGATACATACGAGTACGAGTCGTACTCGTACTCCTAAAGAATCAAGTAGACACATCAAGTGGTTGATTAATTCAAATAAAAATGAAAGAAATAAATACAAAAAGAGCATAGAAGAAGCACAGAACAAAATGGTCATAAAATTCTCATGCGTTAAAGTTAAAATTTTATTTTATATATTTTGTTGGTTCGTTGTGTTTTGTATTTTATTTTTATTTCAGTACAATCGACTTTTATGGCTTTTAATTGTGTTTTGCTTTTAGTTGCGTTGTTGACCATAATAAAATTTGTTCTTCTTTTCATTTTTCCTATCAACTTGATGCCACTCAATTAGTCTAAAATTGAATTTATTACAGTTTTTTTTTCTGTATTTCGTAAGTAAATCATCAAATATTAAATTTATTTGTTGTGTTGAGAAAAAAGTGGTTACATTCTTGAAATCAATAGCAATTTAAAAGTTTACCCAAAGAATTTTTTCATTCAAAACAAACAATACTTTATAAGGGGATTTAATTGTCCTGAATTCTTATATTACATTAAAGCTTTTGCACCACTTCAGATATGTAGACTTTAAATACGTTTTATTTATGGATTTAAGAGTTCCTATAATTACGAGCGGTCTTAGGCCTCGGCCACGCAGTAAGCGGCTAGGCGGCTGAGCGGCAAGCGGCTGAGCGGCAACTCTAAGCGACGTATGGCCAGGCACTGAGCGACTGCTTTTGAGCGATTAGTAGTTAAAGTCGAGATTGCACACACGAAATTAACAACTCAATGTTTACTTTGACCATCTTTACTTCTTACCGCTCAGAAAATTAAAACATGTTTGGTTGCTGAGCGGCGCCGCCGCTTAGCCGCTCAGAATTTTGTTTCGCCGCTCGCTCATTGCGTGGCCGCTTCTATGTGATTTCATATGTTTTATATTTTTTTTTGCCGCTCAGCCGCTCAGCCGCTTAGCCGCTCAGCCGCTTACTGCGTGGCCGAGGCCTTAGGATGAGCTAAGCCAGGGAATAAACCGTGCGGATTGTTTTTGTTGGCTATGTGTAAGCAACCAATCTTAGTCCATACCTCAAGGACACCTCATATCGGAAACAAAAACTCATCCCAAGAAAAATGTATTACTGTTAATCGAAGTCGAAGACCATAATAGTTTGTATCTTCTCAATTCCAATTTGGGTTTGGGCTTAATTCAAATAATAATTTCTAATGTTTCGACAAAGTAGATGAAGATTAAGAAACCAGGTGAAAAAACTAAATTTCGGCGTTAGGTATTTTCGCCTAAATTAAATATGTCATAGGCAACGGCCTAGTCACTGATAAAGCTTCGGTTCCCATCGATCACCGAAATCAAGCATCAGTGAGCGTGGTTAGTAGAAGGATGGGGGACCGTCTCGAGACCTACCGCGTGCTGTTGTCATGTGTTCTTTCTCCTCTGTCCTTCTGTCTTGTATTAATGTCTTGTGTTATCACCTTATATAGTCTTAGTCGCTCAAGGTGCTGTGTTCTCTACTCTGTACATTTATGTGCTGAGTAGTATGTAATGTAAATGAAAATGTAAATATGTCATAGTGCCGAAACAATTTTATTAACATTTTGTTGTTGTTGGGCAATATTACCAATTCCTTGGGCGTTAAAAGTTTTTTGGATTTAATGGTATTCCAAATAAAAGAAGAAGTTCGATCTTATTGCCCAATAAAATTACACAAAAATATTAAAAATGACGTATCGAAGAAAATACCAATCAATCAATGACAAAAATCAATTTTTAAATATCATAACACCCAATAATTGACATATTGCCCAATAGATGTCATGTGTTTCAACTGTTGGGCATTCTGACAAAATTTTTATTTATTTTGGGCACTATGACATTTTGAGTGATAAATTTTATCGCCCAAACGCAAACATTAAACGAACAAAAATTTCAGATTGCCCAAAACTCGAAACGTCAAGAAAGTAAAAGAAAAAGGTTTGGCTTTATTTCACTTGAAGAAAATGAAATAAGGCCAATTTTCAATGTGAAATAAAACAAACGAATGGAGAATGGCCTAAGCCCCAACCTAAAATTTTAGCAATATTAAAGTTAATAATTTGTATTAAATTATATTTTTGTTTAAGTTTTGCTTAAATTATTAAATTGTAACTCAAATTAATGGTAATTCAAACTATATTAAACAACTTAGTTCAAGACGAATTCTATTTCAAGCTTAGTTACAGATCCCGAACGTATAATCATTTTTCTTCTTCTTTTTTTAGAGTTTATCGTAAAGTTTTGAAAAGAAACATGTTTTCGGGATTTTTTATGTTTCTCAACTTTTGTCCGTATCGAGGTTGAAAATGGGGGTGGCTGAATGCAGTTTCTGGAATCGTCGTGATCTAGAAGTGAATCCAGGGGGCGGCGAATTCCAGAATGACTTGCATTTAGCTGTGAGAGAAGAGCGAGTAAGCGGGATCGCGAGAATCTCATCACAAGTTGAGTTCAACAAGCCGATCTCCGATTGGATGTTGATGAAGGTATTGAGATCCGCCACTCCAGATTGTCTGAAAGCTAAAAATGGCGGGAGTTAGAAAGGAAGAGGCATGACAGATCGAAGGATCTGGAAGTCAATTCTTTTCGAATAGTCGAAGTGAACAGGAGACAAGTGGATAATTGTGAACAAGAGTTGAGAATAATAAAAAAGCGAAAAAGATAAGAAAAGTGAAAAAAAGGACTAGTTCGGGGATTTGTAGCTGAAATAAAAAAGATAAGTAAAAATTTTTCCAATTAATTGTGTTCGCGTGTATTTTCTTTGAGAATCCCAATTTCTTTTGTGGGAATATAGACCTTAACGATCCATCGTCCAATTTTGTTTATATTATTTTTGTAATATTTACATCAAACGAAAAGATCCTGAGTTTTCATCCTGCATAGTAAGGTTTCTCAGGCACCTTCAAAATAAAAATTAAATTTCGATAAAATTATATCTGTTGTATTTCTTTTTCTTGTGGTTGGATTTTTTGTCTCTTTGTTCCTTTAGATAAAGGTTTACAATTTCCTTTCTTTTTTGATTTCAGAAAAAAAAATGCTGGCGCCCTTCTCTTACTAAACGTAAGAACGCCCCTGTGGCAATTTAAATCAAATCGTATTTTTCTGATATCAAAGTGATATCAAAATTTCAAGCAACTTAATTAATCAACCCTTCTATTAATTAAATTGCATATTGAACTCACCCCTCGCTGAGCTCGTCGGTCGTGGTGGCAGCACTCAATTTGCTGCTTGTTGCAATTTTGCCTCGTCGCCTCTTCGCCACTGTTGTTTGACAGTTCGGCATAATTTGCACATTTTTCTAATTCGCGGGTTAAATTGTTGAAGTGTTTCTTTCTTTTCTTTTTATTAAAGTGCAACAAACTTGGCAAATAAAATTGCAACAAAAGTGCGCACTTTTTTACATTATGAAAACGATTTTTATATTTTAGCCTTATTAAAAGCATTTTGAAAAACAGAATACTTTTTTTTAAGAAAACATTATATTAATTTTTAATTAGCATAATGTTCTAATACACATACTTCCCTTGAACAATAACATTGTCAAAAAGTAAAAATTATAGAATTTCGACCCAGCCCATCACAAATTATCATTCGATTGGTCTTTATTTGTGGTGTTTTTTGACGATTTTATTTGTATATTTTTGGGCCTAATGACATTTTAGGATTTGGGCGTTATGGTTTTGAGCGAAAAGACCTAATGTCCAAAATTTGTGTTGATAAGGCCAAATTGTGTCAATATTCATATTTACGTAGATAGATAATAAAGTTTATTAAGATTATAAAATTAGATAGGGAAATGTCAACCCATTTTAATGATTTGGAATAGTTTTTGGGAAGGTGAAATATGGTATTTGTAGGAAAAGCACAAGAGTGCCTTTTTTTTTGGTTTCCACAGCCTCAAAATGGCCAAAACCACAAGTCTTTGCATACTATCGATTAATTTTTGATCTAAATCGGTTCTGCTAACTTTATAAAAGGAAATAAAACTGAGACCAACTACAGAAAGCTAGTTACATATATATTAGACCGAATAAAGTTATTGGCTTCAAACGTATTTTTTTAACTTACAATCAATATTGTAGTTCACTAGGTAAAGAACGAATGTCTGTACTTGACAGTACAACCGAAAAGGGTGCTCGAAGGTACACTGACGAACATTCCTGGGGGGGGGGTGTTGCGAGTACTACGCTTGAAGGGAGAATATTCAACTGAGTCTTTCACTAGAGCATAATCCTTTAAAATAACGCTTAAAACGGTTGAAACAAGAAACTTTACGGTTGTGTGCAACCCCCTAAAATGATTCAACGATGATACTATCTTCTACGCTTAATTCTGTCCAAGAGAGTTGTAAAAAAGGTTTGTAGGTTTTCGTGTTTTGTTAAAAAAGTTGTCAGTTGAATTATTCTAAAATTTTTTAAAATGTTTGCATATTATAAAATAGTTTGATTTAAAATCTATTTTTGTAAACGAAATTCTTAGTCGAAAACCAATTTTAGTAGCATTTCTTAAAAATGTGTATTTCTTATATAAACAAATACAAACTGGAAGAATGAAATTAATTTGAAGTCCATATCTTCTATTGTTCACGAGATATCGAGAACCGAACATCAATTTTTACGAAATTTGCGTACTATTTTTGTAGATTTTATTTTTTTATGAAAAAACGGACTTTTGGATTTTTACAAAAAAAAAATTACTATTATTTTCTGTGAGATAAAATAAGTTTGAAGCCAATATTTTTAAGATTTGAAAAGATATTTGAGCCGAAAATCAATTGTAACGAACTTTTAGTTTTGTTTTTTTTTAGGTTTTTATTTTTTTGTAAAAAAACTGTCAATTCGATTTTTCTCAAAATATTACCAAATGTTGGAAATAATATTTCTTATAAGATAAAATTAGTTGGAAGGCATAATCTCAATTTTTTGAAGAGATATTTTAGTCGAAAATCAATTTTTACCAACTTTGAGAATTGTTTTTTTAAGGTTTTTATTTTTTATAAAAAAAACTGTCAATTAGATTTTTCTCAAAATTTTACCAGATGTTAAAAACGTTATTCTTCGTTGCACAAAATTGTTTTGGAGATAAAATCATTCTTTGATCTTAAAATTTTTGAGGTGATAAATATTTTTTTTCAGTTTTTTTTCATTTATAAAAAAAACCGTTAATTGGAATTTTTTCCAAAAATATATTTATTTGGTATCGTATTACAATATATAATATAAAATTTAATTCAAGTCTCTAGCGTTATTGGTTCGTGAGATATTTAGGGTTAACCAAAATGTTCACCTTTTCTTTAAATTGCTTTGGTAAAAAAAAACCACCCACGCAATATTTTTGAGAGTCCTTTCTGCATCTTTCTGCATTATAATCTGTATAACAAAATTTATTTGAAGTCAATATCTCTACTGGTTCTTGAGCTATGGACGACGAAAAAAACGTCGCGAACGTACGTACGTACGGACGTATGAACGTACGTACACACGCACGCACAGACATCTCTCTAAAAATCTTTTATTTCGACTCTAGGGACCTTGAAACGTCGAGAAAAGTCAAAATTTCCAATTTGACAAATCGGACATATTACTAACATCCTATGGGAAGTACAAGTTTTTTTGCAAAGTTTTTGAAGGACAGGTGATGTTTGCAACTGATAAAAAAAATCCAGGGTTCTGTGACTTACAATTCTTAAGCATACCTTACATTCCTGAATTCACTTGGGTACGAATTTAGGAATGTAAGGATCTACAGTTTTAATACGAAATCCCAACTGCTGATTTGAGAAAGCAGTTTTTATGAAAAGAATTACTCTTGGAAGATTTATCAATTCCTCGTAAAAAGCATTTCCCGTGGAAAAAACTTTACAAACCTCTCAAAAATTTTAAATAATTTTTAACAACTAACAAAAATATCAAGAATTTGGATCTACTCGTACTTCCTGTGAAATTAAATTAAAATTTAATTTGCTTTATTTTCTTCAACAAAGCGGGTCATTTTCAAAAAATCAAAACTTATTTAAACTAAAAATTTGTTTATATAAATAAGATATAAATAGAGAAAAACGAATTGCAAAACAAATTAATATCATTTTAATTTATTTCATTAGTAATTAGTTCGCTTTCAAATGTTAGAATTTAAATAGAATGATACAAAAATAAAGCTCATGTTTTTGAATCATTTATCAGTTAATATGAATTTTAATTATATTTTTGTAGTACTCGTACCTATTCAACTAAATTAAAATTAAACGAAAATAATTACATATCTATTTCAATTGATATGTGTTATTGATTTTATTGCTTGATTAAAAACAAAAAAAGAATGTAGATGAGTAGATTTAAGTACAAGAGTTATTGCTTTGTATAAAAAGACCATACATATACATAAGTATAGATTTTATATGTTAGCAGATTATTTTAGCAATAAAATAGATAAATATCTATGTACATTTATGAAATGAAATTAAATTCGAATGTAACTACACATTTTATAGAAAATGTTTTGAAAATTTATATACATACATATGTAGTAAAAATAAAATATGAGTATAAATAAGTATGATGATTATTATTATTACTTTCAATGCCACACCAAAATATTGTGGGTAATTTAAAAGCACTATAGTCATATTAAATTAACACATTCATTTTTATTTTTATTGTGTGCATATTAATTTGTATTTACTCATATTATTTTTTTTTGGTTGAAAAATTAAGCCCTATGGAAATAATAACAAACCCATAATTTAAGTATCAATTTTATTGATATTACTCTTTAATATAGTTCAAAATTATTATTACTTTTTCTCTATTTATTTTCGTGTATGTGTATAAAATAAATGTATAACATAAATGATAATATGCAACCTCCTTAACTTATATATATTATGTTTCTGCATTTTAATTTTTGTATTGGTTAAATAAAATAATAATGTTAATAATTAAAATACTGAACTCTCATTGTTAGCACTTTACTTTTTAAGCATATAATATAATTAAGTAATATTAATTTTAAAATAGGTATTTATGTAAATATTTCAAAAGGATAAAAAAATAACTGAACTTCAGTTAATTAAAATATTAATCACTTGAAAACTATAAATTTAAGTTGAAAGGTTAAGCAGTTTATTGATTGATTTTTGTACCACAAAATAATTCCTTCGTTTAAAACTTGACTCTTTTTATTAACTTCTTATAGGAAGTTATTGCAATCGGTCCGATTTCTCGACGTTTCAAGGTTTTTTATAATCTAAATCAAAGAATTCTAGTCTGTGTGTTCGTGTTAATGTACGTTATTTTATTTAAAAAACAATAAAACAATTAAAAACAATTGATTTTTGACACGAATATCTTGGCTAAAATTAAAGACATTGCCTTTAAACTAGTTTCATCTTATAGAAAATATTGTTTTTAATTTTAGAAAAAATCCAACTGCCAGTTTTTTTTTGTAAAAAATACAACGCAAAATTGATCTTCGATTAGAATATCTCGAAAACACAGGAAGGTATTGACTTCAAAATTATTTCATTCTATGCAAAAATTTGTTAGCAACGTAAGATAATGGGTATTTTTTCTTTATAAGAAATAAAAACTTTGAAAAAATGCTGCTAAAATTGATAAAAATTGGCTTTCGACTAAAAATATCAGGAATAAAATAATAAATATGGAAATCAAACTTATTTTATCATATGTCGAATATTTTTGCTAACTTTTAGTTATTTTTTTTATAAAAATTCAACTGCCAATTTTTTTTTTTACAAAAAAACGAAAGTAACATTTTTTACAAAACACACACCTACAAACACACAAAAAAAAACTACTAGGAAATGATTTTCGACTCAAGTATTATAAAAACATAAAAAAGATATTGACTTGTTAAATAATATTTTGTTAGACTTTTAGAAAAATCGTGTGGGTCGCATCCGAGTCTCTTATATTATTTTTTGATATTGTAATTAAATTCTTAATTGGTCTGGGTGCGGTGGGTTTCAGTATGATTATAATCATGCGGATAACCTTGTTATAGTGGGCGCAGGAAAGCATCTTAGCACCCTAAAAGAACTCTTACAAAATGCCTTAGACAATCTAATACTTTGGGCTGATCGATGTAGATGGGTATTAACCCAAACAAAACCGATTATTGGAGGAAATACAAAATTCCATTTGTTAACCCTCCCTACATTGAAAGAATCCAATTAAATTTTTCAGACGAGGCTAAGTACCTGTGTCTTATTTTAGACAAAAGAAACGTAATATATAAGAAAAAGTCAAAAACGCTACTGTAGTTATCTTTTCTTGCAAAAAAGCTATTGGTGATAAGTGGGGCTTACAACCCCGAGTTACGCATTGGTAATACACATCAGGCAGTATGGTGGATTGTTTTAGAAAAAGCTATAAACCGCGTCAAACCAAGCAAAGTTTTTGACTTGTTTCCAGTCAGATTTTACTGGATTTTTTCTTCGTTAGCTGGAAATAAAATACAGATCAAGTCAACATTTCTTTTTGACTGGAATCAAGTCAAAAATTCGAAACTTTTTTTATAATTATTTAGAAGAACTTCAAAGGGTTAACAAAATATAGTGAAAAAGGGGATTTTGTTAAAGTTTTGGGTGATTTGGAACTTCTCATATTAATGCTTATCAAAAAAAATTGTTATGCCCAACTGTGATTATGATTTTAGTCCTGATTTAAACATAAGTTGCTTAAGGCTACAAACAAAGCCTTACCTTGGAGTCGAATGCGAAGAAAAACTAAGTAAGGAAGATATTCATGTATTTAGACAAAACTGTAAACATTTTATTATAAAGCTAGTAAAAGAATTGCAGCAGAGAGTGCCAACAAATCTTAACATTTTAAAGCAGATAAGAATGCTTTCGGTAAGCGAATGCCTTTCGCAAAATAAATCCTCCCTACAACTGCAACATGTTTTGAATGCAATGAATGTCGAGGCGATTTTAGCTGACAAAATTTCTAGTCAATAGGACAATCTAAACTTTGTAATATATTATATTTATTTGTTATAAAATAGAATAAAATATGTTATTTGTTTGTTAAAATGTTTTTATTATTTGACTGGATTTTTGACTGTTTTTTGTTTTTAATTATGTTTAACTGTTTTTGTTTTTGACTGGATTCAAATAATCAAAATCCAGTCAACAAGTCAGATCTGACTAGATTCCCAATTTCGAGCTGGCAACACTGGATATACTCGTACCTTATTCTACTCTTTTGTTTGGAGAAAATAACAATTAAACTAATAGCAACCAACAAAATATTTGATGGGTTTGTTAAAGCCCAATAGAACAGGTAAAATTCAAAACAAGCTCGAAAATGTAACCATTTTTTGCACTTTTTTGACATTTTTATCATGAATGCATTCAGCCCTAGAAGTTGAAAGCTTGGATTTATCATAAGAACAACATCGTAGAAACAGACAATAAATCAAAAATCTGTTATGTTCAACGCTTGGTATTATTTTTACGTTTACTGTGCTAATTTTGAAAACTTTTGTTTTTGCTAAATTTACTCTAGTATTGCAGATTTTTACCAATAACTTGCTATTGACTCCAGATATAATAATAAGTAATACCATTTTGAAATCTGCATTTAACGCGCATATTTTTAAAATAGTTGCCCACTCAGGTATTCATGCATTTTTTTTTATACCAGCTATGATTTAACTTTTTCAAAAATTATTTGTTTTCACATTTTGCATTGAAATTCAATGTTAAATAATTTTTTTCTCTAAGAAGTCCAACAGTTATGATAATTTTCTTCTACTTATGTGTTGACCCAAGTAATGTAAAATATTCCTGCAAAAAAAAATGATGGAACTCATTCACTTGTAGTCGTGGTATTCAAAAATGTAAAGTAAGAAAAAAAATAATGCACTGAACAAAAAAATGCATATAACTTTTCTTGTGTTTGGGATAGAACTTTTTTTTATCAGTTTTCAGGACGGTCATAAAGTCTACTATGCGGGTTTCAGGGTTATCCATTACTTACGGGACACCCTGTATGTACTCGCAGTGGGCTTACAACAACATTGGGCAATTAGAATTAATTTCAAAGCACACAGACTAAATCATTCCCCAACTACAATTTTATAGAAACTTCGAGATTTCTTCCAGATCTTTCTGGGAGGATATGGCAGTCTTGCAAGACGAGTCAATCCCCTTTTACACAGATGGATTCAACACAAATGAAGGGGTTGGTGGAGGCGTGTACTCTGAACGACTGAAATTAAATCTTTTAATCTGCTTTCCCAATCATTATAGCGTGTTCCAGGCGGAGCTTTTGGCGATCAGAGAAGTCTTGTTCTGGTTTAAAGAAAACGTGATATCAATATTTGATATCCGTATTTTCTCAGATAGTCAGGTCTCTAGCAAATCTCTGGACTTTGTTTCTACAAACTCTATAACAGTGCATAATAGTGGATCATCTCTCATGAAGATGGAACTACAGTTTAACATTCACCTTTAATGAGCCGAGCCATAGAGACATTCCAGGAATTTTTAAGGCAGAAAAATGGGAAAGCACGCCACGCGTCGTTGCGTATTTTCAAATGACTTTTGCAGAAACTTTTTGGATGAGAAAGAGGAGGAAACAGTTCTTGAAGTTCTATGCGCAAGCCCTATCCTAGCTCCAAAACTCAAGAATTACCTAGGAGAGTTCTTCTATTTATAACGATCTTAACAATCACAATCATAGAAACAAAATCAGTCTTTTACGTAAATAGCTCAAACTGGGTCAATTAAGCTTAAAAGAAAGCGTCAAGATTCATGTGGTATCACAATGGATCATTGAACTGGCCTAAGTGTATCCTACTTCACTACTTTAACCTAACCTTATCCTAACCTAAGTAAATTCGTGGGTAAAAATATTTATCAAATTTTTGTAGATTTTTCTATATTTTTGTTTTATTCAAACAAAACATTGTCATCGATTTTCAATATTTTTTGACTTTTTGAAAGAATATATTTTGACAGTAAAAAGGAATAAGCAAATTATGCTAAGCAAATACACAAAAATTCAAGCCAAACAATTATTTAAATGTTATTTTTTACCAAAGTTTAGATATTTTTAAATGAACAGCACAAACTCGTAGAATAATTGTATTTGAATTTTTAAATTAATTAATTTAAACAAATAAAAACTTTTCACTCTCAATGAATACGAGTATAAAGTTGCACATAATGTAGCCTTAAATGAAATTACATCTCACTCCTTTGTTCACATCCTAATGAAGTCTTAATTTTCGTTTCAAAAGTTGAAAAGAAAAACGGCATAAATTTACATGAAAACCCACATAAACTTTCAAAATCAGTCCCATTTTTAACTTCAACTTAATACATATTATAATACTCGTATATGTCCTCCCGCTCCAAAATTCCATCATCAGTCAAGTCACTTATAATATTTCCAAAAATTAATTAATTCCACACGATCCCGCTAGAAAGGCAAAAACAGATAACAAACAAACCATACAAAACACCAAAACTTCATTCACACGTAATCATTATGAAAACTCTAACCAGCATCCAAAATTATACATACATAGATACTTTTTGGCCTTTTTCTACTCCGACTTTATATGTCTACCCGTAGGGTAAGCATTCAAAAAAAAAAATAGCTCAAACTAGATAGCAAAAAGTTATCGACACCTCGATGTTGTATCTACTATAGATACATAAGTATCTATAAATTCAGGAAGACTCCCCTAAAGCATACTAAAACACAAGAAATATACAAAACAAAACCAAAACATCTTTTACCCGCTAACACGCTAACACAATAATCATACTCACTGTACAACATCACGTTACCGCACTAAGGCGTTATATGTGGTAATTTAACTTGGTTTTTGCTCAAAGCCAGAGTCGGCAATAGGCAGTCGGCAGTCGGCACGCATTTCAAAACCAAACTGACAGCTTGTGCTGCCGGGCCAACCGAGCTCCCGCCCGCCATTGCCACCGTCATCTCCACCACCACCACTACCGCCCTTTAAGGAGCTTGTCAACAAAGTTTTTGCGGTTCTCCCAACAAGCAGCAGGCTCTTCGTCCTCGTTTTTGTAGCTTGGTGTGATGGTTCATGGCTGATGTGCGAATACCGCACGAATGTTATGCAGACAGCAGCACACGATGCCAACAAAAATTCCAACACCATAGCTATCTCAGGAAGACGATGACGACGACGACGAAGACGAAGACGAAGACGAAGACGACGCACGACGGCAGCGACGACAACGAAGACGACAGAAACTATACGAAATTCCAATTCGTACGTCAGATGATAAAAGATACATCGGAATTCTGTTCACATCGTAAATCAAAATCCCTCTTCATTGTCAATGTTTATATATGTACAAATACCTTCTAAATGAGGTTTCTCTTAATTGCTTATTTTCGAAAAGCTTATCGAAGAGGGTGTGGGGTAAGGGGCGGTCGCGTCGGTGGGAGGCGATATGGGCGTTGAGACGTGTGTAGTGCGAGGTTCGTTTGAAAATTTGTTTTGACTGAGTGAGAATTTACTGAGAAGTTAATCTTCTGCATAACACTGATTTCTATATAAATATCATCAGATGCAAATTGAGATATTATACGGACGCACAACATCAAGGCTAGAGGAGGAATCACGTGCATGGATTTTCTTAGAATCGCTTCTAATTAACACCCCCAAAATGAAACAAAAGCCCATACCAGCATCCGCATAACTCGTTCCTACTACGAGAAGTTCTTAGGAATCCATAGTTCGTCACTTATCAAACCAAAACACGTGACGAAACACTAGAATATTACAAACCCACACCTTTGTTGTCTCAATCTCAATCTTAACGCTCAAAGTGTGGCCCGCCTGTTCTGAATTCAATCCGTCTAGGATTTTGCAAAGATACACAACACATCATTCATATGGCACAACATTGGATTGGAATTATTCTTGAATCTTCTAAGAACTCGAAATACAAGATGACATTCATCTCATCGACATGCAGCCCATAACCCGAACCTATATAGCCCGTCTTTGTCGACAAGAGGTGTTGACTCGGCAGTTAATATCTTTCTTTTCTATCTGTCTATTTTGGTCGTCTTGGCATAGACGTTATGAAGATAGCGGTGCTGGGCTGATAGTGGGTGATGCAATAAGTTCGTAATTGAAGCTCTTTCTAATGACAGAACTATTTTAAAGGGAGCCCTTTAAGGATATTCTTGTATCTTTTATATTTTGTCTATTTTGATGTGATGTACCCGTATACACTTTTCGTACTTCTATATAAATTGGCATCGAATTTCAATTAAAAGACGAACAAGTTTAGTAATGCGGCAAGTTAAACTAATTAATTTATTTTGTATTTTGTTTCGTCTTGAGTTGCATCTCAATCTCTATCATGTGATTGTCGTCCGTCTTCTTGTTGGTTGTTGGAAATGTCGGAGAAGGATTTTGTCAACAACGTCATTAGTGGAAAAAGCAATGTGCTGAAGCTGAAGTTGAATCTGATGCAACTTTACATTCATCGAACGATAAAGATACTTTGTATCTATATACGAGTATTTGTCTTCTGTTTTATACTTTCTAAGATAAAGTTGCAACAATGGAAATGAAACAACAGTGCACCTGCAAAATTTTTGAATTAAAAGATTAATTAGAAGAATTTTCTTGATTTTGTTGTTGGTTTTTTGTCTGATAAATGAAATAACTAGCACTCGAACAGAGAGAGGATTAGCTTTTCGAGCTTTCAAATCGATAAGTCAGTAAAAATAAAAATGGAAGCATTGCGCTGTAAATCACAAACAAAAAGGGAATTTTAAAGTTAAAGAACTACTCGTACTACTTTAGCTATATTTCTGTTTGTTTTAAGTGCACAAAAGAAACTCAAGGAGAGTATTCATAGCACGATTTTTGTTGTTTTTCTTATTTGTAAGACACACTAGAAAGGTATAGAGGTACTCGTACCTACCTTACTTTATATGTGTACATATTTAGGTTGGTGATTTTTCAAAAGTTTTAAAACTTTGGTTGTTTAAAAAGATACATGAACCGTAAATACCCCAATCGTTAAAGTTTCTGTGTTATTTGTATTATTTTGGTTTTGTTCTATAAGGTAAAACAAGAATTGTATTTATAATATCGATTCTTTTAAAACAGACTTTAATTAAATATTAACATCACGATGAAGTTGAAGTTTAAAAAGAGTAGATTTTCGGTAGATTCGATTTGTGTTGAAAAACTATGTTAAAGAAAATGGAGATATGTACAGATAACTTGTTTTATATTTTAATGTATCTTATTTCATTTTTCATGAAATTTTCATAACATATTGTGAAAGAAGGAAAAACTTCAAATTTTGATGTAAACTCATATATGAAGCTTCAAGGAAAGAAAATTTTCCTTTTTGAAATTGTTAAAAATTGAAATTTTATATTTCTTCTCTTTCCAAAATTATGATAGTTTTTCATAATTTTAGCAGAGAAAAACTCTACATCATCGACATTTTATTCTATCGACATTCAGTTCAGATTCAGTTTTTTAAAGTTCAGTTCTTGGAAAAGTAAGTATAAGTAAAATAAGAATCGACACATAAAGTGAGTTCTATTACTTATTATCAAAATCAAATGATAGAAGTATTAATGTGAAACAATACCGGTGTTTTGTTGGAAAATCTATCCATAGTATAGTAGGATTTTACACGAATAACAAAAACAATATCCTTGGTATGATTACTACCGATAAAAGTTAATGTAGAATCTTACTACAGATGGGTTTTTGACATTTATACGAGTCTCAAATGGATCTTAGGTGATTTCGTTCTCGAATGTTGGTACGATTGATATTGCATTTGTATCTCGATGGCTGTGTTCGTTGAGTAGTTGTGCATTTGAAATTATGTGTGTTTTCCATTGGGGAAAAAAATCAATCTATTGCTGTTGATATTATTAAGTTTTGTTAGTGAAAATGGACTAACTGGGCTTAATTTTCAAGAGAAAGCAATAGAAAAGATATTTATGTTTTGCTATGTCTACACCAAAGGTTAATCTCAGTTTAGATTAAATAAATCTTTTTGGTGTTTCCGCCGCACAAGAAGATTTAAAAATGATTAAGTTTGACAGCACTTTCTAAAATGCAAATGGTGTTTCGATGTTTCTTATGAAGTGCAATTGAGATAGTTTGATTCGTGTTAAACAATAAAAAATTGAATAGTTCAGCACCATATAAGAATATGCTACCTACTCCATGTGCAATTTTTTTGTTTTTTAATTTGATTAAAACAAGACTATATTTTTTGTACACAAACATGGAAATAAACAGACCATAACGCATTATCTGTAAAACCAACTCCTCCACACAGGTTTTTCTTCACAAATTTTGACTCGACTCCGATGGCCGATCCTCGACCGGAATCGAGGCGAATCAAGCTCATTTCAACTCGATTCAGGTACCTATATAAAGAATTAAGGCGAACTTTAAGCTCGCTTCAACACCACAATGTAATGTAATGTAGTAGTGTACGAACAAACCCCCTTCTTGAAGTTCTTATTTTATGTCAAATTGTTTGGTTAAAACTTTGAAATCGACTATCACATTACACAGATGTATTTTCTTGATTTTGATAATCAACTATCAAAAATCAGCTTACACGATTTCATCCCTGGTCTGAATTTCGCTATTTTTTTTTTTGGAATTTTTTGATAAATTATTCTGGCAAATATTCACTTGTATCAACTTTCAAATATAAAAACCGGACTACTGCGGATCGTTTTTTTGGCAATTTCTCACTGTACTATATATAGAATACCAAACAAACACGGCTAATATCATCATTTTTTTGGATTGCCAGCTTTGGATTTTTTGTTTTTTCTCTTAAATGTTTTTTTCTCTAGTTGGTCACGCTAAAAAAAGGAAACATTTTGAGAGATTTTTTAAGGCTTATAAAATTTCACATTCCAATTACCTAGTTAATAATTTTGTTTATAAGAAAATACATCTTAAATTTGTGTTTACCAATCTCACACTACTTACATCAAAATAATATCAAAGATTATGCTTTTAATTTAAACTCATGAAAAAGTTTAAAGAACGAAATTTGTGAAATGGAAACTGGCGCGAATTGCCCTATCTTTCTGTTTCCAAAAACAAGTGTCAAGAAAGCTGGGATTAAAACAGAGTTAGATTTGTACTTAGACCTTCTAAAATCGGAATGCCCCAATTGTTTTCTTAAACGTGAAAACCTAAAAATGAAGAACAGGTGAAGAAAGGTTTAAACTTTTGAAATGAAATTATTAATTTATTTATTTATTATTTCATTTTATATTACTTTAATTTTTGTAAAGCAATTTTCTAGAAACCTTACACTGCATCTTATTTAAATTTTAAACAAATATCTTTATCTTGGCTGCGAAATAATTGTAATTAAGAAATTATCGTTGTATGTGCAGCACATGTGTTCATAATACAAGCAAATGTCAGAAACACAATTAATGGCCAATTTGTTGACAAACTTCTAGTCTCTTAAACTCAGCTTATTGGTAAATCAGAACGTGATTGAGTTCTGACTAATTTCTCAGTTTGAGATAGAACTTCGATTTATTAGACAATCCAATTTGGTGAACTAGAATATTAGAAATCGGTTTAGCAATGTTTATAATTCTTCCAGAGACCTGATTTTTAGATTCAGAGAAAATTTCTGACCACAAAGGACATTTTATGTGCAATAATTATTTTTTTTTGGAAAATATTATAAACATGGACGGTTTGACAAAAAGTCGTAAATAATAGGAGCTGCATAATGCAAAATGTTGTGTACGCCGACAGTAAACTTTACGCAAGCATTTCATTTAACTATTTATTTTTCGCGCGTTTATTTATTTTAGTCAAAACACATTTATTATACATCAAATGATGGGAGGATATTACACTTATTAGCGATTTTAATGACCACGATCATTGGCTCTGCAACAAATTGACATAAAATCTATTTAAATTATATTAAGAAAAATAACATCTAATCTAAAATATTCAATATCATCAAATCTGTTTATAGAAGACAAGACGCCCGTTTTGACATTATGTTCATCTGAACATTTAAAAATACTGAACTTTTAGCAATATTGCTCCATTTTTCGTTTCGACAATATTTTGTTGGCTGAATCTACTGAACACACGATTTCTTGAAACTTTCAATATAATACTTTCTATCATATAAATTGTATCCACCATATGATACTTTAGATATTTCAGACTCGAAACTAATTGCGTTTGATGTTTATTCGAGTAAGATTTTCAGTGCAACACGAATATACATAATGCATGTATTATTATTCTGAGAAAAAAAGGAGACCCTCTAAACTGCACCAACTATAGAGAAATCAGTCTGCTTAACATCGCTTACAAAATCTTCTCTGCCGTAATATGTGAACGTCTAAAGCCCATCGTCAACAACCTGATAGGTCCTTATCAGTGTGGTTTAGACGAGGAAAGTCCACAGTCGATCAAATATTTACATTACGGCAGATCCTGGAAAAAACCCAAGAACATCAAATCGATACCCACCGCATCTTTTCATCGATTTCAAGGTCGCATATGACAGTATCTACAGAAACGAGCTGCATAGAGCCATGTCTAGTTTTGGCCACCCTCCCAAACTAGTCCGTTTGTGCAGGATGACTTTGGAGAATTTCGTGCTGCTCCATAAAGGTTGGAAACAACTGAATAAAATCTGAGTATTAAGGCAGAGGCGGCAAAAATGGGTTTAACGGTTAATGAGGGCAAAACAAAGTACATGCTGTCGTCAAGACAGGACCTACAACACCGACGACGCACGTCTTGGTCAAAACGTCACCATCGACAGACGTAACTTTGAGGTAGTCAAGGACTTCCTTTAGCTATGCTCCGCTATATTATAGCAGAAAACAACACCAGCGCTGATATCAAACGAAGAATAACTCTTGCTGTTTCTTTGGGCTAGGAAAGCAATTAAGTGGAAAAATCCTCTCTCGGAGGACCAAAGTGTCGCTTTATAAGACCCTTATCAACCCGATCCCCGTCCTGCTATACGGTGCAGAAGCATGAACTATGACAAAAGCGGATGAAAGCACCTTGGGTCGTTTCGAGAGAAAAGTTCTTCGTGTGATCTACGGTCCTGTATGCATAGAAGGGGAGTGGAGGAGAAGGTGGAACGACGAGCTGTACAGCGACGAAGACTTCGCCAGAAGGGTAAAAGTTCAACGACTAGGATGGCTGGGTCACGTAGAGCGCAAGGAAACCAATGCTCCGGCCCGGAAAGTCTTCGAATCCACACCCACAGGACAGCGCAGTAGAGGAAGACCGCGAATCAGGTGGCGCGCACAAGTGGAAAGTGACCTCACACAACTTGGAGCGCGAAACTGGAGACATCTAGCTAGGGACCGAGCTAGATGCTCGTTCACACAGGACTGTAATGCCACCTTAAGTAAGTAAGTCCTGCTATACGGTGCAGAAGCATGGACTATGATAAAAGCGGATGAAAGCACCTTGGGTCGTTTCGAGAGAAAAGTTCTTCGTGTGATCTACGGTCCTGTATGCATAGAAGGGGAGTGGAGGAGAAGGTCGAACGACGAGCTGTACAGCGACGAAGACTTAGCCAGAAGGGTAAAAGTTCAACGACTAAGATGGCTGGGTCACGTAGAGCGCAAGGAAACCAATGCTCCGGCCCGGAAAGTCTTCGAATCCACACCCACAGGACAGCGCAGTAGAGGAAGACCGCGAATCAGGTGGCGCGCACAAGTGGAAAGTGACCTCACACAACTTGGAGCGCGAAACTGGAGACATCTAGCTAGGGACCGAGCTAGATGCTCGTTCACACAGGACTGTAATGCCACCTTAAGTAAGTAAGTCCTGCTATACGGTGCAGAAGCATGGACTATGATAAAAGCGGATGAAAGCACCTTGGGTCGTTTCGAGAGAAAAGTTCTTCGTGTGATCTACGGTCCTGTATGCATAGAAGGGGAGTGGAGGAGAAGGTCGAACGACGAGCTGTACAGCGACGAAGACTTAGCCAGAAGGGTAAAAGTTCAACGACTAAGATGGCTGGGTCACGTAGAGCGCAAGGAAACCAATGCTCCGGCCCGGAAAGTCTTCGAATCCACACCCACAGGACAGCGCAGTAGAGGAAGACCGCGAATCAGGTGGCGCGCACAAGTGGAAAGTGACCTAACACAACTTGGAGCGCGAAACTGGAGACATCTAGCTAGATGAAGAAGTTTGTTGGGTGAGGCCCTAGTTCACACAGGACTGTAGTGCCACCAAGTAAGTAAGTAATGTACAATTATAGAAAAAAAAAATATTGTTTTAAATAACACAAATCTTAAGTTAAATGCAATAAAACATGATGATACTGTAAAGTTTAATTGGTAACATAAACACAAAGAGATTGGAATACAATGCAATCTAAATTTAAAACCAGAACTTTAAACAAACAGAATTTTCAATTACAAATTCAAAAACTTTGATAAATTTTTATATATTGTGTAAATTTTACAATTTTCATTGTAACAGCATTTATCTAAAACAATAATCAACCTTTTTCTCTGTTCTCTACAAAAGGCAATAAAATACATAATTCCTAGCAGCAAAATTGCATGTTTTTATAATTTTTCTTATTTTTTTTTACTATTTTAAGTTGTGAATGTCTAGTAAATAGTTGAAGTTTCAAATTTGATGTTTTAGAACAAATTTTCTGGGGAAAATATACCTACACAGGAAAATAAAAATATGTTAAAATATTTAAGCGACAATTCTGTTTTGCAAAATTTAAATTAATACAAGTTTCGAAAACCTTAAAAGTGCAAGCGATTTTTCGATTCTTTCCTGTGCTACGAGTATTTTATCAATTTAGAAAACATACTTGACAAATATTTCTGACTGTGTTAGTATTTGAATCCAGTCAGAATTAAATTCAACTAATAATAGTGTCAAAATGGTGCTTTTGACATGAGAATATTTATATATATATTTAATTATTTTCATCTAGCTGATGGTCCCTGGTAGCTAGGTTTATACAAAAATTATTGTCATTTGTAATTTATTTACTTAATAATAAAGAAATAAATAAATAAAATAAATAATTATTTTCATATAGTAAGTAATGTTAAGAATTTAATTATTTTTCGGTAGAACTTAACAAATTGCTTAAAAAATATTTAAAAATTTTGGATTTTTGATTTTATATCAAAACTTTTTGTAGAATTATTTTCAAAGCATCAAACAACAAAATCCAAGAACTTAAAACAAAGCAATAATCTGATTAGGATTCTCTCAGAATGATATTGAGCCCTTGATATTATTTCTGACATAAATACAAATTTAAAATTGAAACAAGGTGCTACACAATGGAAAATAATATCATATGTTGTATGGGGCACCCTTCTTGCATATAAAGTTAAAGTATTACAAAAAAGACTGTTTTAAAATTCTAAATTTTAGTAGCTTTTATAGCGAACCTTTAACATTATAAGATGTGCTTTACATCTAACAGTTACTCATAGTATGTACATACTTATGCCTCTTCTTATGAAAGTAAAAAGATAAAATTGTAAATCATAAAAATAAAAAAGAGGCTGGGATGCCCACACTGATAACTTCCCATCCCGTTTGCCGATTTGTCTTGCTTAAAAGTTTGAAGGTTTTCGTGTTTTGTTAAAAAAGTTGTCACTTGAATTATTCTTAAAAATTTTAAAATAACCAAAAATATTTTGCATACAACGAAATAGTTTCATTTCAAAATCTATTTAAGTTAACGAGATTTTTAGTCGAAAACCAATTTTAACCTATTTTAGTAACATTTTCTATAAATTTTTATTTCTAATATAAACAAAAACAAATTGGATGAATGAAATTAATTTAAAGTCAACATCTTCTATTGCGCACGAGATATCGAAAACCGAACATCAATTTTTACCAAATTTCCATACTATTTTTTGTAGATTTTATTTGTTGAAGTCATAACTTCAAATTTTTGAAAAGATATTTGAGTCAAAAATTAATTTTTACCAACTTGTGTTAATTTTTTTTAGGTTTTTATTTTTTTTTTTTTTGTAAAAAAAACTGTCAATTTGATTTTTCTCATAATTTTACTAAATGTAGACAACAATATTTTTTAAAAGATACAAGTGGTTTAAAGCCAATATCTCCAAGGTTTGAAAAAATATTTGAGTCGAAAATCAATTTTTAGTTTGAAGCCATAATATCAAATTTTTGAAAATATATTGGAGTCGAAAATCAATTTTTACCAACTTTGAGTAGTTTTTTTAGGTTTTTATTTTTTATACAAAAAAACAGTCAATTCAATTTTTCTCAAAATTTTACCAGATGTTAAAAACGTCATTCTTCGTTGCACAAAATTGTTTTAAAGATAAAACCATTTTTTATTCGTAAAATTTTCGAGGTGACAATTTTTTTTTTGATTTTTTTTTTTGATTTATAAAAAAGTGTTACTTGGATTTTTTTTTTTCAAAAATATACTTGTTTGGTATCACGTTACAATATATAATATAAAATTTAATTCAGGTCTCTAGCGTTATTAGTTTCTGAGATATTTAGGGTTAACCAAAATGTTCACCTTTTTTTAAACTGCTATGGTAAAAAAAACACCGACGCAATTTTCTTGAGAGCCCTTTCAGTATCTTTTTGCCTTATTATCTGTATAACAAAATTTATTTGAAGTCGATATCTATTCTGGTTTCTTGAGCTTTGGACGATGAAAAAAACGTCGCAAACTTACGGGAAGGGGAAAAAAAAGTTAAAAATCACTCATATAAAATAAGAAACATTTTCATAGAATTTGAGCAAAATTCAGTATGTTACGTAGCAATACCTTTCTTTTCAATAGACATTTTCAAGGAGAAGAAATACCTATTGACATTGACAAAACAGCATAGTTAATTATAAAACCAATTTATTTTAAAACAGTTTTTTTTTTTGTTTTTAAAGAAAGAAATAAGAATATTTGGGAACCTCTTAAAATTTAATTTTCCTGGGTGGCTAAGCTCAGTCTGCTGATAAAACTTCAAATTAATAAGTACTCGCAGATATGTACTTTTTTTATAAAAAAAAATAAGAAGTATTTTATGAAATTAAAGTTTCTCAAATCTACACTCAAAGAGGAAAAGACTACAAGGATGGTGTAACCTGATTTTTTAATACCTTTTAAAACTATTTTTTTTTTTTAAATCTAAGACATTTTTTTTAACTTCCAAAGGAAATTATTGTAGTATTTTTAATTTGTCAAATTCAAAATTTTGACATTTTTTGACATTTCCAGGTCTCTCGAATCTGAATCTAATGAGTTTAAGGTGATGTTAGTGTGTGCTTGTGCACGTACGTTCAAATATCCTTACGTTTCGGGCTCAATACCTTAAGAACTAGCAAAGATATCGACTTCAAATAAATTTCTTCTTGCAGATAATAATATCAAGATGTGGTTAAAGTAAATCATAAAAAATGAGAATTGTTTTTACAAATTAAATTAAAACACAACACAAAAATAAAGTCATAGAATAAAATAATTTCTGTTGGTATGTTAAGATTAAAAAATTTCGAAAAATTAGAACAAACGATTTTCTCGTAAAAAATGTAATGGTGACTTACATAATTGGTGACACATGTCTTACAGGCAACGTTTGTACCAAAATGTTGAAAAGCGCCTTAAAGTAGGGATTAAGTTATGAAATTTCACAATATCAATAAAAACTGACCATGGAGGGTAAAGTTAATCGTTTTTTTGAAGAAACCTGGTCTCACAGACATATAGGTCACCGCAGGCGGTTTAAGTAAATTTGGTTTTGTGTTTTTTTTTTTATAATATTAAATAAATTTAAAATTTTGTTTGACGATAAATATCTTCCGAATCAATTAAACTTCGGATTGATGCATTGTGACGATGGACTGTACTCGAACAAAAAATGTAACCAAAGTTAATTTTATAAATCAAAAAACCCGAAAAGAAATATTTGTCACCATGAATATTTTACGAATAAGAATAGGAATTAATCAGAGTGACATCGTTTTTACAAAAATATAAAAATCAACTAAAAGTTTTTAAAAATTGATTCTTGGAAACAATTGAAGATAATGGCTTTAAACTTATTTTATCTAACAAAAAATATTGACGCAAAATTTTAAACGATTTAGTAAAATGTTAAAGCCATTTTTAGCAAGTGCAGTCTACAGTTGGGAATTCCAATTAATATGTACGTTTAAGCTTCTTGACTTTGTTTATTTTCATGAACTGTCACATTTTCGAATGATAGTTTCTTGATAAGGGAATTAACAAGTAAGAAAAAGGGAAATAAAAGTTTAAAATTGCTAAATATTTAGAAAATGACTCCTTATTAAAATATTAAGCCCTAAACGATAGGTTCTTTAAAATGTTTGCAGCATTGTTCATAACATTTGATTAAATTTAAACAAAAAAATGAATCACCATTGGACAGTTTTTGTCTAATAAATAAATATCTAATGAAACTTCTACACAAAATTTGTAAAATTGTGTTTTGACTCGAATATCCCGAGAATAAATGAACCCTTGACTTTAATTTCAAAGTGTTGTTGTTACCATTTTGTAGTTTTCTTAGAAAAATCCAAGCACCATTTTTGTATAAGAAATTAAAACTTTTAAAAATTTTAGTAAAAATTGGTAAAGATTGTTTTTTTACTTAAATATCTCGGTAATAGAAATAGATATTTAAATCAAACTTTATTAACTTTTAGTACCTAGTTATTTTTCAGTTTACAACTTTTTTTACAAACCACGAAAACCTACAAAAACAAATACCTAAAAAATGGTTTTCGACTCAAGTATCTTAAGTACAAAAAAAGATATTGAAATTTAACTTTTTTTCATCTAACGCAAAATGTTATTAATAATAATTTGTTAAAATCTAAGAAATATCGATAAGTGGGCACGAATGGGAAGTTATCAATGTTGATAGCATCCCAGTCTCATTTTAAGTAAGAATTTAGTCCGAAACAAACAATATACTCTTCCTTTAAATTTATTCAATCAGGTCTGCGAGAACTTAAGTTCCTTTAAAATAGTTTATTGTTTAACTTCCCATAGGAAGTTACTGTAATGGGTCCGATTTGTCGAATTGAAAATTTTGACATTTTTCGACGTTTCAAGGTCCCTAGAGTCGAAATAAAAGATTTTTAGAGAGATGTCTGTGCGTGTGTGTGTACGTACGTTCGTTTTGTACGTCCGTTCGCGACGTTAATGCAGAATGATGCAGAAAGGGCTCTCAAGAAAATTGCGTGGGTGGTTTTTTTACTATAGCAGTTTAAAAAAAAGATTGACATTTTGGTTAACCTTAAATATCTCACAAACCAATGCCGCTAGAGACTTGCATTAAATTTTATATTATATATTGTAACGTGATACTAAACTAGTATATTTTTGGAAAAAATCCAGTTAACGATTTTTTTTATAAATCAAAAAAACTAAAAAAAAATGTTTCACCTCGAAAATTTTACGAAAAAAAATGATTTCATCCCCAAAACAATTTTGTGCAACGAGGAATTAGGTTTTTAGTATGTGCTAAAATTTTGATAAAAATTAAATTGACAGTGTTTTTAATAAAAAAATAAAAACCAAAAAAACATTACTCAAAACTTTGAGTAATGTTTATCAACTGGTAAAAATTGAATTTCGACTAAAATATCTTTTCAAAAACTTGAGATTATGGCTTCCAACTAATTTTATCTTATTAGAAATATTATTTTCAACATTCGGGAAAATTTTGAGAAAAATCAATTTGACAGTTTTTTTACCAAAAATAAAAACCTAAAAAAAAACAATACTAAAACTTGGTAAAAATTAACTTTCGACTCAAATAGCTTTTCAAAAATTAAATTTGGTAAAAATTGATGTTCGTTTCTTCATATCTCTCAAATTAATTTCACTCATCACGTGATGGAAAGTTATCAGTGTGGGTCGCATCCCAGCCTCTTTTTTTATAGTTTTAAAACCTAGGCAGTACAATTTCTCATAAAACTGCCAAGTGTAATAGATAGTGTCAATATCTAGCCATTAAATAGGAAAGCAAATATAACTGTGCGAAGATAAGAATAGGTACCTACTCATTTAAATTTAAAAAAACACAACAACTAACAGTCTGAACGCTTTTAAAATTTTCTAAACAAATAACCAAGTCCTTGCTTAACGAATCGAAGAATTAATCTTATTATTCATAAGTTTTTAAAGCAATCAAAATTTTTATTCCGAAATCTATTCGTTCGTACACGGGTAGGTACCTAAACACTGAAAATTTGGAGAATACCTACATTTGTATTGGCTACGAAATCAATCAGGCTTGAAGCCCTGGGAAATTTAATTTTTTTAAATATACATAGGTATACATATAGGTACTATATTATGTATATATATTTTTTTTAAAGCAAAATATTTTTTTTTATTTTTCCAACTTTCTTATGGCTATTTAGGTATTTTACTTATGTCATTAATTTTGTATAATTCTAGAATCAAATTAGTTTATATAAATTATTTACCCTTTCTTACGCGAAAACGTTTAAGTTCAACCTGACACAATAATCTTAAACTTCTCATGTGTTTGTAATATCTATGAATAACAACATCCTACCTAACTCATCATCCAATTCATCCTTAACAAAAAAAAATTGAAACATTCCACTTTACATCAAAAAACACTCAAAAGTCACAAGTCAACACGAGAAAATAAATTCAGCAAATTATACTATACACGAACGAAAGTATCTCAAAGCATCAACCATCAAACCAAACAAGCAAACAAAACAGCTAGATCAACACTAACTCAAGACCGACAAAAAGAAAAAATAAAGTCATGATGTTAAAGTTAAAGTTTTATACGAACCACATGCTATTAAACATTACATTAGCCATGAGTGTGCCTATACCAAACCTTCCCACTAAGGTTTAGACATACATACCTAGCGTTCGACCTACCTACAAAAGAACTTAACTATAACTTTGTAGGGTTAGCCAAGCCATCCCCAAAGACACTCATGTCTACTTATTGGGGCCCCCATATCTATGTATGTTAGCTTTGCATAGGTGAATACATAAATATATAACATACCGCTCTAATGTTTCAACTTCAACTTTATTTAAAACAACAACCACAAAGTATACTGGACGCTGCGATAGCTTAGCTGGCTTTTGCTCTGACTTTGGCTGGACATATAGCTCTTTCCTAATGTAACCAAACCAACAACGGACCGACCAAAGAACAAACCTAACCAACTAACGTGCAAATAATAAAGAATACCCAAAAGAATGACATAGGAAGAGAGATAAATAGATACCCAGATACAGCAAATACCCTCGACGCTGCATCCCGTCAAGCCGACCCACCGACCCACCAACCAACGGACTACGAACGACGACGTCGAGGAGTCTTAATTAAAGTGAGAAAAGTGCTGTAGTATTTCAAATAGCACGATGACGATGGACGACCGGCGCGGCGATGGTGGCACGGGACATGAAGTAACGAATGGCCAGTTCCTCTCCGTCACTTCATAGAACCGCAACACCACCAGCAACAACAACAAGAACAACAACTGCATCGGAAAAAATAGAAGAAAAGGGGGCCGGAGATTCCCGCTCGCCGAAAGGGGGCAGACAACAAACTGCCCACTCTATCTCTTCCGGCAGTTTGTGTCGATATTTGTGTCGGTCGGCCAGCACCACCGTCGTGTCAGGCTAAGAAAAGTCTAAGAAGCCTTAGAATCCAACAGAATCTACCTAGGCCAGAGCAAAGCACACAAAATAAGGAATATCATACCCCAGGAGAACAACTAGACCAGTGGCCAGGCCACTTAAATTACCTGAGCTGCTGATGCTTATTCTGCAGTTCCTGCTGCTGCTACTCTTAGCCACCAACCGATGATCCGTCGTTGACCGTTTGTTTCGCTGCTACAGTTTATCTGGACTTTTTTATTTTCGTTTGTATTTATTGTGGGTTCCTCTTCCTATATGTGAGGTGGACGTTGGCAATGGTGATAGCCAAGGCGATGACGAAGGCGATGGAGATGGTGATGGTGATGGCGATGTCGATGAAGTCGACGGCTACGACATCCATCTATCCAACCAACGACTTTAAATGATCTAAAACGTTCCGCACTCTCTAAAGGCTTATAACCACACAAGACATAACAAAGAGGAGTTTAATGGACACACAAAGAGGTGGACAAAGATGTCCGTGATGTGATGCCGCTTTCAACCTACTCACAATCACGTTCACGTCCGTCAAGTCGTCCGCATATAAGAAAAACCAACTCGCTAACTCCAGTTAATCCAGATTCAAGATAGATTCTCAAATGGCTATTAGTGCCACTTATTATCTCATTACAATCAAATTTATACAAAACCACACAAATTGGGCTTAATCATCCCGCTCTTTGCCCTTGCATAACCAACTGATGTTCCGGATGCCACAGCACGCACTTCGGACACAAACCTTTTTTTCTTCCTCTTTTTTTTTAAATAGCCGCGAACAAATTTTTCAAATCTCAACGAAAACGCGGATATCCGTTTTTATTTTTGAATATTGAAAATTTAATTTCATCAATGACACTAAAAGAACCGCAAAAACCGAAAAACCACAACACTTTGTTCGCACTTGAGAATGGCACCCCCGTCCCGCTTCGTTCGCGTCGTGCGTCGTCTCGTCGAAAAAAGATCCAGACACGAGGAAATTAAAAAAACGAAAACGATTTAAAATTAAAAAAAACACCACTCTTTGGGCCTTTTCAGTTGAAACACAAAATTTTGATGAAGAAGAACTTCAACTTCGTCGTCCAATAAGCAAGTTGCAATTGAACACTGCACTACTCAAGCCTCCAAAACACTCTCAAACTCAATCTGGACTGATAACCCGAACCTCTAACCAGCGCGTTCGAATGTCAACCAAAGACTGAAATTGAATTCGTTTTACCATCAACATCAAGTTGGGGCTTTCGGCTTTGGTTTAGCCTTAGCCAGGCCACAATGTTTATTGTTTATGTTGCTCGATGGAAATGTGCGCCACGCCGCTTAAACATCCAACCGGGTTATGATGATAGCCTTCGGCAAACGCAACGGGCAGACTTGGGGAGCCCAAGCCTGTCAACATCGGCATCATCAGCCAGAGCAGAAGTAGCAGAGCAGCACTCAAACTCAACCCACAATGTTGGGGCTCAACAGACTCAGACACTTGTTTGTATGGTTGAATTTGAAGCAATATGATGCCGCGTTGAGTGTTGCATGACGTTTATGTTCGTGCTGCTGGTTGCTTCTGCTACTGCTACTCTGAGTCTGAGAATCCAGAGGAAGCATGGCAATTGCCGGTTCTTGCTTCTTTTGCTCCACCACTTTATTGTTGGGCATGTGATGGGGATGAAAAGTGCTTTCTTCGACTCAGTTCAGTGTCGGCATCGGCATCAACTTATCAACATCGTAAACAGAGAGACGTCGCGGTCGGTCGTCGCGACGTTAATTTTTGCAAAGAGAACCGGTAAGGTGGTGAGAGAATTTTGCAAACAACCGAACCGGCAGAACATTTTTTAAAATGAGCTTTTGCTTGTTTATCAGAGCTTTTTAAGGTTGGCAACATGTTGATGCAATATTATAAGGTATTGTATGAATTTATGGTATGACATTGTAGACAAATTAAATTCGATACTTGAATTACGTACTCGTCGTAATGTTCTCTATCATCGTTAAGAAAATACTATATTAAGGCAAATTTATTTAAACTAAGGAAGCAGAAGGCTCAGTAAAATTTGTATAAATTCTAACATTCAAATTAAATTAATACTATTTTAAAAAAAGAGGCTGGGATGCGACCCACAGTGATAACTTCCCATCCCGTCTGTCGATTTGTCCTGCTTAAAGGTTTGTCTATATGTATCAATTTTTACCAAATTTGCGTAGGTACTATTTTTTGTAGATTTTATTTTTTTATAAAAAAACGGAATGTTGAATTTTTATAAAAAAATTACTGAATATCGAAAACAATATTTTCTGTGAAATAAAATAAGTTTGAAGCCAATATTTGTAATTTTTGAAAAGCTGTTTGAGTCGAAAGTAAATTTTTACTAAGTTTTAATATTGTTTTTTTTAGGTTTTTATTTTTTGTAAAAAAAACTGTCAATTCGATTTATCTCAAAATTTTATCGAATGTTGAAAACAATATTTCTTATAAGTTAAAATTAGTTAGAAGACCATTATCTCAAATTTTTGAAAATATATTTGAGTCAAAAGTAAATTTTACCAACTTTTTTAAATTTGTTTTCGGTTTTTAATTTTTTGTAAAAAAAACTGTCAATTCGATTTAATTCAAAATTTTACTGAATGTTGACTACAATATTTTTTGAAAGATAAAAGTAGTTTAAAGCTAATAACTCAAAGTTTTGAAAAGATATTTGAGTCGAAAATCAATTTTTACCATCTTTTATAATTTTTTTTTTGTTTTTATTTTTTGTAAAAAAAACTGTCAATTCGATTTTTCTCAAAATTATTCCTAGTGTTGAAAACCATAATATTTCTCATAAGCTAAAATTAGTTAGAAGCCATTATTTCAAATTTTTAAAAAGATATTTGAGTCGAAAATCAATTTTTACCAACTTTTGTTAGTTTTTTTTTGTCGGTTTTTAATTTTTTGTAAAAAAAACTGTCAATTAGATTTTTTTTCAAAATTTTACTGAATGTTGACAACAATATTTTTGAAAGATAAAAGTAGTTTAAAGCCAATAACTCAAAGTTTTGCAAAGATATTTGAGTCGAAAATCAATTCTTACCAACTTTTATTAAATTTTTTTTTAGGTTTTTATTTTTTGTAAAAAAAATTGTCATCTCGATTTTCCTCAAAATTTTATCGAATGTTGAAAACAATATTTCTTATAAGTTAAAATTAGTTAGAAGCCACTATCTCAAATTTTTGAAAAGATATTTGAGTCGAAAATTAATTTTTACCAACTTTTATTAAATTTTTTTTTAGGTTTTTATTTTTTGTAAAAAAAATGTCACTTAGATTTTTCTCAAAATTTCATCAGATGTCAAAAACATTATTCTTCATTGCACAAATTTGTTTTGGAGATGAAATCATATTTTAGTCGTAAAATTTTCGAGGTGACAAATTTTTTTTTCAGTTTTTTTGATTTATAAAAAAAAACGTTAATTGGATTTATTTTCAAAAATATATTTTTTTTGTATCACGTTACAATATATAATATAAAATTTAATTCAAGTCTCTAGCGTCATCGGTTCATGAGATATTTATGTAGGTTTAACCAAAATTTTCACCTTTTTTTAAACTGCTTTGGTAAAAAAACCACCCATGCAATTTTCTTGAGAGCCCTTTCTGCATCTTTCTGCATTATTATCTGTATAACAAAATTTATTTGAAGTCAATATCTCTTCTGGTTCTTGAGCTATGGACAACGAAAAAAACGTCGCGAACTTACGGACGTACGGACATACGGACGTACGCACAGACATCTTTCTAAAAATCTTTTATTTCGACTTTAGGTATCTTGAAACGTCGAGAAATGTCAAAATTTTCAATTCGACAAATCGGAACCATTACAATAACTTCCTATGGAAAGTTAATAAACCAAAATAAGAAGTTGTTGGCTAATGTTCTATAAGACATGAACTTTATTAAGGTACACAGTAATTTATTTAATTTAAGATAATTAATTTATTTTTAGATTATGCTTAACTGATTTTGTTTATTTGTATTTAATAGTCCAGTTAGTAAAGGTTTTCGACTAAAAAAAATCCAACAATTTTAAAACTTGGCACACTTACTCAGGGATGTCTGGTGATGACCCAAGAATCTGCTCTAGCGGCAGTTAAGAGAAACATGGAGTTTATTTCAATTTTTCACGTTTATCTCGTAAACTATTTGTCGTATCAAAAAATTTTGTGCCACAAAATTAAAGCTCATTCAATTTTATAAAAAAAAGCTTCATTGAAATTTTCGAGTTTATAAAATAACTCTAGTAGCAGTGAAAAGAAACATACGGTTTTTTCAGTTTTTCGGATTTATCTTGAAAATTATTTGTCGTATCAAAAAATAATCTTCTACAAAATTAAAGCTTTTTAAATTTCCTAAAGAAAAGTGAAATTAATTTGTTTGTAAATGTTTTAGTTTGTTGTTCAATATGATGACATTGCTTAAAGATCTTGTGCACGCTGAGCGGTCTGACGATTGGAATGCCCATATAAACTGTGTGAGGAATATGATTCCATATTTCCATGCCACCGAACACTTCTCGTACGCCAAATCATGTCACCTGTATTTGCAGGACATGATAAAACTGCCTTCTGTGATGACCCCAGATGAATTTAAAAACTTTGTGCAAGGGGGTTACTTTAATTTGAGAAAAACTGGCCTATTTTGGACAGGGCTGTGGTCGGACCAGACAATTGAACAAACCCTAATGCGTGGAATAAAGAGTATGGGGGGCTTGACACGAGGGCGTGCACTTAGCAAATGGGTTCTAGGGCTGACTGCTACTCATGAAATTTGCTCATCACTCGAAGAATTCATTGGCGTTCTTTTTTCTACTATTGAGCAACATGAAGATTTTGGGGAGGCACGTACAATTAGAGATAATACAGACATTGCAAAGCTGTCAAATTGGTTCCAAAGTCATCCTCCATTTCCAGTTACAAATGAAATCATGTCGATAGCGAGTGGCATCGTTGGAGATGATAAAGTAACTTGCTACAATGCTTTTCTCTAGGCATGCAGGCAATGAGCCATATAGTGGGCCAACAAGTTTCAGAGTTGTCTTTTATGTCAAATTCTGTAAAGATTCGATGTGAAACTGTGGTAATAGATCCTTTGATGATATTCCAAAGAATAAGTATGAGTTGGCTCCCTTTTCCATTATCATTGTTTGATGAAAATGGGATGCGAAAAACAAAGATGTCGACGCTATATACGACATATTTAAAGTATCTACAACAAATATTGATTTCCTTGCTTCTTGCTACACAAAGTATTGTGGCCCAAAGATTCCGATATTTCAACAATTTGCCATTCCTACATTAAGTACCTTCAAAAACATTATTCGGCAACAAGTTGTACTGCAGTGTTTGATGGTTACTCTTCTTTGGAATACAATACAAAAAGAGCAGAACAAAATCGAAAATATACATAGACTTAAGAAGTCAGTCGATATTCAATTTGATCATGTAACAATGACAAGACAGGATGTGGAGCCAGATGTGGGTGTAGAAAAGCAGCCCTACACTGTTCAAGCATATGTCATTCTTGCCATAGTGAATGATTAAATGCTGATCATATTGCAAACGATGAAGAAGAATTCAGGTGAAGTTTCTGCAACAACAATGTTGCAACAACCTATCAGGTCCATTCATTCACTCGAAGAAGTCGAAGAAGCTCAAATAAAAAAAGAGGCCCACACTGATAACTTCCCATCCCGTCTGTCGATTTGTCTTGCTTAAAAGTTTGTCTATATGTATCAATTTTTACCAAATTTGCGTACTATTTTTTGTAGATTTTTTTTTTTATGAAAAAGCGGACTGTTGGATTTTTATAAAAAAATTACTGAATATCGAAAACAATATTTTCTGTAAAATAAAATAAGTTTGAAGCCTTAATATCAAGTTTTTGAAAAGATATTTGAGTCGAAATTCAATTTTTACCAACTTTGTGTAATGTTTTTTTTTAGGTTTTTATTTTTTATAAAAAAAAAACTGTCAATTAGATTTTTCTTAAAATTTTATCAGATGTCAAAAACATTATTCTTCGTTGCACAAAATTATTTTGGAGATGAAATCATATTTTAGTCGTAAAATGTTCGAGGTGAAAATTTTTTTTGTCAGTTTTTTTGATTTATAAAAAAACGTTAATTAGATTTTTTTCCAAAAATATAACTGTTTTGTACTACATTACAATATATAATATTAAATTTAATTCAAGTCTCTAGCGTTATTGGTTCGTGAGATATTTTGGGTTAACCAAAATGTTCACCTTTTTTTAAACTGCTATGGTAAAAAAAAACACCGACGCAATTTTCTTGAGAGCCCTTTCAGCATCTTTCTGCATTATTATCTGTATAACAAATAACGTTTATTACATGGAACTTGGGAGAAGCAAAACATTATTTAGATATAGAGAACAAGCGTGAAGAAGATGGCTCATTCAGCTAAAAGTCAAAAATTCAACAACTGAACTACTAAACGTTAACATTTATAGATTTTGAAATCAAAATATTTCATAATATGCAAAATATTGTTGGTAATTTTTAATTTTTTTAGAATAAATCAACTGACAACTTTTTTAACAAAACACGAAAACCTAAAAACTTTTTAAGCAAGACAAATCGACAGACGGGATGGGAAGTTATCAGTTTGGGTCGCATCCCAGCCTCTTTTTTAATAATGTTCAGACCATATACGGCAAAAATTGGAGGAATTAGACATTTTGCTCCTCTGCCAAAGGCGCGCTATGATGTTGGTATGGCAAGTTTTTGGGTCAAAAAACCCTGCAATAATTTTTGTTGAAACGAGCACAAGCTTAACTGTTCTAAAAAATCTGACAGTTTTTCATATCACATCACAACACTTCCTTGATAGATGCGATTAAGATTTAAAAACCCTTTTTATTTTCTTAAATTGTGAAAATACAATTTAGAGCCATTAACTTTGTCTTCTGATATAAAACACGTGATACCATTTAAGTCTTGATATCTTTAATCACATAAGTTTCATAAGTCATTGAATAGCGCGGTTTTTCTTAAGTTTTGTTTTAATTTTGGATAAGTTTTTTAAAATGTGTTTATGAACATCTTAAAGGAGTAGTTAACATTACCTCAATATTTGGAAAATATGTACATATTCAGTTGAAGTTGAGTGCATGTAGGTACCTATGTATCTTTAGAGTATTCAATTTTTAAAAGAAAAAGTTCTATTTATTAAAATAATTTTAAAATTGTATTGAAAAAAAATTCATATCTATCAAATGAAAATATCAAAACAAAAATTGACTAATAGTTTAAAATCTATAAAGTCAAATTTATAACTTACCTACTTTCTAAACGGGACTAATATAAATTTTGTGTTAAAACATAGTACTTGATCCCTTTTCCGTCTCTTTGTCTTAAATCTACTTTATCTATAAAATAAACCCATTATTCGACTTTTTGTTCGACTTCAGTGGTCACAGATCAATTAGTATCAAATCGGAGAACCTAATTTTATCTAAAATCATAGATCAAACGTTTATATAATTTAATTCTTCTTAATATATGCATATCATTCATTTAAGTAAAATTAACATAATCCAAACCTATTAATTATAAATAAATTTGTATAAATGTTGCTAATCAATTTTATAAACATTTATGTGAATTTGTTTAAATAACAAACTAACACCACCCCAAGACATCAATCAATCTCTTATTGTCAGTAAAACTAATTAAGGCGTTTGCGCTCAACTATCGCCATCGCAAAAGATCTCTTTCTCAACTATCCTATACCTACAAGTCAAAAGTCTTAATAGTTGCAAGATATATTTATTAACAAAATATTATTGTATACGTTAATTTAAGAGGAGTTTACCTTTCTAAAATAAACACATATAAACAAAATAAGAAAAAGCAACTTAATCATTTTGATTGACATTCAAATTAAAGGAAAACAAATTAGTTAAAGCAACAAACGCCCCGATAAACGAAAATTAATTCAACTCCAAAAAGGCCCCCGAGACCACGAACTTCAGTCAGAGTCAGAGAGTTCAAGTTCGTGGTCTGACTTCAAATTCTTAATAATAATTCAAACGACAACACCACCGCTCCGCACTATGACCATCATCAGAGATGTCGACAACAACAACGAGGACGCTATACGACGACCAAGAGTGACGAAAAATTTGAATACCTTCTAAAATAAAAAAAATCAAAATTCTTACGCACGAAAGTCGTACTCTGACTCCCTGCTGCCTCGAAGCCACCTAAATTATGGCCACTTTGACTGCAGCTATAAACACGAACACAAAAAACTGCTTCAATGAATGAAGCGCCCAATATCTCTAAACTAAACAACTCACTGCTGGGGATGGCGTGGAGACTCCGACTCCGACTTCGGCACCACCGACACCGATTCTTATTCCGACTTCGACTTTGAATGCGTCTCTGGGATCCGGGCCCTAGCAACAAATAACCAAACATAAACAAAAACGAACAACAACAAATGAACCCACGACATACAACATGCCCTCCAGCGCCCAATAAGATGTAATCTGTCAAAATTATATCGTCCGGTATCGGGGCTGGAAAATCTTTCAACAAAAGCATTTAGGCGGTCCTGCTTCGGATTTTTGTTTTGTTTTCAGTTCTTTTATTTTCTTTATTCTTTTTTGGTTCATTCGTGCGTTTGCCGCGTTACTTGTGTGGATTGATCGTAGGGTTCAACGATCGCTGCATCGATTTTTTCGGCTGTTTACGATCGCCCATAGATATTGGACATCGGTGAAGTGGCCGGTGGTGGTGGCGCGGCGCGCGTCGATCACCGGGCATTGGAGGGGAGATACATTACATTGCGTGTCGAACACTTTACCTTTGATAGACACTCATATCGGTCGCCCCGATTCCGATCCCCACCGCGCGCGTCAGCCGCCCTGCAACAAGAAGCAACAACCGGGTGCATGTTGCACATTCTTCTGAGTCTGACGACGAAGACGATGATGCACAGCACTTTCGCTTGATGGAGATAGATTTTTACTTTTGTACCATCATCGTTAGAAGCAAATTTTGATACTGGATCGATGCGGTACGTAAAACTTATGCCAGAGACGAGCCATATAATTAGCTGGATCTTATGGGAACCATTTCAAAAGCGATACCTTACCAATTTTTTTTAAACCGCAAAAATACTCCGCAGGGAGTGGTAGTTAGTGTTGCAAACATTTTTGGTAAAATATAATTATTGATTGTAGGTAGACAATGATGTTACTTCTGTAGAAAAGGAACATCTACAAAAAATCCTTTAGGCGGTCTTCTGACGGTAGGTACCCTAATCAACTTATCGAAGGAGCATCAAACTACGAGTGTAGTGAAGGTAGAGATTTTTACGTATCTAAGAAGCAAATTGTTTTGCGCTGCGTTGCGTATACCTATTTTTGATTTCTTTATTTTTGTTTGTTATTTTTTGGAGAAAAATATTGGCATAATATCTGAGATTTGGGAATCCAATTATTGCTTAAAATGTGTTTCTATTGTTACACGCACCAAGAAAAAAAAAACACATCCGCCAATCCTCATCGTGTCCATGGGTTTTTGGAATATACCTACTTTTACCTAAGAATTGTGGAACACTCTGGACTGAAACTGGAAGGTATTAATATAATGTAGGGACTGTTTTTGGGTATAGCAACATACAAAAAGGGGGGTCAATATAATGTTGATCCAGTATCCGTATCGTACATGTTGGCGTTTATCAAAATCCGAACTATGGAAATGTTTGGGGTGACCATCTGTTCTGCATTTTAAAAAATAGATACTCCGTTTTTTTATAATGAAAAAGAATTTTGTTTTTATAAATCACAATTTGTATAAGTATGTAAATAAATATCCAATAGGATTTCAAAAAATATTTTTCTCTCTTAGATAATTGGATATGAAATGTATTTGTTTTATTTTATTCGTTGATTTTTGTATATATTTTAAAAATATTTGAGAAAATTGATCAAACAATCGGAATTTTGAGATGAAACTCCAGTAAATCCTTTTCTTTCTTTAAACATAATTTAAGGTTTATTCTTATAGTAAATTAACTAAAAAATGTATTCAAGGAATTTATTAATTCAATTCTGGGTGTAGTCAAAAACTAGTCTTCTTAATTTTTTAAAGAATCAACGCCATAGAAAAAGTTATAATTTGCAAAAATTATTTAAAACCGAAAAACTTTTGAGGTTATAATAATAACGGCTTTTATGTTGATCTTTTATTCATTGGCTTTAACTTTGCAACCGATGGTTGATATTTTTTGTTTTGTTTAAATTAAAACAATAAGTTTATGTTTTTACTGGTTCTAAACTTTTTTCTATGCGGATAATGGTCTTCCCGCAGTTTTTAAAAGCGTTTTATGTGCGCTTTTTTTAAAGTGCGATTTTCTTACTTCTTTATCAATTTTTAAAATGTTGTTTATGATACCTATGACATGCTTTATGGCGTTGACTGTGAGACACCCTTTATTGTTTAAAAAGAAAAGGAAACATGAAGTTTATTCTTCCAAAATTCAGTGAAGACATTTCTAAAAAATACAATTTACAGTTAAAAAAAGTGGGCGGCGTAATTACTTCCGTCTCATCTATTAAAACTCTCTAACATTCGATTGCGAGTTATTTTAAATTTGGAATTTTGAATACCTTGCGTCAATATAAGAGATTTGCATTTTATTTTTTATAATTTACAGGCACTCAAGGGGTTATTTATACCCTTAACATGTTTATATTTAAACACAGTGCGAGCGTTAGGAAAATAGGGAGAGATTTAAGAGGAGATACCGGTTGACATTGGTCTTAAAGTTCTAAATATTAAAATGGGAGGGAAAAACAGAGTTGGCCAAAGCATTCCACATTCTTGATGTGCGGATAAAAAAAGAATCTCTATACTTGACAGTACTTCCGAAATTAAGCTCAACTGCAGTTGATCATTTCTGGAAGTGCGAGTATTACGGATGAATTGTTTAAGGGGTGTTCGATAGAACACACATTAGTAAAACGACGAACTGCATCAAACATTGTGGCAGTGTAAATATTTCTGCTTTCAACTTGTTTTTGGGGCACCAGTGCAGATATGCGAGTTATATTCAAGCTTTCGACGAATGAAGGTTTTGTAAATTACAGCCACACAAGAAGTGGTGACAAATTTCCTGCACCGTCGCGTCGGGGGAATCCTAAGTACCTGACAGCGTTTTTGGCAATGTCGAATATGTGACATTTCCTAATAGGTGATCTGTGATTCACATACCGACTACTAAAAGTTGATTAGTTTCCTGGATGCAATTGCCACTCAGGGAAAGCGGCATTGTGATAGGTTACGCTTTAAATACAGAAGACAGCATTGAGTTTTTGAAGCATTAAATTTTATACACGGTCAATAATTCCCCATTGGAGAATCTTTTGTTCTTCGAGATATTTTTAAGCTGGTAAATATTCAGCGTTTCTATCACCTTGAAAAGAAGGGACGTAAGTGCTATTGGAAGATAGTTGAAAGAGGAGGAGGATTTTAATCGACTAAAAGGTGAGTTTTTGTTGATTTTACTGACAAGACGTAAGTCAACTTAAGATATTTTATCTTTTGAGTCGAAAAGTGCTATGCAAGTAATTTTAGTTAGAGGCAACTTAAGAATCCTTTAATTTATGTAAAATGAACTTTGAAAAATTTAAGTATAACATTACGAATAATACAATTTCGGCAAAACCCGATAAGTGTCACTTTCTTCAGAATGTAATTCTCATACACTTAACTTAACTTTTGTTTTGGAAAAGCAAATACCAAAAGATTTTTTGATTTTCATATATAACTTGTCTCATAGGTACTCGGCTTATAAAAACTTGTTTTTCTTTAGGGCTTACTTGTGTATCTTGCCTTAAAATTCAAAAACAAAAGGATTGTTTTGCAGAAAAAAACAATTAAGACAAAATTAATTTACAGTCGTGTATGTTTTGTATTCGAGTCCAAAATCAAGATTTTAAAAATCTTTAAAATATTTGTTGTTCGTTTTTATTTTTTTTAAAGCATTGTCCATTGAATTGTGTCTACAAAATCACAAAATGTTAACAACACTGTTTTTTTTTGTATGATATTGAATAAGTTTGAAGTCAATAAATTGATTCTTCACTAAATAATACCAATTGTCAAAAGCATTTTTTATCTTTGCACACTTTATTCATTTTGTGTTTATAAAATGTTTTAGGAAACAAATACTTTTCTCAACCAACAAATAATTCTCAAACAAAATGTCTCCAAAATAAAATAAAATACTATTGACCATATTAATAATCTATATATATAAAAATCAATGCCACTTTTCGTTGTAATGTTATAACTCAACAATGCCTTTACCGATTTGGCTAATTTTGGTCTTGAATTATTCGTGGAAGTCCAGAGAAGGTTTGTACGTAGACAAAATTTAAAAAAATCTTGAAAAAGTGTAAAATCAACATTTTTCTATACTCCCATATACAAACAATTTGTACTAATACTTAAAAGCCAATTTGAACCTTTGGCAAAACAATCGAAGACAAAAAAAGTGACGTTAGTTCTGTCAAACAAATTTAATGTCATCATATGTTATTTCATTTTATCAGCGATAATTATTACTTTGTTGTGTTTATATTTTCCAAAATATTGCTGAGTTGTTGAGTGAAGGTAAAATGCCACGAGCAAGACGACCAAACATAGGCTGGTGAACGCGTAATGCAAATCAAGTGGCATTATTAAGACGATCTCAGATTATAGATGAACGCGCACAAGCTAATGCATCGCAGCGTGAACGTACTGCACAGAATAGATCTGCTGACCCTGTACCTGTACCTAATCACGAATACGTCGTGTCGTGCTGTTTTGGATGAAATGCTGCGTGCTGCTTTTAATTACAATAGTCAGATTGATAAAGGTTTTTCCATCAGCATAACGCATTAGTTCAATTGTTCAAAATTGTTCTTGATCGTATGCCATCTGATAATTACAAAATTGAAATAGCACCAAATTGAATATTCAACAAAAACATGTACATATATGACACAATCATGCAAGCCGTTTCCAATAATGCAGGTGGATTATATTTCTTGGATACACCTGGTGGTACAGGTGATACAAACTTTCGTTGTATCATTGATTTTAGCGACTATTCGATCGGAACAGAAAATTGCATTGGCACCTGCATCTTCGGGAATTGCTGCTACATTATTAGAAGGTGGTCGGACCGCACACTTTGCATTAAAATTGCCTTTGAAAGTACAGGTGATTGAAACTCCAACTTGCAATATTTCGAGAAATTCTGCTATGGCAAAAGTTCTGCGATCCAAATAAATTCATTGGAACCGGCTGAAAATTGGTTTTTTGATTATATTATTGCGAAATATTAATCCACCAAAACTGTGTAATGAACTAATGACACCAGATTGGCAGTGAAAAAGTTATTGCCAAATTTGATTGAACTGCAATATTTACTGGTAAATCAAAAGGAGAAGTTTTTGATACCGCCTATCCCTATGATTCCAACTGATATGCCATTTGAATTCAAAAGATTACAATATCCTGTGCGTTTATCATTTGCGATGTCCATAAATAAGGCCCAAGGGCAAACACTTCAAGTTTGTGGTGTAAATTTGGAGGAATCATGTTTTCACATGGCCAACTTTATGTTGCCTGTTCCAGAGACGATACCCCTGTTTATTTATCCATGCTCAAAATGGAAAAACAAAAAATATTGTTTATTCAACTGTTTTAGACTAACCCATATAGACCCACCATAGTAAGAGTACCCAAATCTTTTTTATTTTTTAGTTTTAACTCTTTGCTGATAAATATAATATAAACAATATATCATTTGGGTCATTTGGACGTTTAAACAGCTAGCAATTTAAAATATTTTTTTGTTTGAATCAATGAACTTTATAATCATTTTTTTTATTACTATGCCTTATACGTAGCGAAGCACGTACCGGGCCGCTAGTATATACATATAGCATACATAAATCTTTTTGTTTTATTAATTAAGAGCACACTCATTAATTTATTACGAAAAAGCAAAACATAAGCCTATAAATTGGATATGTATATTTTAACAAAATCTTATAAATTATTATTTTAAGTCTTTCAAAATTCCAAAGCATATTATATTGGTCCCTTAAAGAGTTTCCGTCTCAAGCTATTTATTATCATTTTGGATCTTTCTTAATTTGTTCTTTTTTTTTAAAACATGGTGAATGGTCACCAAAATCTCTATTTATATTGTTATATTGTTTGTTTACCCATCCATGTATCCTTTTTTATTATTATTTTTGATTGAAGAAAAATATCCAATAATAATCATCAAAGTCATTGAGGCGAAACGGTAATTGATAAGATTAATATGTTGCAATTATCGTTTAGCCGTTTTGCAGGGGATTGATTGGATATTTGTTTGGCCATTTTCTATATAATGTACATATGTCTGTATCTATATGTTTGTTACATTATATTATTATCCACCAGAATACATACATATATGTATGTATTTAGTATTTATTTCAGAACTATAAATACATACATATGTATATTGTACAGTTCTGAATCTGTTCTTTTAGGGATCATTTACGTTTGAAATGGTTTTTAATCGAATGCATTAGTTCAGTCAAAAAAGAAAAAAAAACGTAAATGGTAGGTACGATGGCAGACATCAGACAATGTTAACAAAAAATAGTCTGGAACAACGATAAGAATAAGGAACTATCTATTTGGAAATCGATTTTACAGCCAAAAACTTTGATAAAAAGAAAAGATACAAATTACAACTGATATTTTAACATGCTTGCTTATTACTGGTAAATACAAACAAATTAAAAAAGGCGTTGAACTCAAAAATGTCCAAATGACATTTCTTTAGTAAGCACTGTCTTCTAAAGAACTTTTAAAAATCAATAATAGAAGTTTAAGCTGTTTTCTGTCGAGATATTGGAAGCTTCTTATCAATTCAGTAATATTTTTGGTACGTTTTTATTTTTTGTGAAAAAACTATCAGATTTTTGTAAACATTTTAACAGAAGTCATTCTTCGTAGTGGAAAATTATTTTTAAGTTAATATTATTTTGTATTCGTAAAATATGTAAGAAGCTAATATTTTTTAAATTATGCCAATTTTGTAGGATGGCATATTATGTAGAATAAAATCAAATAGAAGTCACAAGTATAATTTTTATGTGAAATATTTGGAGTCAACCAGCAACTTTTTTGTCACTTTTTTTTAAATCGCTAAAACACCTAATGAATTTTTCGAAAGTCCATTCTGCAAATTAAGGTTTTATAACTTATACCCATAAATCAAAATCAATATCAAGTCCATTAGATTAAATTATCGGTTTTGTTGGGAAATTATTTATCAGCCTGCATCATTATTACAGCTATCGAAGCTAACAAAGGTTTAAGTGAATAACAACATTACTGACGCGACTATTCGCTTTGGAAAAGGGTTTCCACTAGTAAATATCACAACTGTAAGAGAACAGCTGATAGCTTGGATGACGCTGAAGGCTGTGTATAGTTTCGCAAAAAGTGACAAACAATACTAAAGGGTGATTTTTTAAAAGCTATAGGAAAGTTAAAAAAAAAATCTTTATTTGAATCGATAGTACGGTCCATATAATTTAATGTTTGAAGATTATTTCATGTAAATGTTGACCTTGACTGCGCCTCAAATGGTCCATCCGCTTAGTCCAATTTTGGCATACTCTTTTCAACATTTCGGCCGGTATCTGACGAATAAATGCTTTAATGTTGTCTTTCAATGCGTCAATTGAAGCGGGCTTGTCTGTATAGACATGAGCTTTAACATAGCCTTACAAAAAAATAGTCTAAACGCGTTAAATTGACCGGTCCCGAACGTGAAATAATATGTTCACCGAACTCGCCTCTCAATAAGTCCATTGTTTCGGGTGCTGTGTGGCATGTGGCACCGTCTTGTTGAAACCACATGTCATGCAAGTCAAGCTCTTGCATTTTGTGCAAACAAAATTTGGATATTATATCACGATAGCGCTCACCATTCACAGTTACCTTACGATTCGCATCATCTTTGAAGAAGTACGGTCCAATGATGCCACCAGCCCATAAACCGCACCAAACTGTTACTTTTTCTTTATACATTGGTAGCTCTTGGAATGCTTCTGGCTAATATTCACGCCAAAATCGACAATTCTGCTTACAATGAAACTGCAGTAAGTCTATGTTGCTATTTTTGACCATTTTGTGCAACTTCCATGCATTGAACATCACAGAATTGATCATTTCTGTAAAAAGTGGCCACCAATTACCAATTTACCAATTTTTGCATCAAATTTAATTCTATAATTATTGATGGCTTGGTCATGAAGGTTTACGCCCCTATCCCTAAGTTATATTCTGCTTTAATTTTCAACTGTTTTACACTTACTTTGGCCTTTTCTTTTGAGCACCATATCGGCTGACGGAATGCATAGGTTCCATGGCTTCAGAATTTGAGCCAACAGTCACATCGCTATTATCGTCGTTCCACTCGACAAAATAAGTATTTTATGGTCACTATCGTAGCTTTGATCAAAAAATCATCTCTTTTCTTTTTTGAAGTCTGAATTCGATTTGAGATACATTTTTTTGTTCAGGACTCTCGTCCCGATAGCTCCAATACCTTTTTTCTTTAGCAAAACAAGTAGATCATGTGTTTTAAAAAAAAACTGTAAAAAATACAATGTGATCCAAAAACTCAACAACAACTCTGGATCCAAGCGGCATTTGCCATATTTCTTCCACAATAGGTGTCGAATTGGTACAAATAACCGCAACTGCTCGTCAGCATCCATTTTTTGAAGCCAAATCTTACAGGCTTGCCTCTAATGAATTGCTTCGAAGAGTGACTTCTAAAGTATTTCACTTTCAAATCTTCTTCGGTGAAAGAAAAAATGTGGGCATTCGATTGTCCTACATAAACGCGAGACTGCTCAGCAATACAATTCACTACTTCTTCATCAAATAAAGTTTCGAAAATTTAAAGTTCCGGATTCCCCTCCAATGTAGTTACCTTCTCTTCCTTTTATTAGGAACAAGATCTTCAGCATCGCCTTCCTTCACACCTGTATTTTAATCTGGATGTGATGGAAGCAACACAATGTCGAAATTGCTATGGCTTGAAGATACTTTAACGAAGTCAAAGGCGACGCGCATAAATGTGAATCTGAAAGTTTCTGCCGTAAAAAGTTGATGGTTTGATGCCTTAAATGTCCATTCAATGTGAACATTTATCAATAAGTATTGTGTAACTTATTAGTCATTGTACCCAAGCGAGTACACTTTTATTACTTACCAAATGCTATCAAAATAATTTTTGTAAAAAGGTTTTTTTTCAGAAATGTGGTTTTCCAGAAGAAATAAAACGGATATAGAAAATTTAGAATGAAACAACAACAACTTGTGTGTGCTACCACCAAGTTCATAGGCTGGAGTTATATAGCTATTTCACGGGGTACGGGGACCAACCCGATCATCAGACTCCTTTAGTGGCTTGAACAAGCGACCTAGCGTGTAAGGAGCTAGTGCACTACGCACTACGCCACCGCACCCACATGAAAGTTGTAAGCCAATTACAGGCTAGGTCGCTTGTTCAAGCCCACCTCGGGCAAAAGTTCTTCAAAAATTAAATTGAACATAAAAAGCGATTAAGCACCACTAAAGGAGTCTGATGATCGGGTTGGTCCCCGTGAAATAGCTATAACTCCAGCCTATGAACTTGGTGGTAGCACACACAAGTTGTTGTTGTTTCATTCTAAATTTTCAATTGTAAATTCGGCAAGCAGCTGCCTTAAATTGCGAGTATAAAATTTCATACAAAAACCTCCTTAGAATTGTAAAAATTAAAAATCTTGACCAGTGTCAACTCGTTGGCTTATGAAAAAGAGAGGAGATAATAGAAGGAACCTGAATAAAACAACAACAATTACTTGTGTGTGCTTAGAAAAATGCTAATCGGTTCAGTATAGTTCGATAGAACGAAAAACGATAGAGCAGAGCTTGAACTGTCAAACAAAAAATTGTTTCTTTTTTACCTCAGAGCTTCAAATTTGAGTTTCTTTTTTCGTTCTGATCGTGTTCTGACCGGTGCTATATGAGATCAGAATAAAATAACTGAGCAGACAAGCATTTGATGAAATTGAAGAAAATCAATAATCAAAGAATTAAAATGGCGCAAGAAAATAGTCAGGCTAGTGCAGAAGGTAAGTTTTTATAAGACATACGTACATACATACATACATAACAAATAAAATATACTTTTTTAAGTATTTGGTTTTATTTCAGGAGGCTTGAAATGGACGCGTCTCTATTAAAATAGACTCTCTTCCAAGTCCATAATTATGTGCATACATATTTAATCCATAGCGTGTAATTCTCTGCATAAGGCCTCAAAAACATCTGGATTTATTCGAAAATGTTGTTTAAAAGTTCTGTCCAAAAACCTTGGAACAACATCTTCCACATATTTTTCATTTTTAAACAAGGAAAAACGCATATTATAAACAACCTTAAGTCAATTGCACACTGTCATTAGCATAGGGGCCCTTTGAAATAGTTATTTTTTAACGTTATTTTTTGTTGCCTCAAACTATTCGGGTACAGAAATATAAGATACAAAATTATATTACATCCAAAAAATTCGGACAAACTTGAATTTTTGTGGTGAGCTTTATTTATAAGCCCTTAACACTCCCTAAAAAGTGTTCTTATTTTGGACCGTAGAAAATAATTACAACAATAAAAATAGTAGATAAGCTATTTAGTTCATAGCGTCTTCTCTACAAGTTGATATATACAGAGTTTTTCAACAGGGACGCTAGTAGCGTTGCCATAATATTACAAGTGTAACACAAGTGTTACACTTTTCTTAATTTGTTTGTGTTTGTTACTATGTTACTTTTTATTTCTTTTTCTTACACTTTTTTCTCCAAAATTTTTTTTCCTTAAAAAATTTAATTTGATAAAAAATGATTTAACCAATAGGTATCGCTTGAATACCATTTAATCATTAATGTTTGCAAAACAAATAAAAGATCAATTCTCTTAATTTGCCTAAACAAGTTTTATGTAAAACTTTAAATGTGTCTTACTTATAATAATTTATTAACTTATTATTAAATGTATAGTTTTGTACTGAATTTAAAAACTGTGATGAAGAAAACTTATGTTCCTATTAAAAATAAAAAATTGAGTTCAAGAGCATTTTTTGATTTAAATCATTTTTTCAATTTGTTACAATTTTTTCGCTTTTGTTACGTTTTTTAAAAAAATGTGTTACACTTTCGTGAAGCCCAGCGGCAACGCTAGACGCTACAAAAGTAGAGCCACAGGGACAGCAAACGACGCCATATTTCTTACCGTTCTTTTGATATTTCTCTTCAGTTCAGTAAGGTTTGCCATTTCATGATGTAAAGATATACGAGCCAACATCGAGTCGAAATTATTAAAATTTACTACCGAAATTCGGAATCATTTAAGTTAACGTTAAGGGCGCTACGTCCAATTTATACTCGTCATAATCGCCCTAGCAGATCAACAATTGAGCGTCTATTGAAAAATTTAAATCCACAAGCACAGTACACGATTTTCCCGTGCCAGTTAGTTGCCGCTGAGGCTTATTTCATAAATGTCTTGAAAAATTTGTATATATTGTCTATAAAATGATTTTTTTTTTGTGATCTGTGTACCTCAATTAGAAGTTCTTAGGATAAATACCACATAATAAGTCCAAGTTCCTTCTTCCATCTGAAAAAAAAAAACAAAGTTTGGACCGCCAAACACCGTGGATTTAAATTCTAGGTACCTTAAAACGTCTAGAATTGTCAAAATTTTCAATTTGGCAAATCGGACCGATTACAATAACTTCCAATGGGAAGTTAATAAGCGAATAGGAGAAAATCATACTTTTGGCATACAATTCCCAACATATCACAAATAACATCTTTTATTGTTATGTTATTTTTTATCTTTACAAAATAAATCTAATAAATATTTGAACCATTTTTTTGTATGTCTGTTTCATTTCATTACACAGAACTGATATTTTTATAAGATCAACTTTCAATGAAGTTCCACGTCCACCATTAGGTGACTGAAAACACTCTAAAAAGAACTTCTTGAAATTTCTGCTAAATTTATTTTGCTCGACACTTTGATAATACCTACCGAACAAAAATTTCATCACCAAAAAGAAAAGAAAGAAACACAACATTTCAAACAGACCATGACCTCCATAAGTCATCATCATCATCACAAGACTATAAAATTAAAATTCAGTTCAGATGTTTAAACAGCCAATAAACCATCATAAGGCCGTCCGAGATTTTAAAGGTCGCTAGGCACTTAGTTTTCTAGATAATTTGAAACTTACGGCGCGTAACGATATGCGGAAGTGATGGAAATGAAAAACTGGCAGTAGGAGAAAAATGTATTATAGTTTATAGAATAAAGGACTAGTTGTTCAAAAACTGCGCGTTCACTGTATATTTTAGGTTGCTACAATATGATGATGGTACGTACTACTCGTCTATTTAGATAGTCGCTTATGCAAATATGTATCTATAAAAATGAACAAAAAGATGCAAAAAAAAGGATATATGCTCTTGTTCTGTTAATTAAAACTGTTCAATGTTTGCAAACACAGACAGCAGCGGGGGAGGTAGCGGTGGAAAACTTCGAGAGTATAGTGTAGTCTGGACTCAGGACCCTGAACACCGGACATTGTCAATGCAGTAGACGTGATTTTCATTTTTTTGCTTTATTTTTTTAACTGTATCGACGAAATTGTTGAGTAAATAGTACGAAACAAATGAAATATTAAATTAAACGTCTATTTATGACTCCTTGTGTTCCTTTTGTTTCAGTTCAAGGTTGCTCTGCCAGGCGCGACTGGGATCCACGGCCAGGATTGAGGATAAACGATATAAACGGTCAGATGGCCACAGATGAAGCCAATTAATTTAATTCAAATAAATATTAGCTCATCAGAGATCCGAGAATATTTTTATTCCGTTGAGTACCCAGTACAAGGAATATCCTTATTTTATTTAATCTACAGATGATGAGTCAATGTGGGTACAGTGAAATGCATTGTGATGTCGACTTTATGTTTATATGGAGTTATCGAATCATCATATTCGCCCATAAGAGTGTACATAGTATTCGAAGAGGATAGCATACCATTTTCAGCGGAAAAACCATGATTTTAAAAAGTAAATATACACATATATTGGAAATCTTTTGCCTCATCTTTTGAGCAATCTGTGAAGCTTGTAAAGCTCATTTATGGCTCATTGATTTTGAAGCTTATTTGGGAGATTAAACGGAAAAGAAGAGTTTTATATTTACGTAAGTCAAATGGAAGAAAATACAGTACAACTATTTTTGTATTGTGTTGTTGTACAAAATGGACTATTGTTTTGGTTTGAAAGTATTAAGACATTCTCTACCGATTTTAAAAATAAGTAAATAAAAAAATAATATTAAAGAAATAAAACAAATTAGGTGGCGCAACAGTCCGTTGAGAACTAGGGCCTAGTGGTTGGTTGGTTTTGGTTTTATTTTTTATTTCGATAACGTTGATTACAATTTTTTTTTATAAAGTTTACAATCAAAAACAAAAAGCATGGCCTTACTATGCCGTCTGCCTATTTAACAAACCATAAAAAAAACAACATATCTCAATAATATATTTAAAAACTTTCATTTATAATAAATTATAATTAATATAATTTTTTAACTTCCATAGTGCTAAGCAAGAGTATAACTTGATTTTGCGTCAATATTTCGCTACCAAAAGCATTCCTTCTTATTTCTTTAAGAACTGGACATATTCCAACGAAGTGTAAAACATCCTCCCTTTCCTTTAAATTGCACAATGAGCATATAATTGGTAAGTCATCTCTATGAGGTATAAAATTCAGCTGCATAACTTCACCTCTCAATTTAACCATCATTGAAATTTCGACAATGCTACGAGTATTATCGTCCCTAAAATAATTCATCTCTTCCAAGTTGTGATTTAGTTGCAGCAGAGCTGCCTATATATTGATCCTGTGGCGTCATTCAAGTATTTCTCTCTTTATTTTATGTTCGCTGCGGAAATGAGCTGGTATAAAGAAGCTCTTAGATCATTCTGATTATTACACAAAAGGTTAAGTTTCATTCCACATTCTCTTGCCAAATATATCCAATCGGCACACCAACTTGCTTTGGTTCGTATTACTTGAAGCGCTGCTATCTCCGGAAGCCTATTATTGCTCATCTTCATAACTCTCAAGATGTAATCGACTTGCATTTTTAGGGTTCGTATGAACTTAGATAATAAGTGTGATTCCAATATAATAATATAGTTGGGTGTATTTGATGGCAGTCTAAAAATTCTTTTTAGTAATACTTTTATTAGAAAAACATCTTTTCCAAGTTGCACTAATTGCACCTTTAGCCTTAACTAGTTTCACTCTTAGATGAATTTCCATGCTCAAATTTTTCGTTAAGTGAACTCCAAGGTATTTGAATTCCGTGGCAACTTCAATGACCTCTCCATTATAGAACCATTTTTATTTTGCCGAATTGCGGTCTCCTCCTCGTTTAAAAATCAAAATTTTGGACTTATTAAGATTCACCATCAAACTCCAAAGCTGACAATATTGATACAGGCGGTTTATCATTAACTGTAATGATTCAGGTGATGCTGCCAAACGAACGGCGAAGTCTATGCCACCTGGTAAGAGGTCTGTAAGATCTTTAATAAACAAGGCGAACAGACTCGGACTCAATGTGCAGCCTTGTCTGACTCCCGATTATGTTTTAAACCCTCTCGACAACTCCTCTCCATTCCATACCTTAGCAATTGTACCTGCATATAGATTCTGAATAACTCTTTCAAACTTCCATGACATTCCGTTACTATACAGCTTGTAGATAAGCACATGTCTATCGATCATATCAAATGCACATTTAAAGTCAACGAAGGACGCATATAGCTTCCTGTCCTTATTCAGGAATGTTTCTGCGATACTTTTAAGGGTAAAAATGTGGTCAACCGTCTAATAACCTGTCATAAAGCCGACTTGAAACTCCTTTAAGAGCTTGTTGTCTTCTATCCATTTATTGAAACGTTTTTGCAAAACCAGAGTGAATATTTTATATGAAGCATTTAGAAAGGATATTCCTCTATATAGACACCTCGGCCAAGCTCCCTTTCTTATGAATCGGGAAAATGATGGACTTCTAGAATTCTAGTGGTATCATTCCTGTTTCCATGACATTGTTTCATTTAATTGTCAGTCGGTTGATTAGCTCTGCTGTGCCATACTTATAAAATTCAATTCTTGGTGTCTTATTGCAGCATCAAGAGTTTCATTTTTAAAACCCGGAGTAGCGTATTGAAAAACAAGTTTTCCTCCTGTTGGATTCAACAAACTCTAAAAGTGATCTGCCAGCTGATCAGAACCTTTGCTAAAATGGATTGAAAACTTTTTTCCGTTCAGCAGCTTTGCCAGGTTCCAAAACTCCTTTTTGCTTTTACAAGACGCAAATCTCTTGCATTCAGCTTCGAAAAATGCTGCCTTCTTTAGCTTACATATTGCCTTGAAAGATCTATTAGCCAACAAATATTGATTTTTGAAGTAGCCATCATTCGAATATTCCCGTGCCTTTCTACAGTCTCCATCAAACCATGACTATATGAAGTTCTCCCGGGCTTTGCTGTTGAGAGCTACAGCTTGATACGACTCCTTGATTATTTTATCCAGCATGGATAGATCACAATTTTTTTGTCTCAGCAGTGAGATATCAAGCCTTGCTTGATATTTCATCTCGTTTGTCGGTTTCCATTTCAGTTTCGGTATGGAATTTATAACCTTGGACTCTTGAGCTTCTCTGGAAATCAGTCCGAACGTAATGATCATTGGAAAGTGGTCTGAATACGGTAGAGTCTCTATTTTCATGTCAATCATATGCTCATTCCATTCGTTACCTACGAGACTATAGTCTATCACAGAGCTTCCCTGACCACTGACAAAAGTTAATTGACGTTCCATATCTGACAAGCATGTACCATTTTGTATTCTTAACCCGTAACTAGGGTCTAGTGACTTACGACTCTCATTCCTGTGTGCGTCTGTCAGGAATGGAGGTGATCTACAGTTTTAAGCCGAATACGAATGGATAATTTGACAAAGTACTTTTCATGATAAGAACTACTGCAAGAGGCAGTATACCCGCATGAAAAAAACTTTAGATGGCACAGGCAGGGATAGAACCCATGACAACGCATTTCTTTTTTTAAATTCATTTTTTATTAATTCATTCTTAAACCTATCTTAAATCTAGACACAAATTCATAAAACTAGCCTAATTAACCATAACTTACAACTAACTCACTGGTCCCAAACGGACACTCTAATTTAAACAACAATACTTAATTCTAATGCCTTACGGCATTTAGATCTATTTTACTTCAATTCAATTTTATTTATTTTTTTATTTAGGTATTAGAAAATTAAAAAAAAAAAACAAATTTTAATTTACTTAAAAACTAATAAAAATTAGGTCCTTAAAATTAAAAAAAATATTCTACTTAAAACTAAAACCTAAAACTATAAAACAAGTAGAAAGCTGGCCAAGGCTTAAAACCCCACCGACTACCCACTATCAATTGCCGATTGAAGCACTTTCAAAATACTTGTCGTTCGAATAGAACGCCCCAAAAATTAAATTGTTGGTCGTTGCTCTTGCAATGTGACCTCGAACGAGTTTTATCACGACAAACCAACGCACTAACCTCATGCCACGTGTACTACAAACTTATACATAATGTTAATATTTAAAAAAAGAAAAATATTACACTTGTTAAAAAACGAAACAAAACAAAAAATACCCCTTTGAAGTTCAGACAGGGTAAAAGCAACGACTGCGAAAGATATATTTTTTTGTAAATGGTGAAGTACCTTTAAGTAAATTTTTATTCTTGTGGAAATGACAAGAAAAGTCGTTTTAAGTATTTTGAAACGTCCAAAATAAAATGAAATAGCAAATGACAGAAAACAAATAACAGGGAGTAGTAATTTTGTAATTTGTTATTAAGTGAGCAGTGCTGCCAATTTCAGTGCTTCGAAGTTACAAAAACTTACTGATTTTGACTTGTTTTAGTTTGTTAGTTGCATTTTTTAGGATAAATTAAGTGAGTAATTGTATAAGAAATTTTCGAACTCGATTTTGTTAGTAAATTAAGCGGGAAAACAATAAATAAACGAGCTGCAATTAAGCGGAAATTACTGTACTTCTCTCGTTTGGAATTTCAACTATAAAAACAAAATTACGTAGGAAAATGGTAAAAAAATGTTAATTCGCTTAGAAAATAAAATTTAAAACATAAAAATAAGCATAAACACAAAATATTACAAAATTTGTTTTCCACACTTAAGGTTGGTTGATTAAGAAATGTTTCAGAATCATATTTTAAGGAAACATTAAGAAATAGGGTTACAAATTTTATTAAATAAAGTTGGAAATTTTTCTAGGCATTTTTCTAGACAGGAATGGAAAAATTGAAACTAGCAGCCCTATTATGGCTATCAACTATCAATTCACTGGTCAACAAAATTCAAACTTTTTTTTGTCACACGAAAACTTATACCAGATTTTGAATGTAAAGGGTGTCCCAAAATTAACGCAAGATTTGAATTAAATAGAAAACGCCGTTTTTAGTCTTTTGATAGTTATATTTTTATTGACTCGTAAAGTACATAGGATAAGGTTATGTATGGAATAACACATCGGACAAATGGCCTCCACGGCTTTGCATGCACATGCGCACTCTTTTGTTGAAATTTTCCATGACCATTCTGCATAAATGTGGCTGAATTTCGTTAATGCAGCGTTGAATCTCCTCCTTTAATGCACGGGTGGTTGTGGGCTTGTTGACATAGACTTGTGATTTCAAATAACCCCATAAAAAGAAGTCTAATGGTGTTAAATCACACGATCTAGGAGGCCAATTTTGATCACCGAAACGAGAGAGTACACGACCTGGAAATGTCTCATGCAGTAATTGAATTGTTTCACGGGCTGTATGACATGTGGCACCGTCTTGTTGAAACCACATATTGGACACATCAATATCATCCAATTTTGGCAGAAAGAACTGTGTAATCATGTCGCGATATCGAGCACCAGTAACAGTCCTGCTTGACCAGCATCATTTTCAAAAAAATATGGCCCAATTATGCCTCCAGCCCAAAATCCACACCATACAGTCACGCGTTGTGGATGCATTTGTTTTTCGACAGTCACATGTGGGTTCTCCGAACCCCAAATGCGGCAATTTTGGCGATTGACAAAGCCATCAAGATGAAAATGTGCTTCATCGCTTAGGATGATTTTGCTCGAAAAATCAGGGTCCATTTGTTGATGTTCAATAATCCATTCAACGAACTCTCTTCTCTGTCCATGGTCATTAGGCTTCAATTGTTGTGTTAATTGAATTTTGTAAGCATGAAGACACAGATCTTTGGTGAGTATACACTGTAGAGAGGTTCTTGAAATTTGCAATTCTTGTCCACGACGTCGAATTGAGGTTCCTGGATTGTCAGCAACACTCTCACGCACTGCTTCGACATTCACATTTGAACGGCTTGTTTTTGGACGACCAGTGTGTTTGGCGTCTCCAACGGATCCAGTCTCCATGAATTTTTCAATTAATCTCTTCACAGTTGACGAAGTTAAAACACTATTCCGACCAAGCTTTCACTATTTTTGAAATATTCTTTAATAATGAAGACACGTTGTTCTCTCGTGTAACGCTCCATTTTTAATAACCCTATACTGTTAGCTGTCAAATTGCTTTTTTTTCAGGGTTGCCAACACTTCACTGCACAAATGGCGGCAAATTCAAATCTTGCGTTAATTTTGGGACACCCTTTACTATGGCCACCAAACAATAATGTATCAACAGAAAAAAATTGACACATCAGGTTTAATTTGTGACATCAAGTTTTATATTTTTATGAAAAGTTCAAAAATCAGTAACATATAAAAAAATATTTCTTAATGTAAAATAAATATTTATGACTTGCGTGAATGTTTGGCTTCTGGTAGGTCCCTTTTAATTCCCCAGCAGTAATCTGCTAGCATTCCTTCACTCCATTTCCCTTGATAGCGCTTTTCTATGAAGGAAATGTCCTGATGAAACCACTCGAGTTGTTCATCGCTCACAGCACCCAAATTTTCGGGAAAAACATCCAGATGAGAGTACAGCATATGTATTTTTAAAGACATATTACATCCCAAAGCTTTGTATGAAATTAAAAGCTCACTGATTAAGGCTTTGTAATCTTCCGCTTTATGGTTTCCTAGAAAATTTCGGACAACATTCATAAAACATTTCCAGGTGACTTTTTCTTGATCATTCAGCTTTCCTTCAAAGTTTGTATCCTTCATTAGTTCCCGTATTTGTGGACCAACAAATATTCCCTCTTTAATTTTTGCCTCGCTGAGTTTAGGGAATTTCTCTTTCAGGTATAAGAATCCACTGCCATCTTTAGGCATAGCTTTTACAAAATTTTTCATCAGGCCAAGCTTAATATGCAATGGTGGTAAAAGTATGTCGTCAGGGTTCACTAAAGAATCATTTTTAACATTTTGCTGCCCTGGAGTAAGTGATTCACGCTTGAGGTACAGAAGACATGTTGTACCTCTAAATCGCACACAATTACAACAACAAATTTTTGTCGGCACTGGAAAAATCGTTCAATGTAGACCGGGACTAAGCAAACTGCCAAACTTATATAGGTACAGTTAAATGCTTACAAAGTAGCAGGTTTGTGTAGCTGATGCGTATGAATAGGGTTTTACTGCCGCATCAAAACTTTTATTTTACATTTTGGAACTCAGGCATTCTTTTTGGCGCTATTGTAACCAAGCACAAATAAAAACACGTAAATGAGGTCAGAACTGAATATGTAGCTGTCACAAAAAAAATGGATGTGACTGATACAAAATAATGATTTATTTTTGAATGAGGGTACATCAACATAAATAAAAATCATCACAAAGTTCGTGTGACAAAAACAGTGTTGACCAGTGATTTGATAACTGATAACTTCTATTAACTTATTGATAATTTGGTATTATGAGTATCAAATGATAATTTTTCACCCATTGTTTTGTTTGGTGTTTGACGTTTGTCACTTGTATTTAGTTCTTGTGTTTTGGTCTATAAATAATTTCGGCGGAATAATGTAAGTTGTTTTCATTAAATAAATTCCTCTTTTTTCTTAATAATATTTTGTTTATTTAGGAGTAGAATAGTTAGCAACAGAAAACAAATAGAAAGGCTTGTGGAACTAATGGAGGAAAATCAGTACAATTGCCTTCAAACAACAATTCTTAAGGCATTTCGTTCTTCAATTTGTATATTCAATAAAAACTACAAAAAAACTTTTATAAATCGTATTTAAATTACAATTCTTTACCATTTACGAATATTTGATACATTTGTCAACGAAGATTTTGTAGCTGATAGAATATTTGATAGGTATCAATATGTTTGATAGCCGTATAATACCGAGTTTATCAATAAAGCTATTCACAATAGATCTTTTAATTCACTATTTATCAAAAATATTGATAATTGATCACCATAATACCGATTCATTAATTTTGTTGATAATTATCAACTATTATCAAATATCGTGCTGATATTTGATAACCATAATAGGGCTGTAGGTCAAAAAACAATGAGCTTGTATGAAGGGGACATTAATACCCATAAGCCACGCCGTAAAACATGGTTTTTATTTACAATTTATTACCTAAAAAGTTTTGACAACAATACTATGTAGTTTTATTAAGCAAAAGTATAAGAAATTTCAAGAAATACATTTATTGTAAACATAAACATCTCCAATTTAAATAAAAATAAATTAGGTGGCGCAACAGTCCGTAGAGAACCAGGGCCTAGTGCCTTACAACTCTCAACCATTCCTGTGTGCGAGTAATTGCAGGGATGGAATGCCGAATCCGAACGGCTAATTTGTGAAAGCACTTTTTCATGACAAGCATTACTCTTAGAGAATTTGTCAACTCCTCGCAAGAGGCGGTATACTTGTAAAAACTTTTTTTAAATTAAGGTGACACAGGCAGGGATTGAACCCAAGACCCCTTGCATGACATCCAACGCACTAACCATCATGCCAAGGGTACTACATCTCCAATTTATTGATAAAAAAAGCTGGGATGCGACCCACACTGATAACTTCCCATCTCGTGTGATGATTTGCAGTGCTTACAATTTTAACAAAATAGTCAAAGCATTATGTTGTGTGAGGTAAATAACTTGTGCTCAACATCTTTCTTTGTTCTCCTAATACTTTAGCCGAAAACCATTTCTTATCAGTTTTTTGTATAGTTTTTGTAGGTTTTTCAGTTAAATTATTCTTAAAAAATAAAAAATCACTAACAACATTTTGCATATGATGAAATAGTTTGATTTCAAAATCTATTTTTGTTAACGAAATTTTTAGTCGAAAACTATTTTTTACCAATTTTAGTAACATTTCTTAAAAGTTTTTACTTCTCAAATAAACAAATACAAATTGGATGAATGAAATGAATTTGAAGTCAATACCTTCTATTTTTCACGCGATATCGAGAATCGAACATCATTTTTTACCAAATTTTCGTACTATTTTTTTGATTTTATTTTTTTTTATTAAAAAATTGACTGTTTACTGAATGTCGAAAATTATATTTTCTATGAGTAAAATTAGTTTGAAACCAATATCAAATATAATATCAAAATCAATTTTTACGAACTTTTAGTAATGCTTTTTTAAGGTATTTATTTTTTGTTAAAAAAACTGTCAGTTTGATTTTTCTCAAAATTTTATCGAATGTTCAAAACAATATTTCTTATAAGATAAAATTAGTTTGAAGCTAATATTTGTAATTTTAAAAAAAGATAATTGAGTCGAAAATCTATTTTTACCAACTATTATTAATTTTTTTTAGGTTTTTATTTTTTGTAAGAAAACTGTCAATTCGATTTTTCATAAAAATTTAACAAGATGTTGAAAACGTTGTTTTTCGTTGCATAAAATTGTTTTGGGGATAAAATCATTTTTTATATTAATATTAATATTTTTTCGAAATTATTAAGTTTTGTTAGTAAAAATGGACTAATTGGGCTTATTTTGCAAGAGAAAGCAATAGAAAAGATATTTATGTTTTGCTATGTTTCCACCAAAGGTTTATCACAGTTTAGATTAAATAAATCTTTTTGATGTTTCCACCGCACAAGAAGATTTAAAAATGATTAAGTTTGACAGCACTTTCTAAAATGCAAATGGTGTTTCGATGTTTCTTATGAAGTGCAAGTGAGATAGTTTGATTCGTGTTAAACAATAAAAAATTGAATAGTTTAACACCATATAAGAATATGCTACCTACTCCATTTGCAATTTTTTTGTTTTTTAATTTGATTAAAACAAGACTATATTTTTTGTACCAAACATGGAAATAAACATACCATAACGCATTATCTGTAAAACCAACTCCTCCACACAGGTTTTTCTTCACAAATTTTGACTCGACTCCGATGGCCGATCCTCGACCGGAATCGAGGCGAATCAAGCTCATTTGAACTCGATTCAGGTATATACAGAATTAAGGCGAGCTTCAAACTCGCTTCAACACCACATGTTCATGTAGTAGTCTACGAACAAACCCTGTTCTTAAAGTTTTTATTTTATCTCAAATTGCTTGGTTAAAACTTTGAAATCGACTATCACATTACACAGACGTATTTGCTTGATTTTGATAGTCAACTATCAAAAATCAGCTTACACGATTTCCCCTGGTCTGAATTTCGCTATTTTTTTTTTGGAATTTTTTGATAAATTATTCTGGCAAATATTCAATTGTATCGACTTTTTTTTTTTTTTTTTTACTTTGACTTTATTTTAGATAAAGACTTAAAGCTAACAATATTTACAGTTTGAAGGCAATAATTAAAAAAGCAAAAATTAAATAAACAATAGTTAAATAAGCAAAAATAAATAAACAATATTTAAATAAACAATAGCAGTATACTTCAAATAAAATAGTTAGGAACATCCTGTTGCCAGAGGCAAGAGGCGGATGTACCCTTAAGTTACAAAATAAATGTTAAAAACAATTGATGGGGATCAGTTATAATAAAAGAAAATTAATAAAATTAAAAAAAATAAAGTGAAAAATTCAAGCAAGCAACTCAAAAAATAAAAAAAATTCAAGCAAGGAAAATAAAGTATATACATTTTTTTTTTTATCTTCTCAAATAATTACATGCAATAATGTATCTATTTCACTGTAGTTCAAAGAAAATAGAAAAAGCTTAATATTTCTTAAGAATGTTGGTTCGACTCTCTCGCATCTAATATTTTCAGGCAGCTTATTAAATAAACGAGGTGCAGTAACTAAATAAAAGTGACAAAAGTGTGCTTTTTTAATGTGAGGTACAGTTACCAAATTCATGCCGTTGACACGCAAACTATGAGATCCATACAATCTAGCAGCCGTATATCCAGAATTTTCGAAAAATATTTTTAATACTTTATAAAAATATAAGTGCTTTAGTGGTAGAATATTAAGATTCTTGAATAAATCAAAACTTGGGGTTCTACTACGATTTACCCTAGCAATAATTCTGATTGCATGTTTTTGCTTAATAATTAAAGGCTCAATTTTTGTTAAAATGCGTACCGCCCAACAAGAAAGTCCATATTGAAGTTTAGATTTAAATAAACCATTGTAGACCAATTTTAGAATAGGAAGACTACAATATAGACTAAGATGGTAGATTTGCCTAACAACTTTGTTTAGATAAATTTTTAAGTTAGAAGTGTGGTTTTTCCAACTCATCTGAAAATCTATCAGAATACCTAGGTATTTGAAACTTTCAACTCTCTCAATTATAAAAAAAAACCGTCAGAGCATAGCAGGTTTTCATTATAGGAAGTAGTGGAATCATGCAGGCAATCATTATTTAGCCGATATCGAAGACAAAAAGGTGAATGATAACTTATTGAAATATCTTCACAGATATTAACCCTTATGTTAAAAATCATAAATTTTGTTTTGTCACTTATAATAAGTCGATGAATATAAAACCATTTACGCAGAATCTCGAGGTCATAATTTACATCAATAAATAATTGGAAATAACTTTTCGAAGAATATGACAAAGCAGTATCATCAGCAAAAGCTGTGATACTGCCTTTAAAAGGTTGAACAAAAAGCGAGTTCACAAAGATTAAAAAAAGGATAGGGCCCAGGACAGATCCTTGAGGAACACCCATATTAATAAACTTCTCTGAGCTAAGAGTATCCCGAATTTTTACCCTCTGTTTTCTACTCATTAAATACGATTCTAACCAATCATACATGGTACCTCTAAACCCGGCTCTATACAATTTATCAAGTAACAAAACATGATCCACCGTATCAAAAGCCTTAGTTATATCTATGTACAGAGATGAAGGTATCTCAGAATTGTTTAAGCTACTATAAATTTCACCACATAGTTTTAAAACGGCATCCTCCGTAGATGTTCCAGTCATAAAGCCGTATTGGTAGTCACTAAAAAAGTTTGTTTTTTTAAAAAAAGATAGCATTCTGCACTTCATCCCTTTTTCAAAAACTTTAGAAAAAACTGATAGGAGGGATATGGGACGGTAATTATTTAGGCTTGAAGTGACACCTTTTTTAAAAAGTGGTATAACTAAGGCTTTTTTTAGGGCATCAGGAAAAACTCCTTTTTGCAAGCTGAAATTAAAAATAAAGCTTAAAATATCAGAGACGTAAAATGAAATTTTTTTCAGAGTTATACTGGAAATCAAATCATCAGAAGAAGAGTTTGAATTATTTAATGACATTATGATTTCATGTTTTTCATCCGAACTAAAATTTACAAAGAAAAAACTTCTTGGTTGAAAAATATGATCAATGATAGTGTTATTACAACACCACACTTTTTCGAAATTTGGAAAATTCGATAAATTCTCACTTATGCTTGAGAAAAAATCATTAAATAGGTTTCCAACTTTTTCAGGATCTGTCTCAGTAGAGTTTTCAGTTTCTATTATGATATTCGTCTCGGTTTTATTTCTGTTTAGAATACCATTTACTATTTCCCATTCTTTTTTCGAGTTACCTAAATTTTCAGCAAGTTTATTACCATAAAAAGTGTCTCTACAAAGGGGAATTTCAGTTTTAAGCTCAAGACAAAGTTTTTCATAGAGAAATTTAAGCCTGGTGTTATTCGGATGTTTTTTAACACAGCCAAATAGTTTTTTCTTTTTATTTATCTTTTTTAATAGTTTGAAATTCATCCAAGGCTTACGGCATGTAAGCTTCAAATCTCTCCTTTCCTGAACAAGACTATTATTTGAAATATGAAATTTAAGTTTGACCAGAAAGAGGTCAAGGGCAACTGACGGATTCTCTGCTGCATAAACTTCATCCCAAAACTCATACGTCACAGCAGATTTAAGGGAAACAAAATTAATTTTTTGGAATTTTTTCGAGTAAGATTGTTTAGTCCTAGAAACAAAATTATCAAACTGGAGACTAACTAGACTATGATCAGTTATTTTAAAGTCAAATACATCGGCTTTATAATTCAAATTAGTATTTATATGTAATCGTAAGAAAATGTAATCCAAGCATGAAGTACCTCTAGTAGGTTTATTTACCAAGGACCCAAAACCAAAAGAAGATAAAACAGCTAGAAAATTGTCAGCATCAAACGATTCAGACAAAATATCAATATTGAAGTCCCCTAAGAGGACCTGATTCTTATAACTTTGATTTTCCAAAAATATAGAAAATTCATCCACAAAAGCTTTTATAGTGAAAAAATGAAATCTGTACACACAAACAAAACAAAATCGAGTACCAGATAACTCACAATTTACGACAATCAAATCAGCAGTTTTTAGTCTCGGATAGATAATATCGCACACAATGTCACTCCTATAGAATACTGCTACACCTCCAGCAGCGTAAGAATTATTACAATAAGCAGAGAAAGTATAATTTGGAATTATATAATTAGCTACCTCACAATCATAAACCCATATCTCCGATAGAAATATGAGATCAGGTAAATGTTTTAAAGATGCGAGATGAGCCAAAAAAACATCAAAATTTTTTCTAACACTTTCAAATATAAAACCGGACTACTGCGGATCGTTTTTTTTTTGCAATTTCTCACTGTACTATATATAGAATACCAAAAAACACGGCTATTTTGAAGTCCATACCTTCATTTATTGAGATATCGAGACTCGAATATCATTTCTTACCGATTGTATGATTGATATGATTTTATTTTTTTATAAAAAAGTGAGTTTTGGATTTTCTCAAAATTTAACTGAAAAACATTTGAAAAATATATTTTTTATCAGATGAGAAAATAATAATAAATTTAAATTTTTGAAAAGATATTTGAGTAGCAAATCAATTTTTATCAACTTTTAATAATGTTTTTTTTTTTTAATTTTTAATTCTATTCGATTTTTCTCAAAATGTTACCTTATGTCAAAAACTATATTCTTCGTTGCATACAATAATTTGAAGATAAAATCATTTTTTGTTCATAAAATGTGTTCATGTTTTTCAAATTGCTATGGTAAAAAAACCACCCACGCAGTTTTGTTAAGAGTCTGCATCTTTCTGCATTATTATCACTACAAACAAAAATTATTTTAAGTCGATATCTCCACTGGTTCTTGAAATGAACGAAATGACAAAATCTATATTCCGTCAAAATTCTTATAAGTAGTAGATATTTTAAAGGCTTTTGATAGAGTTTGGCACCAAGCTCTCTTATCTAAAACGCGTGCTTTTGATGACTCTTTTCTTTGTTGGGTTAGAAATTACCTTTTGGAGCGTTTAATTCAAGTAGTATTAGATGAGTTAAAATTTAATATCCAAAAAAATACACTCTGGTGTGCTCCAATACTCCGTTTTATTTTCGACGCTCTTCCTTATTTTTATAAATGATCTTTTGTCTGAAACTTCTAACCCACTAAATTGTTTCGCGGATGACAGTACCATCAGCTTTTCGTATTCGTTTTTACATTCTCATCTTTGTTTTTCGGATGTGGACTACCAACGGCAGCGTTTGATAAGCTCATTAAATTTTGATCTTGACAGCATTGTCCAATGGGGAATCAAAAAACGGGTAGAATTCAATGCTTCGAAAACTCAATGCAACTATCCATAGGTGGTACTTGCATCGAGGAGACTGAACAGCTCTCAGTTCCAGGTACAATATGCATCACAAACCATCCCATCACATATATGAGGTCGCCAAAAATGCTGCTAAATGTTTAGGTTTTCTCGGCCGATGCAAGAAGTTTTTTACCCCTTATGATCTGGCTATAATTTATAAAGCCTATATTCTTCCGACTCGGGTACAATTCCCATTATCTGGGCAGGTGTTCCATGAACAAACTTGTGACTATTGCACAGGTTAGGTTAGGTTAATGTGGCTGTGGATACAAAAACCACACACTTAGGCCAGAAGAAAGGCCCATTGTGATACCACATGAATCTAGAGAATTACTTCCCACTAGTCGAACCATTTTGAGCTTTTTATAAAGCGAAGGAGATATCTGATATCCTTTTTAGCTAGTTCACTGGGATCATCAAAAGAGTATTCTCCCAGATGAAGTTTGCGTCTTCGTGAAAGAGCAGGGCAGGTGCATAGGAGGTGAGAGATTGATTCTTCTTCTTCCTCGTCCATGCAGCTCCTGCAGAAGTCATTTGAGGCTACACCAAGTCGTATTGCGTGTCTGCCTATAAGACAGTGTCCTGTAAGGACACCTATTAGGGAGCTAATATGAAGTCTGCTTTGGGATAACAAGTCTTTAGAGCGCTTTAGGTCCAATGAAGGCCATATTAGTTTTGTGGCTGCGCATGTTGGTAAATTGTACCACCTAGAGTTTGCTATCTCGAAAGCTTTTTCTTTTAGCAGAAGTTTACATGTAGCTATCGGTATACCTATCTTCTCCCTTTCAGGTGAAATAGGTATGACGGTTCCATTTTTAGCGAGTTCATCGGCTCTACAATTTCCTGCGATGTCTCTGTGGCCCGGCACCCAGCATAGGTGAATGTTAAATTGCTGCGCCATCTCCATAAGAGATGATCGACAATCGAGGGCCGTTAGAGAGTTGGTTGAGACACCGTCAAGAGACTTGATAGCAGCCTGACTGTCAGAGAAGATGCGTATATCAGAAGTTGATATCACGTTTTCTCTTAGCCAGGAGAGAACCTCTTTGATCGCTAAAATTTCCGCTTGGAAGACGCTACAATGATTAGGGAGGCGGAATGAGATGCTTAGATTAAGCTTTTCTGAGTACATACCACTACCAACTCCCTCATTTGTCTTGGATCCATTTGTATAAAAATGGATGCTTTTCTCATCCAGGAGTTTTTTATCTTCCCATTCATCCCTGGATGGAATGGATACCTGGAAGTTTTTACCAAATTGGGGTTTTGGGATAGTGTAGTCTATGTACTTTGGTATAGAACCAAAGAGGTTCAGAATGATGGAGTGCCCAACATTGTTGTTGGTCCACTGAGATGAGGCGTTGAGTCTTATGGCTGTACTCGCTGCCACTTGTTTGCTGAAAATGTCGAGGGGTGTCAGATGGAGGAGAGTGTCCAACGCTGCTGAGGGTGTGGTTCTCAAAGCCCCGCTAATGCAGAGACATGCAGTGCGTTGGACTCTGCTGAGTTTGTCGCAATATGTGACTTTCTCCAGTGCAGTCCACCACACTGCAACCCCGTACATAAGTATTGATCGGATGACCGATGTGTATAGCCAATAAGTTATGCGAGGTTGAAAACCCCATTTGTTTCCTATGGCTTTCTTGCAAAGGAAAAGAGCTGCTGTAGCTTTTTTAACTCTTTCCTGAATATTAGGTTTCCAACTTAATTTTTTGTCCAATATCAGACCAAGATATTTGGCCTCATTGGTGAAAATTAGTGGTACACCTTTTATTGAGGGAGGTACAATTTCTGGGATCTTGTATTTCCGCGTAAAAAGGACGAGGTCTGTTTTTTGAGGATTAATACTAAGTCCACAGTGATCTGCCCATCTAGTGAGCATATTGAGTGCGTTTTGGAGGAGGTCTCTCAGTGTATTTGGATGTTCTTCTATGACGGCGATAGCAACATCATCGGCATACGCAATCACTCTGTAGCCTTCTCTCTCAAGGGATATTAGTAGCTTGTTAACCACTATGTTCCACAGGAGAGGGGACAGAACACCACCTTGCGGAGTGCCTCTACTGACAGACCTTTTCGCACAAAAATCCCCCATCTTAGAGTTGATGATCCTGCTTTTTAGCATTAAATTTATCAATTCACAGAGTGAGTATTCGACGTTTAGGGTCGTCATAGCAGAAGTGATAGCGAATGTGTCAACGTTGTTTAAAGCGCCTTCAATATCTAGGAAGGCCACCATAGTATTCTGTTTTTGTTCTAGTGAATATTCGATAGTTCTTACTAAGGTGTCCAAGGCTGTTTCTACCGATTTCCCTTTGCAGTAAGCATGCTGAGACATCGATAGTCTCTTATCAATGCTGTTACGTACGTGGATATCAATCAAACGTTCCAGAGTCTTGAGAATGAATGATGATAGGCTAATAGGTCTTAGATCTTTAGGGTTGACATGCGAACATTTGCCCGCCTTGGGAATGAAAACTACCTTTACTTCTCTCCATCGCTGAGGTATATGGACCATATCTAGACAACTCTTAAAAATCATCTCAATGATGGGCAGAGTTATGTCAGTCGTAAATTGTAACTCAGCTGGTATGATGTGATCTGGCCCTGGAGATTTGTAAGGTTTGAAACTATTCAGAGCCCAAGTCAATTTCTCTTTAGTAACAAGACCTTGAGGAAAAGTTAAGTTAATACCCGACCCAGGATGGTTTGTTGTATTAACGTATTTGGAGCTATCAGGAAAGTGGGTGTCAAGTAGCAGGTTTAGCGTTTCTTCGCAAGAGTTAGTCCAAGTACCATCCAAGTTTTTAAGACAACTAGGCATGGTTGGATTTGTCGAGATAATCTTCCTTATCCTTGATGCCTCCGAGGATTCTTCTATTGAGCTACAGAAGGATCTCCAAGAGGATCTTTTGGCTATTCTCAATTCCTGTTTATATTTTTTGAGGGATTCCTTATAGGAGTCCCAGTCTTGTGGATGTCTAGTCTTTTTTGCACGATTAAAAAGCCTTCTACAGCCTTTCCGGAGTAAACCCAGTTCAGCAGCCCACCAATATGGTTTCTTCTTTCCCCGCACTGTAGTGAGGGGGCAGGCAGTTTCCATGGCTTTATTAAGGGCTGCTGTAAGCTCATCGACTTTTTGATCGAGTTCAAAAGCGCATAAGGGCGGATCATAAAGTTCTGGTTTAATCAGATTCTTCAGAGTTGCCCTATATTTTGGCCAATCTGTTTTCCTATAGTTTCGGAATTGGATCGGTTTTGGAAACTCTTCAATAAGTGTGAATTGGATGTATCTATGATCGGAGAACGAGTGCTCCTTTGATACTCTCCAATTCAATATTTTATTTGAGAGATGTAAAGAGACAAGAGTCATATCTAAAACTTCTTGTCGATTTTTAGTAACGAAGGTTGGTTCACTACCTACATTACATACTACCAGATTAGTTGTTAAAATATAATCAAAAAGAGACTCACCTCTGTCATTTATATCGGTACTACCCCACGTAGTATGGTGCGCATTGGCGTCACAACCGATAATTATGTTGGTTTTAAGTCTTATTGATTCAGCAACCGTCCTCTCCAGAGTGGTACCAGGTAGTGGGCCCTGGTGGTCGTGGCCCAAATACGCTGATACCAGCGAGTAGGTATGGTTGTCTATTACCATACTGGCTGTGGTGACGTCTTTATCACTGAAATTAGGGAGTAAAAATACGTTTAGATTACGTTTTACTAGTATGCAGGACCTTGGGTTACCTTTTCCTGTTACATATATCACGTAGTAGCCAGGAGTTCTCAATCCTCGAACCAGGGATTTCACAATCCAGGGCTCTTGGATGAGAACGACATCTTCTCCAGTTTTTGTCAGGCGGAGAAGTAAGGAGGCCGAAGCCGTTTTGGAGTGTTGGAGGTTAATCTGTAGTATTTGCAGCATTTTGGCTACAAGTCGGCAGATCAACCTCCACCACTGTTGAATCCAGCTCATCCAGATCAGACGCAGAAGAACCTAATAGTTCATCTTCTTCCTCACTGGGGAGAACTTTGTCGTTTGAGTCGTCGGTCTCCATTAGGGATAAACCTTCGACGTTTTTAGAAGAAGACTGTGCTGCGACAGAAGAGGGCCCTGCCACATTCTCATCCACACCCAAGGATAGGAAGGTGATGTTAGCACTGGGACCCCCTACGTCTTGCGCACAGCTTCTGATGCGGGCTCGGAGGAAGACTGTGCTGCGACAGAAGAGGGCCCAGGTACAACATCATCAACATCCAAGGAAGGGAAGGTGGTTGTAGCACTGGAACCCCCAACGTCTTGCGACACAGCTTCCGAAAAGGGTTGTGGAGGCTCGCATGAAGCGTCTGCCTCATCTTTTTTGTAGATACGTAGCGTGATTGTCCCGAAACCGTATATTATCACTCCCTTATCTCTCGCCAGAGAAGCCACAGAGTCTTTATTGATTACGATTATCGCACTTCGATAAAGACCCTTTGGCTCCTCCAGTTTCGCGATCTTCCAGTCGTGACAAGGAAGGTCCGGGTTGCTAATCTTAATAATCTCGCGTATGTCATCCGGACATGAGGGTTCTTTAGGGATCCAAGCGCGAGCTCTCGGCCTGCATGGAATGTCTTCCTTTGCAACGACCTCGAGTTTTGCGCCTGGCCAAACTTCGCCCAGCATGCCGACAGCAAGCGTATAGAGATCGCGCGACCTCTGATCGTTACAAGCGATGAGCTTGACATGACCTTGATGCCAACCCTCATCGCCTGTTACAGGCGGTGGACCCGGATGATCCCGCATGACTTTTAAAAAGCCAGCCGAGAGCTTCAGATTCACCATTTGCCAACGGTCAGAAGTAATCGTGCCATCAATATTGCTCCTATCGATGACCGCAATTACGATCTTACTTGAATCCTTAAGCACATCACTAAAAGGTTTAGTGAGAGGTACTCGAGGAATATTGTGAGTGCTGGTGTTTTGCACTTTGGGTTTTTTCGGGACGGGAGTGGACTCCTCCAAAGACCTTTGTCGCTTTGACGTGGAGTCGTGGCGACTAGTGTTGTCTAGAATGGATTTAGCCCACTCCAGCTTTTTGCTAAAGATGGGATTACTTCCATCCCCCAGTGTTGAACCAGAGGATTTTATAATCCTCATCGCATTCCGTCGTTGTTTATACGAGCTCCTAGGAGCATACTGGAGAGGTTTACTCTCTTTAGTAGTGGAAAGATCATTTTTCACGAACTTTCCACTACCGACATGAGGAAGCGTTTTCGCCAATTGTACATCCTGCACCGCACTAGAAGAAGGGCAGTGACTTGGCACAGGCCCTTTTCCGGTGCTCGGCGCAGGAGTAACGACAGCCAGCGTTGCCGCCGAACTGCCGCCCGGTGTAGCTGGAATACCGGTGCCGGTTTGACGCTTTTGCTTCCAGTACTGTTTTTGTTTTTGTTTTTGGTTTTGTTTTTGATTTGAATTCATTAGGATTCCCACGAGTAGCGAAGTAAAGGGGGGGTCCATCTGTGCAGAGATTCGCTTACACAGATAAGGCTAGCTAATCCGGAGGTCGCCTGGTATCCGGATACTCCGTTAACGACTGAGCTATTTTTAGAAATTGGGCCCTCAGCCTGGCTGATCATCGGCACGGGTCGTATAACACCTTAGATCCAGCCCAATTGGGAAGTTGAAGGGAAGGATATGTTTTGGAGCAGTAGAGACGAACAGCAATTACGCCATAAGCGTCCCAGAAGGGAACTAGGTTGACATATAGTGATACACTATATATTCGGGAGATAAGGAGACATCAGCCAGCATAGTAACACAAAGCCGACGGAGGAGGGGGTAGGGATTGGGAGGGGTAGGGGTGAGCGACCTTTGGTTTCAGGACTCTTCTGGAGAAATAATTCCCGAGAATCATTGACCTTACTCAGCTTCTACAACTCGACAAGTTCGACGCTCAGGTAGAAGACTATTGCACAGAGTTTTGTATCTTTTCATCATCGTCGTAAGGTTTTATGTCTGTTATTTTCATAAACAATGGTCTAGTGAAATATCCAGTTACATTCCTCCCCTCAAACAATTGAACCGTAATACCCGTTCTTCTAGAAATGCTCATCAGTTAACATTTGAGCCTAGTTTCGGACGTAATATTAAGCATATGGATTCTTTTTTAGTCGCAATACACGAATGGCAAATGCTTTACCAGACTCACTATTTCCCTTTTATTATAATGTGCAGACATTAAAAACCACAAAGTGCATTGGTATAAACCTTTTCTAATCCTATCCTCCCTTCCTAATTGTTCGCACTGTACGATCATTATATGGTGTTCACATCCCCTTAAGTGCGCGATCAAGAATGTTAAATGAAACTTTTACTAAATGAACTGACATTGTTGGGATCTTATTTTTTTGGAACAGTCAACTGTTCTATCATTAAACATTTTTTCCTAAGAACAGCGAATTTTGAATTTTCTTTACTGGCATTTAATCAGTTTTGTCATATTCCATAGGTTGGAATACATTTTTGTTTTCAAAATATTTTGTTGTCTCTCCCCAGTGGATCTGAAACGGTTTTTCGTTTTCTACAGACAGAGGAAAAATTTCGTTTAAAATAATTTGTTTAAATATGAAGTTAAATGCATTTAAAACAACTTGAGGAAAAAGTTTATTTGACAATAGCCTAATCAATCAAAAAACCTGTTCAAAAATTACTATAATACAGTTTATTCCATGCTTGAAAGTTTCGTATCGGAAAGCTTCTTCTGATATTTCTTTTTTTTTAGTTAGGAAAAATGTGTTTGTGTTTTTATTTTAAATTTTTTCTAAAATTGAGATGAATATTTTATCTTTTAATTGACCAACTGGTGCAATTGAGTGGTTTTCGCTTACTGTATAAGTCATAGACACACCATATAAAGACCGGAAACCAATCTTTCTTTCTGGTTTGCCTTCAAGCTGAAACGTCAATTTTCACGCAACCTTAATTCTAATATTCAATTCCCCACTGCTAAAGTCAATTCATTAGTGATAAGTAATTCTTAAGGGGAGGCTCCTAGTGGCTACGGCGACATTAGCTGTTTCATTTTTTTGGGAAGAGTACGATAACTCAGGCGACAAAATTTAATGACGGATTTGTATAGAACAGTTAAAATCAAGCATTTTTTACTATGGGAGGGGGGTCTATTTCCCTCTGTTTAAACGGTAGGGGCAATTTAAGAAAATATTATGTACGTTAACTAAGTTTTATACATTTTTTTAAAGCAAACACTTTTGTCTATTGTCTATTAGCTTGTTTTTAAATCAAGTCAAAACTATGCAAATTAAAATAGTCCGTTGACATATTACGAGTATATTTTTAAAAAAATATTTATTAATCCGATCATCTCAGAAGCCAACTTAAGACTAAAGCGCCCAATACACGATACAATCTATCGTACCGACTTGAGTTGTACCGATATCGAAAGTGAGCACACACACCATACGATAGCTCACGATTTCATCAACTGTCAAAACGATTCACATCAAAGCAGCCGTATGCAACCTCTCATGTTCGCTCGATAGCATTCGACCATGCGATTTCAGTACAGCGGATACTTTGTTTTACACACACGATACAATCATCGCATGCAATTCAACTTTTGTACCATAATCGGTACAATAATTGTATCGTGTATTGGGCGCTTTATACATGAATCACTTATTAGGAAAACAACATGCTCCTACGTGATTATATTGAAATGTAACATAATATTTAATATCATATTTTATGATCGAGACGATCGTGCTTATTGCTAATTATTATTATACTTTTATTATATTTTGGTTCATATTTTCTAATTACTAATGGAATCAGACGTGTGTTAGTTTGCATAATTTCTGAAAAAAATTGTTTTAAACTCAAAATTTGGGCAAAAAAGGTTTAAGGTAGGTATAATTTTTAAAATTTTAAGATTATCTACTATTGTTTTTTGAATTCATTGCTCATATTTGTTTTTGATCAAAAACTGAAAACTAGATGATTTTGTCTTCTAGTTCTTGAGAAAGTTACGTGTGAATATTTACGTAGTCTTATTTTGATAGTAATAATCGAATATGGATTAAGCCATTAAGGTATGTATACCCGGGATAAATTATTTTTTTCTTAAATCCAGCTTATTTAAATGCAAAAGGAACTTTGGCTAGAAGACTTTGTGATTGAAAGTGGCTATAAATTGTTAATTTTTAACTTCACTATATTTAAAAGATGTGTATACTACGTATAATACACTTTTCAATTTAATAAAAAGTTATAGTTGTCTGAACAAGGCATTTGTTGTATTATATAAAAAAACTTGATATATATTAGCAAAAATGTAAAACAGTAAGGGTATTCATGTAACAATATAATTTTCTTTTTTGTAGAAAAATATAAATTTCCGCAAAGGGTTTACATGAACACCCCATTAAAAATATTTGCGGAAACGTTAGAAACAAACAAAATTTATCTGTTTTTTTTTCTACGATTTCTGCTTCAAATTTGAGAGATAAAAGTCTATATTTTGCAGAATATTTTTCCCATACAAATTTTGACAGTTGATTTCTAGCGATAGAAAATTCTACAGTTTTTAAGGTTTCTATGGGTTTTCTGTGTTTGCATGAATACCCTTAGTGTTTTTTTTAATTTAAATGTAATATATAAAGAGTTCTGATCCAGGAAAAATTATACGTTTTTTTTTCGAATTTAAAAACGATGACTATTTTATAAAAGTATTTTGATAAGTAAAAAACAGTGACCAAGTTTTAACAATTTCACTATAAGTTAAATTTTTCAAATAAAAAAAAATAACAAAAGTGTGACATCACCTCAACATCACACAACATAACTCTTTATTTCTTTGAGGTATATGGTATATGGTATATGGTGTGCGTGTGTCTATGGTATTTTGTTATTTACCGTTTATTTTTCACTATGCCATGTAAGTGTACAGTACATACATCCAAAATCATTTTTGAAACAGTTCTAATTCTCTTTATTCTTTCTTACCTTTTCTTCTATTAATTCGTTTTCATTTTCTATTCATCTTCATTTTCTTCATACATTAAGGTATTATCTTTTTCTTTAAACCATTTACTTCACATTGTAAGCTTTATTATTCTAGACAAAATTATTCATTATTTTGTTTTATGCTTCTTATATTTTATGAGTTCAATTTAATTTAAGGACAAATAATCAACTTTTGTTTTTCCATATCGCCCTTCAGTCGATCCACCATTATTGCCTCCCACAAGAACATCATAATCTTCCCTCCGAAAAAATACAATATCTCACATACTGCAACCAAAGAGAATCCCGTTACAATTCCACATATGTTACCAACTGTACCTGAAAAAAGGAAGAAACCAAAACGAACAATTTATCATCCACGCATCCTTATGAGACGGTGGTGGCTGTATCCTAGATTAAGAATAAAAGAGACACCACTTACTGAATACCTCAAACCAGGAATTTTTAATAATTTGCCTATAAAACGGAACAGTCGGTTCTGCAAAATACAGTTGCAATTTGGTAATGTCCGTTATGTTGCTATATAATGTTTATATCCATAGAACAAACAGAGAAATAGAAGAAATGAAAGAAAGCAGACAACAAAATTTAAATACACCACTCACTGAACACGACCGCCACCATAACGAAATCGATCCAAAGGCAGCGACATTAATGAAACCTTGTATTGGATGTCGGAACAAGATGGCAAGCATTTAGGACAATAAAGACCGTCTTCCATTTCACGTTCGAGTCCTCGAACCGTTTGTCTTTGGATTATGACGTTCATCCATTTAACTAAGTAGCAGCCAAACGAGTGTGTGGTCGTGGTGCCAAAATTGGAGACGGAAGGTAATGTTTGCGATAAAATATAAAAGAAAAAATATAAAATAACGAATTTAGGTCGAGGTAGTTTCGACAAAAAAAAGGACGAAAAAACTCAAGACGGTCGAGGTATTAAAAATAGTGTGATCTGAATCTAGTGCGGTTTTGTGGTTTTGTGTATGTTAAAGAGAACAAGGTATTTGGTTTTGTTGTTGCTTTTGTCCATTGTAGAATTGCAATTTTAATGCCAACCCGCTTTAAACCCACTTTCGAGGGTAAGATGAGACATTATTGGGTTGAAACTAGGACATGCACGACACTTAGCTAGATGTAGGATTATATATGTATGTACTTACATTCATATCGATTTAGACACTCCAGGTGCTGCAACGTGCAGTGGACTATCTCGGTGTTTGTGTCAAGGAAATGATAAGGATAGTAAAACGGCAAACACTCACAAAGGACAATTATGCTCCTTATGCGACATTGAGTAATGCATCTATTGAGGCTATAATGATCCCCATACATATTCGGTAGCTCATCGTCAAAGAAGCAAGCTCTCTGCGAAAGAAAAACAACAAGTTTTTAAGTTTTTTTTTTTTTCATAAAGACCTCCAGGTCATATCTGAGGCACTCAGAATCTGTCTTTTTGGAGCAGATATAAGCCAACACTAAATATTCAACACCATAAAATATGCTTCTTTTTGAGAATACATTATTGACAAATATCAAGTATCGATTTATTTGAGTACCTACTTTTAATTCTTTTGAAATACTTTAAGTACTCAAGTGCTTTATGACTTAAGTAATTCTAATGAAATAAAATAATTTTCTTAAATTATATTTAATTTAAAAGTACTGGTCAAGTACTTGAAATTAATATTTGATACTTGAAGTCATGAGCTTAAAAAATCCTCGTAATTTCGTAGTTTTTGTTGTAATGAAAGTACAAATTTAATTAAAAATGAAAAGTGCCAAGTACTTAAAATTAATTGAATCTTTTAATTTGTATGTTAGTACTCGGACTTATCCTTTTTACTCATAATAATTGCTATCAATTGTTTTTTAAATCATTTAGTACTTTTATTCCTTTCAAAATCTCGATTACTTGAAAACAAAATCAAAGTTCTTTTCGATTTCTGAAGTACTGTCAATATCTTGCTTTTTTATGAAATAATTAAACTTTAATGAAGATAAAGTTAATTGACACATTGTAAGAAATTGTACGGGTACTGAAAATTTCAAGTAACAAGTAAGTATTTCTTAGTTCTTAGTTCTTAATTCCTAGTTCTTAGTTGTTATTTGTTAGTTGTAAGTTGTTAGTTGTTATTTGTTAGTTGTAAGTTGTTAGTTGTTAGTTGTTAGTTGTAAGTTGTTAGTTGTTAGTTGTTAGTTGTTAGTTGTTAGTTGTTAGTTGTTAGTTGTTAGTTGTTAGTTGTTAGTTGTTAGTTGTTAGTTGTTAGTTGTTAGTTGTTAGTTGTTAGTTGTTAGTTGTTAGTTGTTAGTTGTTAGTTGTTAGTTGTTAGTTGTTAGTTGTTAGTTGTTAGTTGTTAGTTGTTAGTTGTTAGTTGTTAGTTGTTAGTTGTTAGTTGTTAGTTGTTAGTTGTTAGTTGTTAGTTGTTAGTTGTTAGTTGTTAGTTGATAGTTGTTAGTTGTAAGTTGCTAGTTGTTAGTTGTTAGTTGTTAATTGTTAGTTCTTAGTTCTTACTTTATTGGTACTTAAAGTCTTTTGTTTTTTTTTTAGTTTCTACTTTTTGTTTACCAATTTAGGACTGTAATGCCTTATACTCGCTATACTATCAGTAAATCGTGGTGTAATTGCCATGTAAGAGTCCTGTTGACTAGGAATAAAACGTTCGCTGACACCACCAGATGAAACATCTGCATACATACTATGAGGATGAACTAAAACCTTCAAATAAAGTTCTCATATAGTAACCATTAAAATAATAAACCAGAATAGTTTTCCACTCACAATAAAACCATCTGTTTCGAGGACATTGTAAAAAGTGTCATTTGATAGCGATCGCAAAGTAACTGATAAGCCTTGAGTTGAGCCAAAAAATCTCATCTTATCTGATCGTTCACGATATCTAAAAATATTTGTAGACATTCAAAGTAATTCTAAATTTATAACAAAATATGAGTATTTACTTATTTTTACTATTGAACGTGCAGCAGTATCCATATTTTGTCAATCCCACTTCAAATTCTTCAAAACAATCAATTTTCTTTCCACCTAAATGGCAATCTTTTAACATATCATTACAAGATGGAGAAAGCTTGTTTTTGAAATTATAAAGAATAAAATGGATTTAAAAAGAATTCTTCAATTTACTTCAATAGAAATAATATAACTTACAAACTGCATTGTTTTGCTTGTATTAAAAAACACATAATCATCAGTATCGTATAAATCAAGAAAACCTTGAAAATATAAAGCTCTATCCAGATCCATTGAGTCTTCAGATTGAAATAAATATGATAGCATCTTGATGTTTTCAAAAAAGTATTCAGGTTTTCTTCTTCTAGGATCTCTATTACTCCTATAAAATATTAACATAATGATGAATTATTAGTTTCTTAATCTTTTGGTTCACCCTTAAACTTACAATTCAGTGGCATATTTTAGAGCAGATGCATTCGAAATTCGATTAATTGAACATATTGAAACTGTCGGAAATGGTATCTTTTCGATGGGATAGAGCGGATCATATAGGGTAACATGTAAATGTTGACCAAAGAATTCAGTGATGGTGTATTTTAAAAACAAAATTAGCAGGGCCAGCGTAATAATATGAAATACTACCCAAATCATTCTGAAATTTAAAAATATAAAAGGACAGATGTATTAAAAATGTTCTTGATTTTGTATATATTAAAGCTTTCACAAGTTTAAGAGAAAACATCAAGGTTATTTTGAGTTTTTAATATCATAACAGAAAATGTAAATCTTTTGTATTTAATTTTTAAAAAAATTCAGGATAACAAAATCTTTTGTGAGAAAACCTTTCAAATATAAATTTATTCTTCCAACGTTTTTAAACTATTGTATAATTTTTCTCTGTAAGGTGTATCAAGTCGTGTTATAACTTTTTTGTTACAAGAATATAACACCATAGGACAAGAACTATAAAATATTTTGTACTGTTGTTTCATTTATTTGGCAAATTAAATTAAATTAAAAAATTAGTTTCACTAAAAATTACCGATCTCTTCCCTTACACGTTGGGACCATCGACCTAAAGTGGCAGTCAATGTTTCTATTGATATTTTTAACACTGTTCAGTAAAATCTATCTTTTGAATTTAAAAATGTTTGTAGGAAGTCTTTTAGGCGCGCTCTTCAATTCCCCGTGAGCCAATCTTAAACTTATTTTAGTTCTAAGATGATGACCTATCGAAAATGGTTTATTATATTATATCTATTCAGTTGTATATGTTATTTTTGAATTAGGTGTCATTTTGATATTCATTGAATAAAAATAATTGCTTTATGGAAAGATTTAAGAATTCAAAGATGTTTGCTAAACTCTTGCTAAGTTGTATCTAAGCAAGTCCAGAGTTTAGACTGTTCATAATTAAATTTAGAACTGAGTTAAGGGCTATGCCTGTGGTCTCAATATAAACATAGGAAATGCTGTGTTTAAGTATGTAGATATTATCACAGCCAAATGTCATACTTGATTTTTGTTTTTGAATTAAAAAGTTATTTATAACAAATAAATGTTACTTAAACTTATCGTCCAGAAAAATTTCGATTGATAACGCATTTGAAGAAGATGTGGATGTTTTAAAAGAGTTTGATTTATTTAGTGAACTACAAAATATGTTCAAGCCACAAAGAGTTTTACAAAAGATAACGTTTGGATAAAAAAAACGGTCACATTTATAAATTTACTCAATATTGGAGAACTATCAAGTAAAAGAGGGTTACCCGTTTCTGATAGTTTTCGATAGAATTGTCCACCAGAGTGATATACATAGGTAAGGACAAATCTGAAGCAACAATAACTATATATATGTACATAAGCCCCTTATTTTTATATAAGCTGATCTTCATGGTATTACGCAACCAACGGTTAGCAGAACAATCGCCAAAATTGGTAGACAACTTTAAAAACATTTTCCAAAATTTTTTTAAAATTCCCATCAATAAGTCAGGAATTTCAGAATACAGATTTTTTTCAAGCAGCTTCATTTCCCGGAGTGATTGGCACTATAGATTGAACACACGAAAGCATCCGGCTAAAATTGTTTGGAAAGTTTCCGTGGGACAGATCCTTAATATTCTATTCAGGGTATGTCCAATGTCAATGTACAAGTATATACCAGTGCATTACTGACTCATTATTTTAAAAATTATAAATATTTTTTGAGAGTTTGTGATACAGAATGCAAAATTGTAGACATTGTTGCACGATCTAGGTGTTCTAGGCATAATGCACGCATATGCTGGCAATGTTCTTCTCTGAGACGTTGGGTATCCCTTGTCTTATATTTTATTTACTCCGGTCAGAAATCCACAGACTCCACAGAAAGAAAAATATAACAAAGAAAGTACAAGAAGAATATAGAAGAAAGTACTATTCCTAAAAGAAGACCTATAGCGGCAACAATTTTGCGACATAACTTTATTGCAAACCATTTCATTTAAGAGAAAATGCATACTTTATTTTTAGCTTCGATGGTGAAAAACATCCACTGCTGTCCTTTTACCGTTCTTTTTCAGACGGTTTTTTTGGCAACCGGCTTATTTGGTCAATCGGAGTCGATTCGTTGGGAATATCATAGAGTCTTTTCTTTATCAGATGCCGAATAGCGGTCTTCGTCTATGGAGGTTGGTTCGTTTTCTATAGATAAAACACTTTCATCAAGAAATTTGATCTCTATCAAAATTAAGTCCTCCTTAAATTGTTCCAATATCATGTCCGGCACGATCAGTCCTCCTCGGGTAGTTCTGGAACTTGGATCACATTCCGAGTGGTTCTCAGAGCCTTCTTCATTTCAGCATTGCTTCTTCTGGCTGTAACTTTCATCCGATGCCACTGCTCCTTCAATGTTTGTACTGGTCTATTAGAGCCAGTGGCCCTCAAATTGTTGTCGATATTCGACCAAGATGCTTGTTATTTTTTCTTGTTATCATAATATTAACATCGTTTCGTTCCGAACCAGTTCTCTCAAAAGTTCCTTTTCTAAATGCCACCAATTTTTCTGCTGTTCTCGTTTTATAAAGGGTGTCCCAAAATTAACGCAAGATTTGAATTTGCCGCCATTTGTGCAGTGAAGTGTTGGCAACCCTGAAAAAAAGCAATTTGACAGCTAACAGTATAGGGTTATTAAAAATGGAGCTTTACACGAGAGAACAACGTGTCTTCATTATTAAAGAATATTTCAAAAATAGTGAAAGCTTGGCGGCTGCAGTTCGAAAATTTCATACAAAATATGGTCGGAATAGTGTTTTAACTTCGTCAACTGTGAAGAGATTAATTGAAAAATTCATGGAGACTGGATCCGTTGGAGACGCCAAACACACTGGTCGTCCAAAAACAAGCCGTTCAAATGTGAATGTCGAAGCAGTGCGTGAGAGTGTTGCTGACAATCCAGGAACCTCAATTCGACGTCGTGGACAAGAATTGCAAATTTCAAGAACCTCTCTACAGCGTATACTCACCAAAGATCTGTGTCTTCATGCTTACAAAATTCAATTAACACAACAATTGAAGCCTAATGACCATGGACAGAGAAGAGAGTTCGTTGAATGGATTATTGAACATCAACAAATGGACCCTGATTTTTCGAGCAAAATCATCCTAAGCGATGAAGCACATTTTCATCTTGGTGGCTTTGTCAATCGCCAAAATTGTGACCCACATGTGATTGTCGAAAAACAAATGCATCCACAACGCGTGACTGTATGGTGTAGATTTTGGGCTGGAGGCATAATTGGGCCATATTTTTTTGAAAATGATGCTGGTCAAGCAGTGACTGTTACTGGTGCTCGATATCGCGACATGATTACACAGTTCTTTCTGCTAAAATTGGATGATATTGATGTGTCCAATATGTGGTTTCAACAAGACGGTGCCACATGTCATACAGCCCGTGAAACAATTCAATTACTGCACGAGACATTTCCAGGTCGTGTACTCTCTCGTTTCGGTGATCAAAATTGGCCTCCTAGATCGTGTGATTTAACACCATTAGACTTCTTTTTATGAGGTTGTTTGAAATCACAAGTCTATGTCAACAAGCCCACAACCACCCGTGCATTAAAGGAGGAGATTCAACGCTGCATTAACGAAATTCAGCCACATTTATGCAGAATGGTCATGGAAAATTTCAACAAAAGAGTGCGCATGTGCATGCAAAGCCGTGGAGTCCATTTGTCCGATGTGTTATTCCATACATAACCCTATCATATGTACTTTACGAGTCAATAAAAATATAACTATCAAAAGACTAAAAACGGCGTTTTCTATTTAATTAAAATCTTGCGTTAATTTTGGGACACCCTTTATATTCTTTGTTATTCTTCTAAAATATTATAGAATGCTGCTAATTTCTTTTTTTGAGTTCTTTTATTGAATAGTTTTGTTTTACTTACTTACTTTGCATGCAATTTGAAGAATGATCGCACAAAATTAACAGTTTGGTAATATAACAGTATTTTTTTTTCTTTCAGCTGTCATTTGAAGTATAATTTTAGTAGAACACAACCTTAACCTTAAATTGACTACGAATAAGAACTGTGTAACCAACAAGCCTTAAAATATAAATCAACAAATCACGACTTTAGTAATTCTCTACACGCCCTCATATAATTTTCAAATAACCGTTTGAAATACTTCTATAAAAAGAGACTGGGATAGTTAATAACATAATTTCTAAAAATTGCACTGATCTTGAAAACGTTTTTCTTCGTTGCATATAATTTTACAATTACAATTTGTTTTAATTTTAGTTTTTTTTGAGGTGAATTTAATTTGATAGCCCGAACTGGTAACAGTAACTTCGAATTATTATAATTATTATAATTATCAAATGAAATCGGTAGCGGAATATTGTTACATAATTCCCAGAGCTAATGTTCAAACTCAAGATATTTAAAAATATCTTATTGTAACTTTTGTCATTTGCTCCTTGTCAATCTCTATTATTCTGACTTTTTTCCTCAACAATAAAAATGATACAATTTACTGAACGCTGATAATGTAACTAGAGACATTATAACGAATGAAACGAGTTCTTGATTTTATCAAAGTAGTCCTCTTTTATAGCTAGATCAAGTAGCGTACAATTAAGATTACGAAATAGGTTACTCTGCTGATCTTTAAAAAATTTCAGCCAGTAGTATGAATCATTTTGATTTGTTTTCGAACTCTCTTGCACACCATTTTAATGCGGTGTTTTGTCAAATTTTAGGAACACAGCATATAACAAATCTTCATTATATTCAAAAACAACGATAAGAAATGATGGTTCAACAGGCGTATGCTTACTTTTTCACATTTATTGAATTTTAGGGACTTTTCTAATTTTATTTATTACATAGAACAACAAGTTGTAGCACATTCTTTTAGTTAAAAATCACTATACACCTTTCTCAATAAAGCAAGTCATTGTGAAAGACGTATCTATAAAGTGCTCTTAAAGAAAACAACAAAATAAGAAGGAAATATAAGGAAACAAAACTGAAATTTAATCACTGAGTGAAAATATTTTTGTTCAAGGTTCGGAAAGTTGGGCATTACATACGAAAAACGAAAAACAAAAAACAACATTACACCAAAGAAAAAATAAAGAAAGTGAAAAATTCAACCCAATAAATAAAAAAAGTTTAAACAAAAACATATCCGTTTTGTTTACAAACCGTTGAAAGTGCTATTTAAGAGAGTTTTTATCTTCTCTTAAGATAACAAAAAATATTCCCTCCTGTCTTTGAAAGCACAGCCGAGGTGAGTAAAAAACAAAACAAAAAAGAAAAAAGAAAAAAAATAAACTTGATTTTATATAAAACTGCAAACAATTGCACTTTATTATTATATAGTAATCAATTAGAAATTAGCACACAAAAATACAAAATATATAAACAACACAAATATCAAAACACACTTCATTCACTTTGACATAAACTTCTGACACCACACTGACAGCTGAAATAACAGTAGCGTCCTTAATTAAAATGACCAGTATGGAGGACAGTCAAGTCGACAATAAATTGGACAAACTTTTGACTGCTATTGAAAACCTTGGGACAAACTTAAGGAAGGAAATTAAAGAACAAACTGAAACCTTAGAACAAAAATTAAACTCAATAATAGACAGAAACAACACAATTGAAGAGAAACAGGAACACCTAGAAAAGAAAATAAAATATTTAGAGAGATGTATAAAGAGAAAAAATCTTGTTATTTACAATATAAAAGAAACTGAAAAAAGCAACGAAGAATTAGTAGACACCATTTTACACCTTTTAAACACTATTCTCGAAATTAAAACTGAATATTTTGAAATCGATTTTGCAAGACGTCTAGGAAATAAAGGAGACAAAATAAGACCTATTTTACTTGGATTAACAACACAAATAAAAAAAGATACTATAATGAAAAACAAAACTAAACTGAGACATTATAAAGAGGACATCATATACATAAAAGAAGACTACATAAAAGAAGATTTTAATAAGACAGTCCAAGAAAATAAACCATTTTCCAAAAATCTAAATAATCAAAAAATGACATCAGGAAACGACATTGAGAAGAAAAAACAACGAATGCCTAAAAGAAATCGACAATATGACAACGATCCAAATGCAAATGAAAATGAACCAACATGTTCGACCAAATTGAAAAGACCGAAAACAAATGAAAAAGTCCAAAATGACAAACATAACAAAATAAGAAACAACAGCATTCATAGATTTCTACAATCAAACCAAAAAGAAATTAATAATATGAACAGTGACCAACACAACAACTAGCAACAAAAGAAGCAAATTTTGAATAATAAAGACTCTACCCCAAGCCGATTAGCCATCGTGGGGAATGACGGCCAATTCCCTCCAAACTACCCATCAAACCAAGACCAATCCAAAAACACTCTAGACATTTGTACATACAATGTAAGAACATTAGCTACAGAAGCAAAACAATCAGAACTAAGACTAGCATTATCAACTATCAACTGGGATATACTGGGACTATCCGAGCTAAGAATTTTTGGACAAAACATAATTGAAAACCAGAATGATATATTCTGTTACATTGGTGAGACCAAAGGCTTGCATGGAGTTGGATTTCTCATCAAAAAGAGTTTAAAGGACAGAATAATAAATGTACGATTTTTTAGTGAAAGGATTTGTAGCCTATGTTTAAAAATACAAAACACAAAAATGACGATAATTCAGGTTTATGCCCCGACCAAAACAGCAACTGACGAAGAAATTTCGAATTTCTACAATCTATTGGACAAAGTATATAATGAAACAAAAACGGAGATAATGTATGTTATAGGAGATTTCAACGCCAAGTTAGGGAAACAGATTGACAATGATGAAGAAGTAATGGGACCATTTGGATACGGACGAAGAAACAAAAGAGGAGACCTACTTATAAAGTGGCTGGAAGAGACGAATCTCAGATTTGCAAATTCTTTCTTCAAAAAGAGAGAAACACGAAAATGGACCTGGATTCACCCGAATGGGATAACAAAGAACGAAATTGACTTAGTTCTAACAAATAAATTGAAAACTATTAATGACATCTCCGTATTGAATAATTTTAACTTTGATAGTGACCATAGGCTAGTAAGAGCAAAAATAAAAGTGGACCATAATACGTTGAAAAGAAACAAACAAACACTCAGTATTCCTAGAATGATACCAACCGAAAATATTGAAAAATATAATGACATGCTTAAGAAAGAAATAAGACTTAATATAACTACAAATAGAATAAACGAAAACTTTCAAAATACATATGATTCATTAGAACAGATAATAAAGAACTCGGCGAAAGTTTCAATCATGACTGCTGTTACTCCAAAACCTGATAAATTAACCGATGACACTAAAGCGCTGATAACCAGAAGAGATAATCTACGAAACAAGGACAACTTATCGGACCATGAAAAAAATGAACTAAGATACCTTCGGAAAACCATAAAAGAAGATGCGAAAAATGATATCCAAACATATAACGAAACAATGATAAAAGATATATTAAGCAACACAAAATCTATTAAAAAGACAAAATCATTTCTTGACGACGGAAAAGAGTGGATAACATCAATTAAGAACAAAAATAACAACGCTATTAATAGGAGAGATATAAATGAGTCTGCTACCAAGTTTTTCGAAGAACTCTTCAAATCGTCAAAAGAAATAAAAGATAATAATATATCGATGGCGGACAGTTACTCCAACTTAAATACTATTACACTTCTTACAAAAACAGATATTGAACAAGCAATTGACGATTTAAAATGACGGTATTGTAACAGAAATGCTCAAATATGGAAAACAACCAATTTCTACAGTCTTGACCACGATTTTTAATGACGTACTTATAACACAGCAGATTCCAAGACAATGGAAACAAGCTACAATTACGCTTATCCACAAAAAAGGAAATAAAGATGACATAAATAACTACAGACCAATAAGCAACATTTCTATGATATATAAACTGTTCTCCAAAGTAATGTATACAAAAATTAAGGACACATTAAACAGAAATCAGCCAAGAGAACAAGCAGGATTCCGAGAAGGTTTTTCAACAACAGACCATCTTCAAACAATGAACCAACTCATTGAAAAAACTAACGAATTTGAAAAACCTTTGTATCTTTTATATATTGACTTCAGTAAAGCATTTGACACAGTAGAACATGACGAAATATGGACAGCGCTGACAAACCAAGGAATTCATCCTATCTTTATAAGGACGATGAAAAATATATATACAGACAGCGTGGCGAAAATAAAAACCGAAAAAATAGGAAGAGAAATAAAAATAAAGAGAGGCGTAAGACAGGGGGATCCAATGTCACCACCATTATTCTCTGCGGTACTGGAAGAAATATTCAAGAAACTAAACTGGGACAATAGATATGGAATAAATATTTGGGGACAATATTTGAGCAACCTTAGATTCGCTGATGACATAGTTCTCATCTCATCAACTTCCGGACAAATACAAAATATGCTCATAGAATTGACAAATGAATGCAAGAAAGTTGGACTTCATATCAATAAGTCAAAAACTAAGATAATGACTAACCATATTAAAGATGACATAATGCTGGATAACGAACACATAGAATATGTAGAAGACTATACTTATCTAGGACAGACTAAGTCATTCATTAACCAAGAGAAAAAAGAAGTTTCTAGACGCATTACCAATAGTTGGAAACAATTTTGGAGTCTAAAACAAATATTACAATCAAATCTAAGGGACGAAACACGAAAATATATACTAGACTCTGCTATTCTTCCTGTTATGACGTATGGGTTACAGACTATATCCTTGACTTCAAGTTTACTTGACAAAATAAGAATATGCCAAACCAAGATGGAAAGAAAACTACTTAACCTACGAATAAGCCAGAGAGTGAGAAATAGAGAAATAAGACTAAGAACTGGTTTAACGGACGTGGTTGAACGAGCAAAACTCCTTAAATGGAATTGGGCAGGACATATATCTAGAATACAGGACCAAAGATGGACAAAAATCATTACAAAATGGACACCACCAGAAAGCAAAAGACCAATTGGACGACCGAAGAAAAGATGGGCAGACGATTTGCTTAAAGAAAGACAAAGTTGGTACAATGACGCAAAAGATAGAGATCTCTGGGCAACATTGGGGGAGGCTTATGCCAGATCATAGAATTGTGACACGCATCCATTTATTTATTCAAACTTTGCTTACATATTCAAGTTGATTAAAAAAAAAAAAAAAAGAAAAAAAAAAAATTATGTCAATTTTATATATGTAGTAATTAATTCAAAAGAAACAGAAAATGTAAACAAAAATGTAAATAAATATTGTACAAAAAATCAAAAATGGCAAATAAAAGCTTATAATAATAATAATAATAATAAATACACCTTTCTCAAAAACAAATTTTACAACAAGTACAAAAGTTTTAATAGTAAACACTTTAAAAATAATCGAATTAAATGTAAGAACGAAACATGTCATGTCATAAAAATTTAACAATTTATTTGAAACCGTTTTTAACATGCGGAAGAGTACGTAAATTGTACCAGTATACTTACTTTTCACGAAATCCCTTTTCCTCCTCAACCAATTTTGAATAACCATGCAATGAGATATTTGCCAGAAAATCCTTCAACGATTCCGAAAATCTCATTTTTTCTTTTTTTTCGGGAATTTTTTCAATCCACCAGGATTTTGGTTTACTCGGCGCCATCATCACTTGATGCAACGACATGTTGAATAAAATTCACTAAAGCACTCAAAAAAAAAGTTAAACCATTTGTTCGTTGAAGTTCCATCCTTTATATACCTAGGATAAACGTTTCAGGATATCTATAAACATGTATATGTATATTGTATATGTACGAGTAGGAATACATATTCTGTTTAATGTGTCACTTAATTAACTCATTAGGCTAACATTGTGAACATGGCATTACAATTAAATTAACTGAGCTGTGGTGTTTAAACGCTTGATTGTAGAGCAATTTGTTTTCTTACTTAGTTTTTGTTGGTAAATACTAAAATGTACATATCTACATAGGTATGTACGAGTATATGCAAAAATCCTTATGATAGCAAATAAGGAGACACCATCAGAAAAATACGACAACATGTCCTTGTTTCAATTAAAGGGGTCGTTCTTGTTAATTAAATTCAACATGAGACCAGCATTTAAGCTGATTTTGTCGAGACATATTAAAGATACACACTTCTGCAGATATACACATCTATACTATATAGGGTAAGTCCTTTGAAACTAAAACAATACAACTTAGGTACTGAATGTTGACAAATAAAAGGATAATGTTCTTGATTTTTAAAACAAATACTTAGGATTTTTTGTCGGTCGAGCCATCAACTGGCATTGGAGGAGGTAATAATCTTAAATTTTTCGAAATTATGTCGTAAAGGATTAAATTTTACATTCTCAAGTATGTGTGAAGGGTTTCAGTTTCAGTTAGTAGAAAAAGAGGGTTAAAAAAATAACATAACATTAAATTGAATGTTGTGAGAAGAAAAGTGTTTTTCATAATTAATAATGAACATAATGATTATCTCTGGAAATTGTTGTGTGTTTAGTAGAATAATTTTTAATTTAGTTAAGCACAAAATTCAAAAGACTAAAAATATATTTGGGAATAAAATGTGATCGTTAAGGACATTTTCATGATAGACTTTTTCAAAGGATGTTAAAGTAGCATGAGAAAATCCAGTATTAATTTAATTAAACAACATTTTTTGTAAGATACAAAAGTTTAAAGTCAACATCTTTCTTTGTTCTCATAATACTTGAGCCAAAAACCATTTCTTATCAGTTCTTGTTTTTGCGGGTTTTCGTATTTTGGATAATTCAATATGTCAATTGGATTTATTTTTAAAAAGTAAACACCAATACCATGCACATGATGGGATAAGTCTGATTTCAATGTGTTTTCTTGTTTTCAAAATTAATAGTTGGATACCAATTTTTACTAATTCTAGCAGTATTTTTTGAAAGTTTTTATTTCATACGAAAACAAAATAAGTACATATTTGATATTTGATTTTTTAAAGAAAATAAAATTATATTTACAACAATATTTGTCATAGAAAGAAATAATTTTGAAATAAATACTTTAATTTATTCTCGAGATATTCGATTAGAACATCAGTTTTACCAATTTTGTATAGTTTTTTTTTTGCAGTTTTTTCCAAAAATGTTACTTAATGTTGAAAACAATATTTTTAATAAAATAAAATAAGTTTAAAGGCATTATCTTTAATCGTTGCCAAGGTATTCAAGTCGAAATTCAATTTTTACCAATTTTTAGTGCGATTTTTTTTAGATTTTATTTTTGTTGATATCATTTTTAATTCTCAAAATATTCGAAATAATAATAATAATAATAATTTTGGGTATCATGTTACAATGTTTAATATAAACTTAACTGTTCACTTATTTTCGAATTCCTATGGCAGAAAAAAACCACAGACTCAAGTTTTTGAAAGTCCTTTCTGAATAACTTGATGTTAAGTACCTACAAAACAAAATAATCTGAAATCGATATCCCTTCTGATTCTTCAGATAAGGCCGATAATAAATGGTATCCCGAACGTACCGACACAAATATATATAATGGGTTATCCATTTTGAGGTTTCAAAAGTATAGGGCTGGAATACGAAATCTGTCAAACAAAGTTGTTAAACCAATTTTTGTTTGTCAGTTGAAAGTCTGACATTTACGGAAATGGATCTTGTGATGAAGAGAGAGACTGGATTAATTACAGATATTGTAAGGTCTGTGCATCAATGTTTCGTTCATACCACTGAAAATATCGCTGCTGTAAGGAAAGTGTTGCCGAAGACCCGAATGTGTCGATTCCTAGTCGTTCTCAGGAATTATTATCTATCTATCTACACCTATAAATTGGGTGGCGCAACAGTCCGTTTGAGAACTAGGGCCTAGTGACTTACAACTCTCAACCATTGCTGTGTGCGAGTACTGTTGTCAGGGATGGAAGGGACCTACTGTTTTAAGCCGAATCCGAACGGCAAATTTGAGAAAGCACTTTTCATGACAAGAATTACTCTTGGAGAATTTGTCAATTCCTCGCAGGAGGCAGTACCCGTGAAAAAAACTTTAGATGGCATAGGCAGGGATCGAACCCAAGACCTCTTGCATCTACACCTACATCCATGTAAAGTCCAGCTCACACAACAACTGAAGCCAGCTGAAGATTCAGATAATCACAATTTACTTTTATCTTTCAAAAAAAATTGTTGTCATCATTCAGTCAAATTTTGAAAAACATCGAATTGACAGTTTTTTTACAAAAAATTAAAAACCGAAAAAAAAATTTTACAAAAATTGGTAAAAATTGATTTTCGACTCAAATATCTTTTCAAAAATTTGAGATATTGGCTTTAAACTACTTTTATCTTTCAAAAAATATTGTTGTCAACATTCAGTCAAATTTTGAAAAAAATCGAATTGACATTTTTTTTACAAAAAATTAAAAACCGAAAAAAAAATTTAACAAAAGTTGGTAAAAATTGATTTTCGACTCAAATATCATTTCAAAACTCTGAGATAATGGCTTCTAACTAATTTTAACTTATAAGAAATATTGTTTTCAACATTAGGAAAAAAGTTGAGAAAAATCAAATTGACAGTTTTTTTACAAAAAATAAAAACCTAAAAAAAAATTATAAAAGTTGGTAAAAATTTTTTTTCGACGTAAATATCTTTTTCAAAATTTGGAGACATTGGCTTTATTTTTTTGTCTGAAAGCTGCACAGTCAATAGGTATTCATTGATCTAAAAGCTTTCAGTAATAGGCTCATCAACCGAATTCATAAATATCATAAATAAATCAATAAGTTACAAAAGTACTAAAATAGTTGGGATCTCAAAATAAATAACCCGAAGGCTAAAATTATAGTTTTAGTACATGCAACAGATGATAGTTGCAACTATCGAAGTTGTGGATGCATTTAAATATCTTGGTTATATACATACTTACATATTATATCCTACTATTAAGGTAATGAGTCGATCAAAAACGAATTCTTAAGATAAGTTTCGATAGTGGTTAGAGCCCAGTCAAAAACTGGTATGATCTAGCTGTTTTGAATGACTTTCCGATCACGTTGCGAACCGATAATATCGAAGAATTAAAAATGTCTTTATATACGACTGCATACGAGTATCCCGCATAGACCAGAGCTTATATCCAAATTTTATGGAAAGAATTTCTCTTCCAACGTCAAGGAGTGTTTATCGACAATTTAGTCTAGGCAAAAACAATTATTCCAGAAATGAGTTATCAGTTTCAAAAATGAACTTTGTTTTCAAAGACAGAACTGAAGTACTAATTCATGTTAACAGGTTAATATCGGTGTTCATTGTTAAAAACATATGCATTTCTTCTTTACAATTAAATTAACGTCTATTGATTTTTTTAAAAAAAGTTCTTGCTTATCTATCAAAATGAAACCTCTTATTGGAAAACCCTATAAATTCAACATTTCTTACTAAATATTAAAAAAGGAAGTTCAAGAAACCTTCGCATATTCTTGTTTCGCTGATAAATTTATGTTTTTGAGATGATTTACCTAGCTTGGTAAGAAATTGAACAATTTTTGATTCAAAGTTAATTCTTCTTTTTTATGTTCGCAATTAAAATAATAGGTGTACCTACCTACTTTGAATAGGATGTACTACGTGATGATGGTATTTTCTCTTCTATACCTTTCTGGATGCATATTTTTATAATAGAACCTAAGCACGCTCAGTCTAATTTTTGCCGCTCCAGTTGAAAGTAGCAGCACAATCCAATATCTAGAGGTATCTTATCTACAGAGCACCTACCTACGAGTATTATATTGTTGGCTTTCATGGATGTAAATCAAAAGCGCGCGGCATCTCTGAAGCTCACAAGATGCATTGTTAACGATTCCCCTATTTTTTCGACACAACAACAACAACAACACAAAATAAAGTAGAGCATGCATGCAAAAGAAACGTCAGAATTCACTGCAAACATTCCTACTAAAACATGAAGTCTGCGCAAATTATCGCTTTCACATCTCATCAAAAGAGAAATGAACCCTTCCTATTTATAAAATGTGATGGTGAGACAACAAAAGTAGGAAAAACAATTTAAACACCTTCATTGTTGATTACGGCGCAACAATTTGTCTTGAAGTTTTTTTTTTTTTATTTTATTTTTGCTTGCCTTAATTATGCCGATTTTAATTGCCATTGATGGTATAAAGAAAAATACTTTAATTGAAGCTTGGAACTCCCCTATATGTGAATTCATGCGAATGAGTATAAACTGCGATGAGAATGGAAATTATTTAATAAGAAAAAAGAAGTCGTCTAACATTAAATTTCTAATAATACTTAAAAACTGATTTTAACCAAACCTTCTTTAAACATACAACTTAAAGAGTGTATTATATTATAGCGGTATAAGAAATTTCGACTTTTGTTCTTTATGGTTCGATAGACGAAAATGTCAAACTGTGTTGAAAATTCCGTTAAGCAAGTTAAGACAATTCATCATATGTATCTCGTTTAATGCCAGCACTGTGCTTCCAAATTATGGAAAGTTTATTTGTAAACTTTACATACTTAAATAAAAAAAAAGAAATGAAAAATAATCTTATTGAATTATTAATACATTTTAAAATTTAAACAAGTCCTAGTTTTGTAACAAAATATGAGTGTTTAGTTTTCATAAGATTTTTAGTCAGGACGTCGGCAATCATTTCACCAGTTGGTGTGTACTTCACAGCGATGACTTCTTTTTCTGACATGTCTCGAACATGGTGGAACTTGATGTCAATGTGCTTTGTTCGTGAGTGGTGCACAGGGTTTTTGACGATCTGTTGTGCACTCAAATTATCACCAAAGAGATCTATTGGGCCGTCACAAAGTTTTGAAAAACCCAAGTCTTTCAAAAGGGTCTTCAGGTGGGTAACTTCCTTCGCGGCTGATGAGAGGGCTACATATTCAGCTTCAGTGCTGCTGAGTGCGACGGATTTTTGCTTTCGGCTTTCCCAGTTGATAGCTGCACCAGCCAAGAAAAAAACGAAGCCAGTAAATGATTTTCTATCGTCGCAACTGCCAGCCCAGTCCGCATCAGCGAAACCTCGAAGTCTTTGGCCACTCTGAAAATACGTTAATTTTAAATTTAGAGTAGTTTTCAAATACCTTACAATATGCTTCACAGCACTAAGATGCTCCATGTGTGGATTCACATTAAACTGTGCTAGCTTGCACACTGAATGCATAATGTCAGGACGAGTTGAAACGCTCAAATACATCAATGAGCCGATGATTGACTGATACTGCTTTGGGTCAACCTTTTTACAGTGGGTACAGTCCACACATCTTTTGAACTTGCTGCCAGGATCCAAAGGAGTAGCGCACGTCCTGCATTCTTCCATACACATTTCTCGAAGCAATTTTTTAATAAATTGTTTTGACGAAATTGCAACGGAATTTTCTCCAATGGTGATTTCCATCCCTAGGAAATGCTCGGCTGGACCTTTGTCAACAATATCGAACTGAAGACTTATTTGATGTTTGATAACTTCTAAATTTTCCAAACTTGAGCATGCCAGAAGGATGTCGTCGACTTATACCGCAACAATATTTATAGCCTTGCCCTCGTGCTTGGTATATACACAAGAATCCCCAACGCACCTTGAAAATCCAATTTTTTTCAACGCACCATCAATCTCGCTGTTCCATTTTCGTCCTGACTGCTTTAACCCGTACAAGGTTTTCTTGAGCTAGCAGACCATATGAGGATTATTTTTGTCCACAAAACCTTCGGGTTGCTGCATGTACACCTCTTCTTCAAGCACACCATTGAGATAAGCTGAGGTTACATCTACCTGGTGAATAAAAAGATTTAACTCAGCAGCCAATGCCAAAATTAACCTGATAGAAGAGTAGCGAACTACAGGAGAAAACGTATCCTGGTAGTCAATACCAAACCTCTGACTGCATCCTTTCGCAACCAATCTGGATTTATAGCGATCTATTTCTCCGTACTTGTTGCGCTTAATGTTGAACACCCATTTTGATTTTATAGCTTTGCGGTTATTAGGAAGCACGGAGAGCTCCCATGTTCCATTGGACATAAGCATGTCATACTCAGTGTTCATTGATTTTAACCATTTGTCACCATCTTTTCGAGTTAATGCTTCTTGAACTGTAATTGGATTTACAAAGTGATTGTTAGTGCTATTAAAGAAAAACTTGTTTTTCTTGGGTTTTTCATTTTGTGATCGTAATATTTTATTCCAATCCTTAGTAACGGTTTTCGGATAACCTTCACCAGCATTACGTTCACCAACAGCAGGAGAAAGGATTTCTTGGACACCATTTTTATCAGCGACAACATCATCATTTAAATCAGCAGCAGCATCTTCAAACTCAAGTTCTGAAGAAGTATCATCGTCGTCACCAACTTCACCATCGTTTACAGCAGCGGCAACATCATCATCGTCTACAGCAGCAGGAACCGCATCATCGTTTGCAGCAGCAGGAACAGCATCATCGTATGAAGGTACATCGTCTTCGTTCAGCTCCTCGCTCACATAACTAATATTGTTTTTTATTGTTGGTTCCTCATTCTCGGTTTGGCTGGCTTGATTGGTTTCAAAAAAATCAACATCAATTGTATTTTTACTAGAATGCTTACCAACATCTTCGTTGAACTTGACATCTCTGGTTGTAAAATTTTTTCTTGATTTGGGTTCATAAACCCGATACGCCTTGGATTCAGACGAATAGCCAACCATAATGCACTCTGTGGACTTTGCTTTTAACTTGGATCTTCCAGGACGTTTGTCAAGCATAAATGCTTTGGATCCAAAAATCCTCAAATGAGAAACAGCTGGTTTTATCTTACCCCATGCTTCATACGGAGTCACATTATTAAGGATTTTCGTGGGACACCTGTTACGTATATATACTGCAGAGTTGACTGCCTCCGCCCAAAGGGATTCAGGAATATTTTCTTGAAGCAGCAAGCACCTAGCCATTTCGACAATGGTTCTGTTTGCCCGCTCCGCTACTCCGTTCTGTTGAGGAGTATACGCGACGGTCAACTGACGTTGGATACCAGCTTCTTCCAAAAAGCTACTGAATTCGCGACTCAAGTACTCGCGACCGTTATCCATTCTCAGGCATTTAATTTTTTGTGAAGTCTTTAATTCAACCGAGGACTTAAAGCGCTTAAAAGCATCGAACACGTCACTTTTTTGTTTTAAGAAAAATATGAACATTTTTCTACTGAAATCGTCTACAAATAAAACAAAATATTTAGCAAAGCCTAATGAACTAACGCGCATGGGACCACAAATGTCACTATGGACGAGCTCTAATACATTACGGCTGCGATGTAACGAATTTTAAGAAATGGAATAGACGTCATTTTTCCTTTTAAGCATGTTTCACAATCAAAATGTTCATTTACAAAAGTATTCTTGTCAATTCCGTTGACCATATTGTTTTTTACGATAAAACTAAGACTCTTGGCATTTAAATGACCGAACCGTTCATGCCACTTTATAAACAAATTGTTTTTCGCGTTTAAATTATAAAGTTTTTCTTTGTCGATTTTAAAAATATATAAATTTCCGATTTTATTTGCACGCAATAACACATTTCCATTTTCGTTCTGTATAGAAGCACTGTCTTTAGTTAGAATAACCTGATTATTTTCAATAGTGGCTTTACTTAGCGAAATAAAATTAGTTTTTAATTTTTTGACAAAAAGAACGTCGCGGAGATGAACTTCACACTCGTTTGTTTTGATTACTACTTCGCCGATCCCGTCAGATTGTATAACGTTATCACCAGCTAACTGAATGTATTCGTAATGTTGTTGAAGATTTGTGAAGAGAGACTCGTCACAACACATATGACATGTCGAACCGCTGTCAAATACCCACATGTCTTGGTTAAGTGCCGATACTTTGTTCCGTTGAGCATCGCAAATGAGGATGTCATTTTGTTGCCAGCTACTTTTGTTGCGGAAACATTTGTACGGCATTCTGCAATCATGTGGCCTCTTTTACCGCATTTATGGCATTTACCTGTAAATTTTCTCTTTGACTTATTCCGTTGCTTTGAGAAAAAAGCTGCCTCGGATGACATTGATGATTCAACTTCTCGGCCGATATCACCCTCTCGTCGCCTTGCCTCTTCTAACAGCTTCATTTTAAGAACACTGGATTTTGGCAATTCATCTCGCGATTCAATGGCTACAACAAAGTTTTCGTAACTTTTAGGCAAGCTTGACAAAATTAAAATAGCTAATAACTCATCTTGCATTTTAATGTCCATTTCTGTTAATTTTTCGACGAGTTCGAAAAATGTATTCAGATGGGTAGGTATTAAAACACTTTCTGTCATTTTAAGATTGAGTAATTGCTTAAATAATGTCACCTTCCTTGCCGGACCACTGGGGCGGTGAACTTCTTGGAGTTTTTTCCAGGCATCAGAAGAAGTATTGCATTTTTTTATATGCAAGAGCTGGGATGATTTAACTGAGAGAAAAATAGTTGCCAAGGCTTTTTCATCTTTGGCAGACCATTCAACCAATGCAGCTGCTGCTGCTGGCCTCGCCAATGTGCCTGACACGTATCCCCATAACTCGCTATGGATTAAAACCGACCGCATTTGGACACTCCATCCGTCGTAATTATCATTATCCAGCTTTTCGATCTGGTATAAACTTGAACTCATGATTAATTTACTTTAGGTGTTTCTTAGGCAAAATAAAAAAAAAATATAATCCGCGAACTAAATTTTCACGTGATCTGGGCCCATAACCTTTGTTAGGGTTTTAAAGAAAAACACGACCTTTGTTAGAAATAAGAGTTTAATCACGACTGAGAATTCAAGTAAGTACATGTCATCATTACAACTATGTTTCAATTCCATTTGATATTTATATAATTATAATACAATGATACACAATACATATTAAGTATGCGTTTGTTACTTTATATAGAAAGACAAGAGAAGTAGGTTTAGATTTGGTTAATATTAACAACAATAAATTTGTTCGCCAAGTTTGTAGAGAACTTTGTTCAAAGTGGTGCCTTCCATCGAAGATGATTTTGTGGACGCACACAGCCGTTAGACGTAATATTTTGTGTTATGAATCGATTGTGTGGTGGCCTGCGCTTAGCAAGGAATACAATATGGAGCAAATAAGGAATGTTAAAAGTATAGCTATAGTGTCGGCACTATAGAGGTCCTTCGATCCTGTCCAACAGATGCTTTAAATGTTATTCTGCACCTCCTACCAGTAGTATTAGTATCTTGCTAAGGCTCATAGTATGAAACTGTTGGTTTTCTAGACTCCATGGGCATGGCAACACTAACGAACTGTTTCCAACGGATATTTTTGCGACGAAACCCGACTACTGCAAGGATTAAGAGGATGGCATGGTTACGAAAGATTTCGATACTACTTCCTTTATTGACGGGTCAAAATATGGAGTGTATAGTGTCGGGAGTCTTCTCTGAATCCTTAAAAATGTCTCCAAGTCTTTTCGGATGCTTGATTGTGCAGTGCATTTCAATCAGAAAACTCAAACCAAAATGGAAACACGGCTATCCTCACTGACAGCCAAGCTGCAGTTATGGCTATCAATTCGGCCACAACATGCCCTATAATGGTCCAACAATGTCGGAATGAACTATCCAGCCTCAATATCAACCTCCGTGTCACTCTTATTTAGGTTCCAGATCATAGTGGCATTGATGGAAATGAACGGGCTTATGAGTTGGCCCGGCAATTATGGGCTCTTTATAGGTCACTTGCTTATATGAAGGGCAAAATTTTCTCAATAATTTTTCTGATAGAATCCAACCGCAGGTGGATCAGTCTAACGGGCTGTACCATATCCAGGAAAATATGGCCTACCCATAATAAAAACCGTTCTATCGAACTTTTATGCAAACCCAGGTATGATATAGCCGGGTCACTGCAATATGTACCAATCATTGGCCGATAGAAGAGCTTGCAACAAAGCTAGGTATCCCTCATAATACTCATTGCCGTAGCTGCGGAGACCATCCGTAAATGTCCTGCTCTGGCCAAGTCTAGAATACTAAGCTTCTGAAGGGCAATCCTTAAAGATCTTGATGAACTTTCCGAGATGATAATCAAAGACCTGATTTCCTTTTTGAATGCGACGAAATGGCTCTAGTATCGCTAATTTTGTCAATATAAATCCGTCATAATATTATATCTTTTTTTAATTATTCAATACATAGGTCCAACGAGTTTATGGTACGAAAAACGTCGCTTTCCAACGCTAATTGAGTCACGAAACTTTTGTATGTCAACTCTATCTACCTACCTTGTCCATTTCATATTTTTGATTATGATTATTTCTGATTTATTAATGGCTTTGGGAATGGACAAATTTGATGTACATACATTACATATACATGGAGCTTATTAACAGGCTGCATTATCGGACCTGATTTTTTTAGGAATAAGGAAGGAGATTTCGTTAGCCAGAAGTGGTCCTTTTAATTAGCCCCTTCGTTCTTGCGACTTAACGACTCTCGATTTATTGTTAAGAGGTCATACGATCATATTTATTGGACAAAATTAAAAAATTTAACTGATCAAATAGATCAATAATTTCGTAGCCGTAGTTTAAAAAAGCAAATGCCATAAAATAACCTATGGATAAGAATAATAACAAAAATCCTTCCAACACTTTTTTTTGTATTATTTCTAAAAATTCTAAAAAAATCACCTGATATAATTTAACTAGTATGTAAACAATGGTTTCGTGAAATTGTATATTAAAATTTTGAAAAAAACTGTATACATATATATTTACAATTTTTGAAAGCGTTTTTAAAAATTCCTTAAAATTAAAGAAAGAGTCTGAGTTGCGAATTACATTGAAAACTGAAATTTAAAATAAGAAAAATATACCTAGGGCTTTCAATTAGATCAATTAGATCTTAGATATTGAAAAGGTATGTACATATGTATGTATATATTTTTGAAATACGTAAATTTAGCATTTTATTAACTATTCTAAAATTGTTATTATTGTTTGTTATTATAATAATTCACTTATTTTAAAAACAGTCTTCAAACAATGACAGTTCATTGACAAAAAACAAAGCAATCTAATCTAGGTTAAGGGATCGGTCTTATTGATTTTGAAAGTCAGAAACTCAGAGATTTTAACATCAGTATAATGTTAAAAACAATTTTTTCGAGTTTTTTTTTTAAAGCCAGCTAAAGGGTTTCGGGTTTTATGTTTTTCAGAAATTGGATATAAATGTCAATAAAACTTTAATTATTCAAACGCTATTTTGATTTAATTGACATTTAAATCAAATTTTTTAAAGAAAAAAAAATGGTTGCCTGTAAAGTCGGTTTTACGGGCGAAGATTTTACGTGACAACGTCTTTTTCTCGGTAGAATATTTATTGATATGAATATAATTAAATTGCACAATAGGAACAAGGAATTGAATGAAAATAATGATTGCACAAATTTTTTAAACTAATAATTTACTTAACACTATCAACATTTATCAATAGTATGACATAACCTATAAACTCAGTTTCTCAACTTTTGTGTCAATCTAACAATTAATCAATCAATCATAGTTTACGATAATGAAATATCAGTGTACAATTATTTACCTTTATTGTTGTAGTTGTTGTAAATGACGAATCTAAGCACTCCACATTTTCACTACAGACACAGCTGACGATACTTTAACCACACGTGTGAACTTGTATTATGACGCTTTCTTGTTTTTCCAACGCCAAGAACGTTCGAGAAAGACAAAGACAGAGACACAAGCATGCGCCGATTCAATGCGCCTGATTCTCTAGTGCTGCGCGCGCGTCAGACCGATCATAGTTGAGTGGGAGAGAGACGCAAGGCATTCGGCGGGCCTCTCTCTCGTTCGGTGACTCATCGTAACGTTACCGGGCGTTACACTTTTTCATAAGTGACTCCCAGCCGCAACCTAATTTAAGACGTTGTCACGTCAAAACTTAAAATTCGAAACCCCTTTAAATCTAGTTTTGCCGTAAAGCTAGTTTTATAGAAACTCAATAAGAAGAGAGTAAGATCGTTAAGTTTTTTTTTGCCCCATAAAAGAAACAATACTTTTTAATTTTTCTGTTACATCAAGTTTTTAAATTATGCCTCCTTAAAAATGTTAAAGACACGGTATTTTTTTTGTAAGGCTTAGCTTATAACTATTTGCTCAAATTTTAAAAATACTCATTTTCAACAATATGTATAGTTTTTGTTTAAATACCTCTCAAACTTGGTTTGATAAACTTAAAAAAAAAAAAACACAAAATATCTTAAAACGTTTTATCTATTTTTGTTAAGAATCTTTAAAATGTGTGTTAGTCAGGTAAAATCTAACATCTTATAAAGATTTTTCGAAAGTGTATGAAATACCTACTATAAATATTTAAACTGTACATTATATTAACATAGACGTAGAATATAGATTTAGTCAACCATCAAGAATTTCATTAACAAAAGCAAATATTTCATGAATTCTTATGTGTCTTTTATTAAAATCTCAGAAACTTGACGTAAAGAAAGATTATGTAGTCGGATTTGAATTCATGCATCAAAACCCATCGGAAAAATGCTATCTTATTGCCAGAAAAAAAAAACTTTATAAAAATGTCACTAAATCATTTAAAGTTTTACTCCAATATTTTGAAAACCCAGAACTTAATCAAATAAAACGTAAAAAAAATATTTGTGAGCTCAAATATTTCAATTACATTATTTTAAGAATAATTACATAAATTAGGTTCCGCCGTAGAGAACCGGGACCTAGTGTTTATGCCGAATACGAACGGCGAAACTTTTGAAAGCATTTTTCAGACAAGAAATATTCTTGGATAATTTATCTTCTCCTCGCAGGAGACTTTGTCCCTTATAAGTCTAAGCCTGCCCTTTTTATTTATCGTTCCTAAAATAATGACGTTTATGAAACTTCTTGAAGCTCTTCAGCTTACTCAATAACTGGTAGCAAATTTTTATAAATATATTTGTTAAAGTTAAATTTTATCATAAAAATATCTAAACTGGATTCACAAAATTCATTTTTGAAAATGCATTGCTTTGTTTTTAAAAAACACTTGAAATAAGAATTCATATACATATTATTGGATTAATCTTTTACTTTAAATTTTTGTGATGGCTTTACTAATAGCTATTAATAATTTAGCAATATAATGAATTAACTAAATGACGGTCAATTTAACTGAAAGCTTCATAAATATGACCGAAATCACCTATCAAAATTTGGAATTTCCTTTTGAAAACCCGTTTCATTATACGATTAAATAAAGGGTTTTCAACTGGCGAAGGCGGTAGATTTTGGCGCCCAGTGGCGGCTATTTTGTTTTGGTGACATCTTTCAAACCTTTTGTTTATTATTCAATTGCTTATGTCAAATCATCTTGGCAAGTTACATGATTGAACAGCACGTTCAAATAAACTTTATTATTAAAATGAGTGTTCGTTAACGCAAACGTTGCGCGCATTGCGCCCATTTTACGGTAGACGTGGTATCCCTTCACAGTCGAGTCTTCAACGTTTGGTGGACAAATTTCAAACGACCGGTTCAGTTCACAATCACCCAACACCCGTACGTTTAAAGAACGCACGATTGACCGAGAACATCGCCACGGTCCGTGAAAGTGTACAGCAGAACCAAAAGCAATCTATTACTCGTACTCGTCGTGCACAAGAAGTCGGCCTTTTGCAGACTTCAACTTGGCGAATTTAGCGTCGGGACTTGGTCCTACACCCGTACAAGATCCAACTGACCCATGAGCTCAAAGTTCATGACCATTGACAATGCCGTTTGTTCGCTGACTGGGCTTCGAAGCATTTGGAATGAATGGCTGTATTAACAAGCAAAATAACCGTATATGGGACGAGACCATGATACAACTAAAACAGATAGCGCATTCTCGTTTCTATTTTTGTTTCGTTCTGCGCATCTACGTCACGGTCGCTCAACGAGTTTGACGTTTATTATTCAGTATGTGAAATCAAAACAAAACAATGGCACTAATTTGTTTAAATATTTTGTTATTATAATAAAATGTTAATATTTCTGATATTTTTCATTTAGGTTAATGGTTTTAAATGGTTAATATTTGTGTTTATTCGTAAGTTAAAGAAAATTTGTGTGTTTAAGTGAAAGAAATTAATAAAACGCGCATAAAAAATCGAAGTAAATGAAGAGTATGGTGTTTTTTTTTTCATTTTCATTCGGATGCAATTTTCTCTATCGAATCACCTGGAAGATTGTTTAATTAGTGATAAATGGTTAAATAAAAGATATGATGGTCTAAATAATTTGTTTGTATTTTCTTTTCCTTAATAGTTTGTTTTCCGTGATTTGTCTGTTCAGTTTTCGCATTCGGAAGGTCATACGACAACGAAAGAAAAGGTTCATAACCTTTTCATCGCATTCGATCGTTGCTTTCTCGGCAACTTCAAGTAAATGCTGTAGTTTGGACAGATGTAAATGCCTTCACCTTCTCCATTTACTGCATTAAGATTTTGTTCCTATCATAAATGCCTACAAATATTTTTAGATATGTAGGTACTTACAATTGTTCAATTAACACATCAAATTGAGCTTGTTTTAATTGTGGATGTGAAATATTTTCCATCAAGTTATCATTTTTGCATTGCTGTTCAGGCACGTTTTCATGCTCGAGCTCAATGGGAACCAGCAACCCACTTACTACATCTTTTTGCTTTTTCAGCTCCATTCTTTTCGAGCGCTTTGTTGTGGGCTCTGACGCTAGAGACAGTTGCTTTGCGTAAACCGTAGGAACTGCATCTGGTTTCAAAATCCGATACCGTGTGAATCCTATTGATATAAATCTATTTCAGATTCTTATTCTGAACTACTTTTTTTATTAACTTACCCATTTCATACTTTGTATTTTTATATAAACTTCTCGCAAAAAGTGAAGACTACAAATTCTTGCAGTTAGAACATTCATTTTTTCCTTGCGTTTGGTGAACAAGGTCCACTGCTTCGAGAGATTTAAATTTCCTTTTAGATATTTTGAAAGCTGGAATCTCTCGTTATCTTATTTCTTTCGTTGTTGTTGCAGTCAAAAACAGAACAAACACCCATGTTTATTAATAAATGTTTTTTTATTTAGTGTAAATTATAAACAAAACCACTTTAAATAACTTTATTGATTTAAAAATTTGAAAATTCACTTCCGTTAACATTTACAACAGAAAATAGAGTGAAATTGCACCAAAAATACTAACTCTCTTCAATTGATTGAGTGTTCGTGACGTCACGATAGTTTGACAGCCAAAACCTAACATGCGCAATGCGCTATCTTTATTAGTTGTATCATGGGACGAGACCAACCCACGCGAGTTGATTATGCATCCTCAAAAAGTTGCCGTTTGCTGTGGATTTTGGGCATTGCGGCGGCGGCGTAATTGGTCCGTACTTTTTTGAAAACGACCTCAGTCAGGCGATCACCGTCAACAGCGAGCGCTACAAAACGATGATAACTAATTTCTTATGGCCCAAATTAAACCATATGACATGTGGTTTCATTAGGCCGGCGCTACGTGCCACAGAGCAAACGCCAAGATTGACATTTTGCATGAACGATTTGAGGGTATGGTCACTCTCGCAGGGGTGATGTGACTTTTTCCTGTGGGGTTTCTTGAAGTAGCAGGTCTACCTATTCAAATAAACCACAATCCACACCGATGCCCTAAAGGTGAACATAACACAGGCCATCGCTTAAATTCAGCCGGATCTATGCGGAAGAGTCATTTAAAATTGGAGCACTCGTAAGAATCCGAGGCGGGCATTTGAAGGATGCCATATTCCACTCGAAATGCCATACATGCACCTTTCAGATAAAAAAATGATTTCGTAATAGGTACCTCACTTACAGCTTGTTTTATTCCATTTCAACATCTACCAGCCCTTATTGAAAAACCCTTTACAAAAAAGTTTTTCAGAGTGAATTTGAATCCAACCTTAACTAAAACGATTTAATCCATTCGATTTTGTTTCATTGTAGGAAAGCTACTCGTATTACTTGCAATAAAAGCTCCAGCTCATTTTTATGAATAAAGTAATTTTTATGACCAAAATCAAAAATTATCTATAATGCAGATACGGAATTTTTTATGTTTTTCGGTAACTGTGTACTATAAAGAGTCATTCTCAGAGGACCATCATAAAACAAAAAACTAAAACCCGTAATACTAAAGTAACTATTTTACTTTTTTACAGCTTGCAGCATCATCGCATCAGGAAGCCAAAATATTTTACAATTTCAAAATCCTGATGTCTGCTAACGCTGCTGTCGAACATCTGCAGAATCATCAATTTAGTAAATACTCGTACATGTACGTAAAGTGCAGTTCGCTTTGAGTTGGAGCGAGCGACTACTCTACACTCGTATGTAGGTACAATGAAAATGGACATTGTTGCAAATAACCGTATAACAGTAATGTTCAATGAACCACAAAAGGATCACACAAAAATCCAGTTTAAATCCCTGCGAATTGATATAACAATTGTTCGAGAGGACATAAAATCTTGTCCTTTTTAATCTAGCCAAATGGTGACACACTTTTTTTAAAATGTACCTTCCACTCGGAGTCTATATAAGGACCGATGTAGATGTGAATGTGGAGAGAAAGGACGAAACGACAATGGATAAGCCTTTCTATTGTGTTTCTCTATCCCCAAAACAAAGCCAAAAATCTAAGCACCTATATCCCTTGCCAAATCAAAGTGGAGTCCATTGAATATTCCATTTCCTTTAAAATTGAAAAATAGAAAAACGAAATAACAAGGAACATGCAATTGTTTGGCTCAAAGGGATTTTGCTCAAAGGGAAATAGCTGAATATCTCTGGGTGTGTTGTCCTGCGAGTCCATCTCGTTGTTGGACTTTTTAAACTCGCACTCGCCTCGCCTCGTCTCGGTTTGTTCTCTGTTTCTCTGTTCAACTCGTATTGGCTTGGTTTGGCTCCTATTTGCTTATTCAAAAATGTGTTCGTTTAACTTGTTCGTCCCCCACCTCCTGCCCCATATTGTGTTGGGTTGGCGAAGGCGATATGAACAACATCATCAAATGACCCACTTATTGAGCGGGCTCCGCTGCCGTTACCGCCGCCGCCGGCCGGGGGTATAAAGCGTAAGGCAAAAAGGAACAACCCCAAATAATGATAGAAAAATATTATGGTTGGAACATTTTCCAATTGGAAGCCATGAATACCAGATTACGACGTATGAATAGGTACAGTGTGTTCGTAACAAATTGTCCTGGATGGCGATAGACATCTTCTTGGCAAATACCATTTCGTATCTGAATGACTTAAAAGGATATTTTCCAGATGGAAATTTCCGATAAGTTTCAAACCAAGCCAGGCCAGGCCATGTCGGTTGTCGTAGTGTCCTGGGCTCAGGACTGTTCGGTCGGTGGCTGGGATTATGTATCCTGCGTTCAACTCACATAAAAATATGAGATGAGTTTTTCATATTACGAAGGATTCTGTTTTATTTATCCTTTTTTTTGTTAGCAGCTTTTCAGTGTTTTCAAAAATTCTCCTTTCGGTGTTATTTTTTTATTTTGCTGATGGTTGAGGACTCACAACTGAGAACTGAGAACAAACGTATCTAGATTGACCCAGTTCAGGTATATTTTTGTGTTCAATCTGTGCGCTCGCATATAGCATTTGCTTGCGTTGTCGAGGCCGACTTCCACGACGACGACGACTACGAGTGACGACAACGCGAGGACATTCGAAGTTATCTTTTTGACAGGATCTGAAATCTGTGTTTGTGCGAGGACTACGACGATGACAAGGAACACATCTACGATATAGCCTCAGCTTGATGCTGAAAGAACACAAACCAGTATCTGTCCAGGTCCAGGCCAATTGTTTCTCATTCTCCATCTCCACAGCCAATGAATGTGAGTCGAGGAGCGAGGAAGTGGGTGTTTATTTTCTGTTTCTGATATTTCTTTTTGCTTTAAGTCGTGAATGGGTTATTTCGCAGGAAGTGAAAATACGAAGAACAAAAAGAAATTATATAAAACAGGGAATTGGGTCTATTTGCTAGAAATCGCCAAGCTTCATCAATGGATACAATCCGTCGTCGCCGCCGGCGGAGATTTAGGAGTTTCCTTGTTCAGATTTGCATTTCGTTTACGTTCGCAAAAGATCATTTTCATCTCCTCATTTCTTTTCTTTTTTTTTCGTTTCTTCTATTTTCCAACTTGTATCTATTTCTATAATGTTTTCCATTTAGATTGCGGCAGTTGTTGGATTTGTATCTTTTTTTCGTGTACTTTTGTTTGATATCCGTTTAAGGTCATTTTGGATATACTCGTAGAAGTTATGAAATTTACACAATATGCAAATGAAATATGCCTAAGAGTAGATTTTGTGTCGTATCTACAATTGGTTGGCCTTAAAAATAGATATTCGTTTTATATTTGTACAAATATTTTTGTAACCTAGTTTCTTTGGTGGTTTATTTCAATTTATATGATATGAAAAATTGAAGGACAAATAATATTTTTTGTTTGTTCAAGTTAATAGTATTTGACAGACGATGAGCAAAAATATGTGTTCCTTCTTTTTTTTTAGTAAAATTATTTGTACTTTGATTCAAAAAAAGAGGGTGGGATGCGTCCCAAATTGAAAACTTCTATTGGTGCCCTATAAAATAAATTAAATTTGCAAAAAATCAAATTATTATTTAAAGAACTTCGAAGAGTATGTAAAGTAGTTCCTCGATTATGTGAATTACCGCTAATGCGAATTTCTCTAAATGTTTAGTCCCACATGCATAAGAATTGAAAGAATATGATTTAATTCCACTTTTGCAATTTCGAAGTATTCTGCCCGAAAATCAGATTCAAAAACAGTTGCAGGATTATTAATGATATTGCCCTTTTTTTGTTGGCATTTTGGGCGCACTCAAGAAGTTATAAATACCCTTCATCGGAGGAAACCTGAGCACTTAGCAGCATTTTTGGCGATGTCAAATTTGTGATCACTCTACTCTAGAAGTGTTAGCTCTTTAGTCTCCTCGATGCAAGTACCACCCATGGATAATGGCATGATTCCCCATTAAACAATCTAATCAAGATCCGAATTTAATGAGCTTATCATTCGCTGTCGTCCACATCCACATCCGAAGAGCAAGAATAAGAATCTAAAAACGAATATGAAAGTCTGAAAGTACTGTCATCAGCGAAACAATTAAATGTGTTAGAAGTTTCAGACCGAAGATAAGGAAGAGTTTCATAGACAAAACGGAGCCCTGAGGTACACCAGCGGTTATTTAGTGGAAACAGATTAGAACCCGTACAATACTTCTTGAATTGAACGGTCCGAAAGGTAATTTCTAACCCGCCGAAGAAGAGATGCATCAATACCGAATGCACGCATTTTCGATAAGAGAGTTTAATGCAAAACTCTATCCAATGCCTATTAAATATCAAGTGCAATGCTCTAATACGTTCTGCAGAAGGATGTAAAGATTTGTACCACTGTTCGGTGCGAGATAAACCATAAGATGTTTAGTGGAACTATTGCTACAAAAGTCATACTGCCGATCGTTAAGAAGCATTCGTTTTTCAAGATATTTCTTCAGCTGAAAATTGATTATGATTTCCATGACCTTGAAAAGAAGTTACGTAAGTGCAATTCGACGACAGCTAGAAGGGGAGGAGGAATAGCCTTTTTAGGGACATGCTAAATAAGTGATGTTTTCCATTTACTCGGAAAGAGACCTGTCGAGTAGGAAAGAAGAAAGCTTAAGCAGTGGTTTTGCCAGCTTTGATAAACATCTCTTCACAACAATAGCGGGGTTACTATATAGACAAGCGGATTTTAAAATATTGAGATCTTTAAATACATTATCAACTGTACGAGTTCGAAAGAAGACTTGTCTTATGTAATCGCTTACGCTTTTAAGTATAGGAGGAGTTATTTCACTCAATGGCAGCATCAAATTAACAGCAAACTGGGCTTTATCACAGTTTCCATATTATTTCAATATTTGTATTGTATTCAATGAAATTACTGTAACCAGAATTGAAGATATGGCTGTTACTTGTGGCGATTGTCGGGACTGGTTGTATTTTATTTGTTTTGGTAAACAAAAACTGACACTTACATGTTTCTTTTTTTTATTTTACCGAAAGTTGACAAAAAGTTTAATTTAGTTAATCAATACTTTTTTTCTTTTAAAGATTTTCGAGTAAAAATTAAATAATTAACAATTTTTTTTCAAGAAGTGTCAATTCTATTCTGTTTAGTATACAAATGTCAATATTTTGAGGGTAATTTTTTTCTTTTCAGAAAATGTTCGAGATTAGGAACATCATTTTTTAGATTTAACTTCCCGCAGGAAGTTATTGTAATCGATCCGACTGGTCGAATTAAAGATTTGGACATTTGTCGACGTTTCAAGGTCCCTAGAGCCTAAATAAAAGATATTTAGAGAGATGTCTGTGCGTATGTGTGTACGTAAGTTAGTGCGTTCGTACATTCGTGAAGCTTTTTTCGTCGTCCATATTTCAAGAAGCAGTTTAGATATCGACTTCAAATAAATTGTGTCATACAGATAATAAAGCAGAAAGATTCAGCAAGGTCTCTTAAAAACATAGAGAGAGTGTTTTTTAACATAGGAATTTAAAAAAAATTGATTAACCTAAAATATCTCCCAAACCAATAACACTCACGTTTTAAATTAAATTTTATATAATATATTTTACGGTTTTCTTATAAGTAAAAAAAACTGAAAATAAATAATTGTCACCTCAAATATTTTACGAACAAAAAATGATTTTATCTCCAAAATATTGTAATGCAACGCAAAATACCTTTTTTGATATCTGGTAAAATTTTGAGAAAAATCCAATTGCCAGTTTTTTAACAAAACATAAAAACCTAAAAAGAATTACTAAAAGTTCGTATAAATTGATTTTTGACTGAAATATCTTCTCAAAAATTAATAAAAAAAAGTTGGCTTTATTCTTATTTTAGCCCACATAAAATATTGTTTTCGACATTTCGTAAATTTTTTATAAAAATCCAACAGTCAGTTTTTTCATAAAAATTAAAATCTAAAAAGAATAGCACGCAAAATTTTTATAAATTGATATTCGGTTCTCGATATCTCGCGAATAATAGAAGATATTGACTTCAAATTAATTTCGTTCATCCAATGTTTATTTGTTTATATAATAACTTTTAAGAAATGTTACTAAAATTGGTTAACTTTATTTTTTGACTAAAAATTTCATTAAAAAAAAAATCAAACTATTTCATCATCATCATTATGCATAATATTGTTGGTTATTTTTAACTTCCCATAGGAAGTTATTGTAATCGGTCCGATTTGTCGAATTGAAAATAAACTTACGTCCGTATGTTCCCGACGTGTTTTTCGTCGTCCACAGCTCAAGACCCAGTAGAGATATCGACTTCAAATAAATTTTGTTATACAGATAATAATGCAGAAAGGACTCTCAAAATAATTAAGTGGGTGTTTTTCTACCATAGCAATTTAAAAAAAGTTAAAATTTTGGTTAACCCTAAATATCTTACGAACCAATAACGCTAGAGACTTGAATTAAATTTTATATTATATGTTTTAACGCGATACCAAACAAATATATTTTTGGAAAAAAAATTCCAATTACCGGGGTTTTTAATAAATCTAAAAAAAAAAAAACTGAAAACCAAATATTTGTCACCTCTAAGATTTTACGAACAAAAAATGATTTTATCTGCAAAACAATTTTATGCAACGAAGAATAACATCTTTGACATCCGGTAAAATTTTGAAAAAAAATCAAATTGCAGTTTTTTTTTTTTTTAATAAAAACTTAGAAAAATATTACTACAAGTTAATAAAAATTGATTGTCAACTCAAATATCTTTTCAAAAATTTGAGATTAAGGCTTCCAACTAATTTTATCTTCTAAGAAATATTGTTTTCAACATTCGGTAAAATTTTGAGAAAAATAAAAAAAACTAAAAGTTCGTAAACATTGAATTTCGACTCAAATATCTTTTCCAAAATGTAAAAATATCGGCTTCACTTATTTTATTTCACAGAAAATACTGTTTTTGAAATTCAGTAAATTTTGTAAGAATCCAACAGTAAATTTTTTCATAAAAAAATAAAATCTACAAAAAATAGTACGCAAATTTGGTAAAAAAAGATGTTCGATTTTCGATACCTCTTGAATAAAGAAGGTATTGACTTCAAAAGATTTCATTCTGGGCTAAATTTTGTTGTTAGAAAAATCCAATCTGTATTTATTTGTATAAGAAATACAATTTTTTAAGAAATGCTACTAAAATTGGTAAAAATTGTTTTTCGACAAAAAATCTCGTTAACAAAAATAGATTTTGAAATCAAACTATTTCATTATATGCAAACATTTTTAGAATAAACAAACCATTTAAGCAAGACAAATCGACAGACGGGATGGAAAGTTATTAGTGTCAAATTCTCAAAAATGTTATGTTAAATGTTACTATTTTTCCTGAGCCCTCCAATAGACTCAAAATCTTTAGCTGATAATTCCCATTATAAATTTGGCATTCCATTTTTAAGAAACAAACTTGTTGCCGTTATTTTCTTTCATTACAAAAATTATAACTCGAAAATAGAATACTTCTTCTTAAAAATTTTAGACATCAAATATACATACATATGAACAGTACTCATGTTTTTTGTTAGATATATAAAATTATACAAAATAAAACCTGTAAAACAATATAATAGGTTAGGTTAGGTTTAAGTGGCTGCGGATACAGAATCCACATACTTAGGCCAAAAGAAAAGACCCATTGTGATACCACATGAATCTAGAGAATTACTTCTTACTAGTCGAACCATTTTGAGCTTTTTATAAAGCGAAGAAGATATTTGATATCCTTATTAGCTAGTTCACTGGGATTATCAAACGAGTAGTCTCCCAGATGAAGTTTGCGTCTTAGTGAAAGAGCAGGGCAAGTGCAGAGAAGGTGAGAGACTGTTTCCTCTTCTTTCTCGTCCATACAGCTCCTGCAGAAGTCATTTGAGGCTACACCAAGTCGTATTGCGTGTCTGCCCATAAGACAGTGTCCCTTAAGGACACCTATTAAGAAGCTAATATGAAGTCTGCTTTGAGATAACAAGTCTTTAGAGCGCTTTAGGTCCAGTGAAGGCCATATATGAGTTTTGTGGCTGCGCATGTTGGTAAATTGTGCCACCTAGAGTTTGTTATCGTAAAAGTAGTAGCTATCGGTATACCTATCTTCTCCCTTTCAAGTGAAATAGGTATGGACGGTTCCATTTTTAGCGAGTTCATCGGCTCTACAATTTCCTGTGATGTCTCTGTGGCCCAGCACCCAACAGAGGTGAATGTTGAATTGCTGCGCCATCTCCAAAAGAGCCGATCGACAATCGATGGCCGTTTGAGATTTGGTTGAGACACCGTCAAGAGATTTAATAGCAGCCTGACTGTCAGAGAAGATGCGGATATCAGAAGTTGATATCAAGTTTTCTCTTAGCCAGGAGGGAACCTCTTTGATCGCTAAAATTTCCGCTTGGAAGACGCGACAATGATTAGGGAGGCGGAATGAGATGCTTAGATTAAGTTTTTCTGAGTACATATCACATATCCATCTGTATAAAAATGAATGCTTTTGTCATCCAGGAATTTTTTGTCTTCCCATTCATCTCTGGATGGAATGGATACCTGGAAGTTTGTTCCAAATTGGGGTTTTGGAACAGTGTAGTCTATGTACTTTGGTATAGAACCGAAGAGGTTCAAAATGATGGATTGCCCAACATTATTGTTGGTCCATTGAGAGGAGGCGTTGAGACTTATAGCTGTACTCGCTGTAACTTGTTTGCTGAAGACTTCGAGGGGTGTCAGATGGAGGAGAGTATCTAACGCTGCTGAGGGTGTGGTTCTTAATGCCCCGCTTATGCAGAGACATGCAGTGCGTTGGACTTTGCTGAGTTTGTCGTAGTATGTGACTTTCTCCAGTGCAGTCCACCATACTGCAACGCCGTACATAAGTATTGGTCGGATGAGCGATGTGTATAGCCAATAGGATATGCGAGGTTGAAAACCCCCATTTCCTTCCTATGGCTTTCTTGCAAAGGAAAAGAGCTACTGTAGCTTTTTTAACTCTTTCCTGAATATTAGGTTTACAACTTAATTTTTTGTCTAATATCAGTCCAAGATATTTTGGCTTCATTGGTAACAATTAGTGCTACACCTTTTATTGAAGGCGGTACAATTACTGGGATCTTGTATTTCCGTGTAAAAAGGACGAGGTCTGTTTTTTGAGGATTAATACTAAGTCCGCAGTGATCAGCCCATCTAGTGAGCATATTAAGTGCGTTTTGGAGGAGGTCTCTCAGTGTATTAGGATGTTCTCCTGTGACGGCGATAGCAACATCATCGGCATACGCAATCACTCTGTAGCCTTCCCTCTCAAGGGATATTAGCAGTTCGTTAACCACTATGTTCCACAGGAGAGGGGACAGAACACCATCTTGCGGAATTCCTCTACCGACAGACCTTTTCCTACAAAAATCCCCCATCTTAGAGTTGATGATCCTGCTTTTTAGCATTAGATTAATCAACTCACAGAGTGAGTATTCGACGTTTAAGGTCGTCATAGCAGAAGTGATAGCGGATGTGTCAACGTTGTTGAAAGCGCCTTCAATATCCAGGAAGACCACCATAGTATTTTCCTTTTGCTCTAGGGAGTATTCGATAGTTCTTACCAGAGTATGCAAGGCTGTTTCTACCGATTTTCCTTTGTAGTAAGCATGCTGACAGTCTCTTCTCAATGCTATTACGTGCATGGATATCAATCAATCGTTCCAGAGTTTTTAGAATGAATGATGATAGGCTAATAGGTCTAAGATCTTTAGGGTTGACATGCGAGTATTTGCCCGCCTTGGGAATGAAAACTACCTTTACTTCTCTCCATCGCTGAGGTATATAGACCAGATCTAGACAACTTTTGAAGATCATCTCAATGATGGGCAAAGTTATATCGATGGTATGTTGTAGCTCAGCTAGTACGATTTGATCTGGACCTGGAGATTTATACGGTTTGAAACTATTCAGAGCCCATGTCAATTTTTCTTTTGTAACAAGACCTTGAGGAAAAGTTAAGTTAATACCCGTCCCAGGACGGTTTGTTGTATTAACGGATTTGGAGCTATCTGGGAAGTGGGTGTCTAATAGCAGGTTTAGCGTTTCTTCGCAAGAGTTAGTCCATGTACCATCTGAGTTTTTAAGACAACTAGGCATGGTTGGATTTGTCGAGAGAATCTTCCTTATCCTTGATGCCTCCGAGGATTTGGCTATTCTTAATTCTTGTTTATACTTTTTGAGGGATTCCTTATAGGAATCCCAATCTTGGTGATGTCTAGACTTTTTTGCACGATTGAAAAGCCTTCAACAACTTTTCCTGAGTATTTCTAGTTCAGCAGCCCACCAATATGGTTTCTTCTTTCCCTGCACTGTAGTGATTGGGCAGGCAGTTTCCATGGCTTTATTGAGGGCTGCTGTAAGCTCATCGATCGATTTTTGATCGAGTTCAAGAGCGCACAAGGGAGGATCAGAAAGTTTTGGTTTAATTAGACTTTTCAGAGTTGTCCTATATTTTGGCCAATTTGTTTTCCTATAATTCCGGAATTGAATCGGTTTACTAGGTATTCCAATATTGTAATCTTTTCAAACAAGCCAACTACTTAATATATTTAACGGTGCAGGGAATTAACTTCACGGGAACTACCTTCACATGGGAACTAACTTCACCACTAGTGGGAATTATTTTCACTTTTTTTTGGTGAAGTTATTTCCCACTGAAGGTGGGAGATAATTTCACTTTTTTGTGGGAATCAATTTCACTTTCATGTGAAGTTAACATAAGTTGAAGTTGAAAAATGACAGATACTTGTTGCTCGATTGAAATTTTTGAAATTGGAGCCTAAAACAAGTTTTTTTGAATTGATACCACGGCGTACTAACAGCTAGGTATGTAAGGGGGGGCATGCTGCCCCCCTGCAACCCCCCTGCTTGGGATCACTATAGGATTTGGGGTGGGTGCGAGTTTGGGTATATGCAACGAAGACGAATGCGTTGTGATTCTTTCATAACTGTGAGCCATACTTGCTTTTTTTTGTTGGGAATTTCTTTGATTTTAGTGCTCAAATGCAAAAGTTCTTTGCATATACCCAAACTCGCACCCACCCCAAATCCTATAGTGATCCCAAGCAGGGGGGTTGCAGGGGGGCAGCATGCCCCCCCTTACATACCTAGCTGTTAGTACGCCGTGCTATCAATTCAAAAAAACTTTTTAGCAAAAGTAGCTATTCTAGACAATAAATCAACCATTTTTGCGTGTTTTGTATGTAAAAAAGTGAACTTTAAAAATTCGGCGTTGTTTGCATTATTTTTTGGCCTTATTTCTTTTTATAAATCAAAATAAAGCCAAATTGGTTTTATTTCGTTTTGAACAACGAAATAAGGCCAAATTTGAAATTTGGTGTTATTTCATTTGGTACTATTTCACGTCACCAATTCAACGCTTGATATTTTTTCAGATATTTCAATCGTAGGTGGGAAGTTTCTTCACACAATTTTCTGATGAAATTATTTCCCGCCTTCAGTGGGAAATAACTTCACCAAAAAAAAGTGAAATTAATTCCCACTAGTGGTGAAGTTAGTTCCCATGTGAAGGTAGTTCCCGTGAAGTTAATTCCCTGCACCTATTTAACAGGTCTAAATAGTTACAGTTCATGAAAAAGAAACAAAATAAGAAACTTACTTGAACTTATCATGTCAAACACATAAATTCTTTTATAATTAGGAAAAACGCCATTTTAGCTTAATAATATCTATACCAAAATTACTTAAATATTTTACTATCTTTTAAAAAGTTTGCTTCAATTTCTTTCAATATACATACCTACATTTTAGACCTTCCAGTAGAAGGTAGTAAAAGAGTGTGCAAAAAACTCAATGCGAGAAGGATAAAATAAAAAAAAAAAACAGAAAAAAAATAACACAAGACAAATGTAATTCTGATTCTTCAAATATCTGTTCTTCAATCTCATCTCCATCAGCTTGTAACTCGGAAAAGAAAACATCTTTAATCATTTTATAACACATTCTACCTACCCCTTGCCCTTCACAAAAAAATTGTTGTCAACACGACAGCTCTTGTGAATGATATTCATCAGGCGTCAAAACATAATATAAAAGAAGAAAATAAAATATTCTTTTGCACAACAACCATTAATCAAATACAACTTAATTTTGTTTCCTTCGCACCCGCCACACCAGCTAAAGGAACACAGTAAAGTAGATACATTTTGGCTTACGAGTGATTTTCTCATCAAAACGAAATAAACTCAACCAATTCTCCATCTCCAGGCCAGAGTCATTCTTCACAAAGCCTCTTTCATACCAAAAATTGTCTGCAACCAAAATCAAATGTATACGTACATATAGATTTTTATACCCACAATAATTCTTACCACGAAAAATCAAATCCTAGATCGATCTATTTGTCTTCATCTATTTTCCGCCTTCACCGCCGCTGCTATACCGTCACCGCCTCCGTCCGGCAAGACAGAGCAAAGAAGCAGCCAGACATCAAGTTTGCTTTTGTTCCATAAATTATTCTCCAATAAGCCGACGAGCAACGACGAACGTCGTAGACGCCCGACAACGAAACAAAGACGCGACGTTATTGTAGAAGGTCCTTGGTATTGTAACTTGTTCCTTCCGGATTCCGATCCGAAAACAACATCACTGTTTCAGGATTCAGGATACTTCTTTCATTTAAAATCTATTTATAAACACCACCTTTTATTTCAGTTGCCTCACACCTCGCAAGCAAGGTACCATGGAAACTCCCAACATACATTTTATCCAAGATGTCAGCTAGAGGTATCTTCGACTTCCTATGCCAAAAACACAAAACACTAAACAAATGATTTATGAATTTAATTTCGGTGTTGTCCTATACCAGCAGCTCTGAAGCGTTTGGTCCTTTTTCAAAGGAACAGTGAGGATAAGGAGCGACTTGGTGTGGTGGTGCAAACGAGTGCCGGGCTCATATTTTATACATCTAATGATGTTTGCATACTAACAAGGAGCGCCTAATGGCAGCCTTTGCTCCTCTTGAATTCGACTATGCTTTATTCGAGAACGCATAACGGGACAGTAGTAGTGAGATGAATGGCTGAAAGACGAAGGAACGCATCTTCATTCTTCTTCTTCTTCACAGAACATGGAAACAGAAAAGAATAAAACAACCGTGTGTCGGTCTTAGAAAGGAAACACCATCATTCCATTGTCTATTGTTTTGTTTATACCCTGCCTGATGCTTTATAGACTTGCAACCCCGATCATGATTCTGGATACTGATGCTTCATGAGCTAATGCTTTGCTCTTAAGGAATTACCTTACTTTGGTAATTATTATTTATGAATGGCAGAAAGAAAACGAACCGAAGTTACCTTCTCCTTGTATTCGCCTATCAACCTACTATGGCTTCTTGTGTAATAATTCTAGCCTTTGTCGACATTTTCTTATGTTGCTGGTTGCCTTCAAAGTTCCAACCTTTGGTAGTCCGATTCCGATTCCAAGCCCCTCCATATAATTTCGTCCTTGCCTTGAGGCAGTTGAAAGAAAAACTTCTTCTTTCGGTTTCGACATAAAGTGAAAGTCCTTCGTGTATGTATTATGTAAGACGGGCTCCTTTTCCATTAAATGAATTAATGACAATTTTCCGTCCATTCGCATTTAATTTAGAGTCCTCTTGAGATGTTAGGTCCTTGAGGAGTTCTCGTTCTCGGTTTTGTCGGTGAAGATGATGATGATGGCCGTCCTTAGATGTCGTTCGACGACGACTACAATTCTTATGTAGGTAGGTCGTCCTTTTTTTATTTAGGCGGGAGAGTTTTATTTTTATGATAAACTGTTTTTTCGTCCTTTTTTCTACTTTTTTTTTGTCAACCTTGAATGTTTTCACTTTTCTTTCAATTTTGCTTTCTTTTTTTTGACCACTTAAATGTCCTTTCTCGTTTTGTTCTTATCGCAAGTCTTGATTGCGGAAGAAATAAAGAAAATATAAAAAGTAAATGGATGAGCTATTTAGACTTCTTCTAATTGTTTTGTTATGCAAATAACCTTGAATTATTAAATATTTCCTGTGGGTAAATTATGTTTGCTTAGATTGAATGAAAATAAGAGACTATTATGGACTTTAATAGGAACTCATCAGAAGTTTGATTTATTTGAAGAATATGATTTTGTTGAAAATGGAGGTACACAATAGCATTGCTTTTATTTGCGTATAGATTTTATATGGGACTTGTTACTTCTCCATTTCATGTTTAAGTCCAGAAGCTCTTATCCCGCCCAAAAAAAAAGTCAAGTCTATTTCCGTTGATAAGCACTTTAGAAAGTTATTGGAACTAGAGGATGTCCAAAGGAAGGAGTATTATAACCTGTACTTTATAGCCAGTTCTTAAAATATTAGATAGTCTTACTCCGAAAGGTACAAAATGTATATGCATATGCATTGCTGGTGAGTGATGACATTGTTTTAACAGCTCAAGGAAAGTTCGAAAAAAATCTTTGTAGCATAATTCAAAAGGACTAATCATATTTCAACTCTCGGTATGATTACAAAAAATACAATAGACTCAAGACTAGGAAGAATCTTCTTACTAGTTTACATAAGGTAGCGCTATAGTCCTGTGTGAACTAGGGTCTTACCCAACAAACTTCTTCATCTAGCTCGGTCATTGATTGAGGTCGCTTTCCTGCGCCTTTCTTCACTGCGTGTTGTCCTGTGGACGTGGTTTCGAAGACTTTCCGAGCCTGAGCATTAGTTTCCATGCGCTCTACGTGACCTGTTTCTTTTTGCTTTTATCATTCTGGCTAAAGTTCATCGTTGCATCTTCTCCTCCACTCGCCTTTTCTATGCATACGGGACCGTAGATCATGCCATGCAGATTTCTCTTGAAATGACCCAAGGTGCAACACTTTGGTTGTTCTACTCAATTTATTTCTTAGACCAAATAAACCAAGGCTAGCAAGAGTAATATTTCACTTGATATCAGTGCATTCTGCATTCAAGAAGATGAAGGAAGAGTCTTCTACTACTTGTAAAACTAATTTGGTTAGCAGGTGAAATAGTCAATATCCAAAAAGACGTCTAGGTTATTGTCGGGAAAGAGACCGACAAATACATCATGGAAACGCAAACCAAGTATCCACCGATGGATGTTAACCGTGATGGTAAAATCCATCATTAACTATAGGGCGGTTGAACGCAACCAGAGAACCGATCAAATTGAGACTAGGAAATCACAAAGTCTAGCTTGCTAAACCATTGCCCAGCAATAGCAATTTATGTCATTATCAACTTGACCACATTAAACATGGTGAAAGAAAATTCATTTAAGGAAGATTATTATGATTTCCCAAGAAGTGCACTAACAGGGAGAGGAAAACTCATGGGTCTTACAGAAAAAGATTGGATTAAAAGTCCACAGGAATAACCCTTCTAAGAGCTAAGTTCCAGGAAAGATTGGATAGGTTAAAATGTCGAGAAAATCTGAAGAAACTGGTACAAGAGTCTTTGGGCATAGACCCTTAAAGGGTAAGAACAACATTGTTGTATAAAACTGGAACTGTAGAATATGTTTTAGGTAAATGTTTTATCATAATTCACCAGAGACTGGGACATTGCTTAATAGATGAAATGGAACTTTTGTTTTTCAAACAATTTAAGTAAATGCAAAATAATACATGAGTCAATTGATTCAAACGAACGAAACACCACGTCATACTCTGTTTCAACACTCGTCCACAATAAAACTCCCTATGTAAGCTCGAATGATAAAATTAATTTGTTTGCAGCATAGTTTTCGGTTAATTCGAACCTACCAGAGAGTGGCAAAACAAGTGCGTAAGCTTTTTCATCTTTCCTACTCTACAGTACTCTTTGCAAGCAGTTTGAAAACAGCATTTGTCCATCCTGTCCCTAAAAAATATGAATCCTCCTCCCCCGTCTTACTATCGTCCAATTGCACTCACACCTTTTCTTTCTAAGGTCATGGAAACGCTGATTAATTACGAGCTGCAGTATGGCTTTTATAGCAATTGGCCCACCGTTGATTTGATGGCTTATCTTACCGAACAGTGAAACAAATCTTTGCATCGTTTTGGAGAAAGTAAGATTATTCCACTTGATATTTCAAAAGCATTTGAAAAAGTTTGGCACCAAGCTCTCTTATCAAAAATGCGTGCTTTTGGTATTAATGAATCTATTCTTCGTTGGATTAAATCTACCTTTGTAACCGTTTAATAAAAGTTGTATTAGATGGTTTTTAATAAATTGAATTGTTTCGCTGACGACAGCTTTTTATTTTATATTCGTTCCAAGATTCACATCCTTGTTCTTCGGATGTGGAACTTTAACGGCAGCGTATGTTAAGCTCATTAATGATGCCATTCTCCACACAAGTGGCACTTCCATCCACCAAGCTAATCAACTTTCAGTGCTCGGAATTCATATCACAGATCACCTCTTATTGAATGATCACACATTCGACATTGCCAAAAATGCTTTTAGGTGCCTAGGATTTCTCCGACAATGATAGTCGATAGAACTATAACCGAAATATTTACATTCCTTTAGAACACCGACGCCATGGTTCATTCCTTTCGTTGTTTTATCAATATTTGTTCAAACAATGTTCTGACGAATTAGCCATCAGTTACATTCCACACCTTAAACAATTCAGCAGTAATACTCGAATTTTCTGAAATGTTCATGAGCTTCCCCATGAGCTCAATGCTTTGGCTAACTCTGTTCTTGATACTCAGGACTTTAAGACCAATGTTCACCAGTATCTCTTCTAAAATGCCTCCCTATTTTCCTACCGGTCCGACTGTTTTTAAATACATAATATGTACATATATGTACAAACAAATGGTACTACCAACGCCTTAAGTGCCTGTAAATTATAAAAAAAAAATATAAGGGAAAGACTTTTCCAAATTCTTCTAATTTACTTCTTTACAAAGCCATTCATCCAAAAATGGAACTCTTAACTGAATATGAATTTTGTCGAATTGAGGGTGAACTTCTAAAAACCTTTCTATTTGGGTACAATTACCGTTTATATGAATACAGTCTTGCTTGATATCATGCATATCGTTGACATCCTGACACATTCTCAGTGATGGAGGATTGCTTCTTATACTGGTCGAGAAAAATACGTCGGCAATAGCTTGTCCTCTCAAATGGCGACCAAGAAACGAAAGAAGATCTATGTAGAACAGGTCCAATTTCAATCCAACAATGTTGATTTTATAAGATAGATTTAGATACATTACAATATGACAGATGAATAGTTTCAACAATATGGCCGATATCATCTTTCAGATTTTAAAAATCCCTATTGAAATATTGTAAACATATGCATGCTCGTATTCAATTTTATATCCTAATCAACAAATTAGAAGAATGAAAAATCAAACAAATCTCTCAATGACCATTTATTGAATTAGAGAACTTTCAGCATCAGCGTTTTCCAATAAAAAAGAAAAACTGATGCTCGTACTTTGTCGTTGTTCGCAATATGCCTTTTTACGAAAAACATCACTCTTATTCTTCATCGCTATAAATGAAATATAAAACTTTTGAATTCATATTCTTGAAAGTTATAAAAATGAAATTTACAAAATGCATTCAAATAAAACGATAAGGAAACTTTATCGTTATGTATTCAAGTTGGATTTTTTCGCCCCCGCTCCGACTCAGCCCACCCGACTGCTTCTTTTTTATAACCGTATCTCAACTATACTAAAACTACTGCATTTCTTCATACATTCAATGTTTGTATTTAAAAAAAAAACAAAGCGCCGCGCCGGCACGGGCGGCAGTGGCGATGGCAGCAGCAGCACCCTGATGGGTTGGTTGAAGAAAAGGACATAAAGACAACAACAAAAAATTGGAATTTATTTATTAATTCAAGCAAGTCCTTTTGTACCCCTTCGCCATCAGCCCAGACGATTCAAAATGAATGGTGAGGACATAGGAACACAGAATTCATCTGGCTCTACACGTGTGTAACTAAGTGCAGTGTTATTCTTGACTACACTCAGACAAAAAAGCCTAGGCCTCATATTCTCTGTTACTTTTCAAATTGTCTTAAAATAGGTTTCCGATTTTTACAAAGATCACAAATTCACGCGTAGCGTACAATGAATTAAATTAAAATCTATGTTATGTTAGAAGATCACCTTTAAAGTCAGAGACAAATCAGAAACAAAATGTGAAAAATGTGAAAACAACGAGACAAAGAGGATAATGAAATTGAAATGAAACCGAAACAAATTTGAATCGAAACGGAGAGGATATTTGGAATAAAACTGAAACGAAATTTCCAAAACGGAACGGAAATAAAACCAGAACGAAACTGACACTTAATCGAAAAAAAAACCAAGACGGAACCAAAAATAACCGAAAAGAAACCGATACTTATTGTATAGGTATATGAAACTAAGACTCGACCGAAACGAAAACAAAACGATTTGGAAACGAAACCAAAACGAAAAAGAAATTGAAATGAAACCAAAACGAATCGAAATTAGAATGATGCAGAAACAAAACCCATAAGGAATGTAGACAAAACCGAGAAGAAATCGGAACGAAATTGAAACAAAACTAAGACGAAACCGAGAAGAAATTGAGATGAAACCGAAGTCAGCTATCAGTAAAATCCATCAGTAAAATTTGAAACAGGAGGAATCTGAAATGTTTTACTGACGAGCGTTTATAGCAATCAGTAAATTTACGTCATTAAATTAAATTAAATGTCACTTTGAGGCTTCGCGCCTCAGACAATTTTTTGACTGTTGCTTTTATCAGTAAAATTTTTAATGATGTGATCGGAACAGTAAAAAATTGGAACACCAACAGTAAAACGAAATGGAAGTTTTTTTGGCTTTTGGCAGTCAGCTGTTCAATAAAATGAAATTTCATCATTAAAAAAAATTAAAATGGATTTATAAATTAAATAAAACTTTAAATGCATTGTTTCTTTTTGAAAAAAAATACTTGAATATAGGATTCATTTTATTGCATCAATCTTTTGCAAGAAATAAATCTGTAACATGTTCAAAAACTAAAAACAAAAATTTTACTGATGGATTTTACTGATAGCTATAACCGGCCCCAAACAAAGACACAACCAGCCATTAAAAATTAACCGATCATTTCGTTCACTGTAGGAAAATATTCCCTTTAAAAAAAGGCTCTCGTGCCGAAAAGGAATGACGACATGGCAACGCCAAACGTTACAAATAATGAAGAATGCTATTTCTCTACTTAAGGACCCTTCCATTTCTTTCTGATGCCTCTGTACGACGAGTCTATCTTCTATACTTCATTTCATACCTCTGTCTGTATATCGAGCTCTCAATATGGCCTTAAGTTTGTGATGAAGGAAACGAAAGGAGCAGAACGGACATGAAAGTTTATTTCAAGTTTATTTGAATGATGAAAACGCTATCTCTGGCTTCAAAAAGAAATAAAAAGACAAAAATTCGCAAAGTAATAACTTTTCATTTTGCTCAAACTGTTTCCTTTTTTTAAGCTTCGCCTTTTATAGTTAGAATTGTACTCGTGGTGCATCAGGCTTTAGTTTCATGTGGATAGGTGGATTGATTCGTCCTTCGTATATACAGAAAACGAACACTTTCAACCCAGGGTAGCTGAATTTCATTCAACAGTTGTTTCCATGAAACAAATTTAAACAAAAAAAAATTTTTAAATTAAAAATCCATTTTCCGTTTTGTTTTTTGGTTATTTTTAGTTTTTCTGTGAATTTAATTAAATTACAATTTTGTATAAGGAACTTTTTTTTCGTCCGTCATACGCTTTGTGGATAGGTAGAATTAAGTAAAAACAAACAAAACTCTTTACAAGTAAGTTATTACATATTAGGACATTGTATACATTGTTGTAGGATACTCTAGTAAAACCATAAGCTTTGAATCCTGCCAGGAAAAATTGAAGATTACTATTCTGCTACTTATTAATTGATTATACAATTATTACTTAAACTAGAGAAAAGAAAATAACTTCCAGTCCCAGGTTACGAAAGAAGCATACGCATTCCATCAATCGAGTGTTGTCTTTTAGGTAGTGAATGGCGCTTACGAGAGGATGTATATATGTAGCTTTGTATTAATGTCAAGCTCAAAATGTGTTTTTGAACCTATGTTAAAAAACTATACGATTTATTTCGACATGTGTCCAACGGAAATATCTAAATTATCTAAGTGGTTAAATCAGCTCAACTAGGATCAGAGGACTAAGAGGGCTTCCGTGAGTTACATATTTAAGATAGATCTAGAAAACGTTTGGAAGACACTCTTTTTGAAACCATCGCATGAAAAAAATTCTTATTTGTAAACAGATTTCGCTTCTTTTCCTGTTATCGAAAATCTAATGATTAAAAAAATAGAGTGGGGCAACAGTCCGTTGAGAACTAAGGCCTAGTGACTTACAGCGTAGCAAGTACTCAGCGGTTCACCAAGTGATCAGATTCACTGATACGATTCAGAAAGATTTTGAAAACAATTAAATTTGTTGTCTATTATTGTATCAATCTGCAGCAACCTTCTGCCTTATGGTAGCAGAAATGCCTTACAGTAAAATAAAGACAAGTTTTGCTTAAAATTCTATAAAAGAATATCCATAGAATTGATTTTTGTTTGTGTGAGATAGCGAAAACGAGTATTTGGACTTCAAAGCAAAAATGGCTGTAGTACCACAAGGTTGGGTTCTAGGTCCTTATTAACTTCCCATAGGAAGTTATTGTAATCGATCCGATTTGTCGAATTTAAAATGTTGACATTTCTCGACGTTTCAAGGTCCCTAGAGTCGAAATAAAAGATTTTTAGAGAGATGTCTGTGGGTGAGTGTGTACGTACTTTCTTACTTTCGTACGTCCGTACCTCCGTATGTTCGGGAAGTTTTTTTTGTCTTCCATAGTTCACGAACCAGTAGAGATATCGACTTTAAATAAATTTTGTTATACAAATAAAAATGCTGAAAGATGCTGAAAAGATCCAAAAAATTAAGTGTGTTTTTTTTTTTTATTTTGGTTAACCCAAAATATTTCATGAACCAATAGGGCTAGCAACTTGAATTAAATTTTACATTATATATTATAATGTGATACGAAACAAGTATATTTTTGCAAAAAATCAACTAAGCGGTTATTTTTATAAATCAAAAAAAAAAAATAAAAAAAAATAATTGACACCTCGAATATTTTTCGAACAAAAAATCATTTCATCTCCAAAAAAATTTTATGCAACGAAAAAAAAATTTTTGACATCTGGTAAAATGTTCAGAATAATCGAATTGGAATTTTTTTTTATAAAAAATAAAAACCTAAAAATTGATTTCCGACTCAAATATCTTTTCAAAACTTTGAGATATTAGCTTTAAATTAATTTTATCTTTTACAAATATTGTTGTTAACATGCAGTAAAATTTTGAGAAAAAACGAAATGACAATTGTTTTTACAAAAAATAAAAACCTAAAAAAAATTAATAAAAGTTGGTAAAAATTGATTTTCGACTTAAATATCTTTTCAAAAATTAAAAATATTGGCTTCAAACTTATTTAGTTTAACAGAAAATATTGTTTTCGATACTCAGTAAAATCCAACAATCCGTTTTTTCATAAAAATAATAAATCTACAAAAAAAAGTACGCAAAATTGGTAAAAATTTATGTTCGGTTCTCGATATCTCGTGAATAATAGAAGATATTGACTTCAAATTAATTTCATTCATCCAATTTGTATTTGTTTATGTAAGAAATATAAATTTTTAAGAAATGCTACTGAAATTGGTAAAAAATTGTTTTCAACTAAAAATCTCGTTAACAAAAATAGATTTCGAAATCAAACTATTTCATTATAAATGCAAAATATTGGTAATAAGGTTGGTTATTTTTAAATTTTTAAGAATAATTTAACTGATAACTTTTTTAACAAAACACGAAAACCTACAAACCTTTTAAGCAAGACAAATCGGCAGACGAAATCAGAAGTTATCAGTGTGGGTCGCATCCCAGCCTCTTTTTTAATTTTTTTATACAATTAAATAGAAAGCGAATTTTAAATTAAAATGGAAAATGGTCTTAATAATGTCAATGAATGAATAAAAACATTGCAAATAGTGCTTAATGTCGTTAAATTAATCCACGTGAGCTTTACCTAAAAATGAAATCATATATTACTTGTATTTATTAATTTCTCAAGTTAATTTTTTAAATGTCGAAATTATTCTCACCCGAGTCAAGTTGGTTGAGGTTCTCTTCCACCTTCGTGCTGGACCTTAGTTAGGGCCTTCCTCTACTGCGCCGTCCCTCGGGATTGGATTCGAAGACCTTTTGGGCTAGAGCGTTGATGTCCATTCGATCTACATGACCAAGCTATCTTAGTCGTTGGACTTTTATTCTTTTAACAAAGTCAGTATTGCTTTACAGCCCATACGCTTCGTCGCTGTATCTTCTTCTCCACGCTCCATCTATGGGACCAAAAAGCACCCGAAGAATTTTTCGCTCGAAGCATTCTAAGACGCTCTCATCTTTCTTTGACAGGGTCCAAGCCTCAGCGCAATAAATGATCCGTGTAATTGAATGGACCTTTAGAAGCCTGTACATCTAGTGTTGACGATTGAGTTTTGCACAATTCTTTTCAGAGTAATGCTGAAGAAGTACATGACTTCTTGTATAAAAACTTTTTTGACATCAAATGCATCGGTTATCAGTAAATCGAGGCTTGTTGCTGCTTCGCAACTATGATATTTTTACGTGGTCACGGAGACACCCCTAGCCTGGAGGGCAAGATCCTTAGTATAACTCCAAAGGCGATAAACCGGATAAACTGCTCCTTACAGGCCTGGGCTCCGAATATGTCGTTAAATCTCAATAGGGTGTTCACTAAGTATTTAACCTAACTAGGACTGGGAACTGTAGTCGCCTCCGTTGATTCCACCTTATTGAATTCATCCGCTGCCGTCTGGATGAAAGGAGAGGTGACGTAGTAAGTGGAAACAACTCTTCCCTTCCCTGCCTCGTTTCCTACCCTCAACTCTCTCGTTTTACCGAGAGGAATTGAGAATAGGAGTTCTTGATAGACAGAGATGGGTTTTAAGAAAATCTGTGGACGCTTGTCACTTGTGTCCTCTTTATTTTATAAAACTAAATAATCTTGCTTTGATATCACACGGCTAAGAATAAATTGATATTGAAATTTCGTACATTTAGAACTTTTTGGACTTCATGTACAGAGTAGTATTGAAAAATTGGATTCAATTGCAATAAAATAATACGATAGCAAAAATTTATTTTTGACGCAAATAAATGTTGCCATTTTTTTTTTAATTATTAATCTAAACACTGAGATTTTAATGGCTCAATCACAAACACGCTTCAGCTTCGGCTTCGCCTGACGTTTACAAGTTCAGCCATAGGAATTCAATGCATGCTATCACAATGGAGTTCGACCTCACGTTTCGTTTGACAATCGTAAGCAAAAGAACGTAATGTAACGTAATGTGACTTCAAACGGAAGCTCTAGTTCAATTATCTGAACATTTGCTTTGTCTGACAGCTGAACAGCTGTAAAAAAATGTCAACAAACAAAATATTTGCTCTTTGGAGGGATGAAATAATAGAAATGTCATTCAAAGCAACCTCGAAGCAGGCCCACGGTAACGCAGACGAAGCCGAAGCTGAAGCCTGTTTGTGATTCAGCCATAAATGGTTACATCATTTTCCCTATCATTTTTTAAAATGATTATGCCCTCTCCCCATCGAATTTTTCTCTTGCTACAGATTTGTGTATAGAAATAACTAAATACATTTATTGAGTAAGTTTTTTAAAGCATAAAGACTAAATATCTACCACGAATACAAAACTTTCATTTTAGGGGAATAATACCTGTGTTTTTCAAGCCAAATTATTAAAAGTTAAAAACAAATGCAAATCACACAATACTCAGTGTTTGATCTATTTGTTTTTTTGTTTTTTTTTTTTAAAGCTGCGAAATGAAGTCGAGCATGATAATTTAATTAATTTCGGGAATCAGTGAAAAGTATAAAAAGGGTGAAAATATATTGAATAAGTACCTACACAATTCTGCTTATTGATTATTATGATTACCTGTATTTTTATTTTACTAAAAGTGAAGTAGCTAAATTAACAAAATAATAATGCACTTCAACTCCTGTTATAGGGAAAATAGTTTCCACCACAATATTATTTAAGAAGCGTGTATAATTTGGTTTAAAAAATATAATTTAAAAGAAAAACAAAATATTTGTATGGTTAAAAATGGCAAGTACTCTTCATTTTGCATTCATGATTTTTAAGCTATTTATGGCATCATATACAGGGTTTTCCAATAAATAGTTTCTTTGAAAATAGGAACATATGCCATTTACGATGGAATACGTAATCAGCCAAATGGACAGCTAAACGGTAGCAAAACTATATCTTTATTATGACATTTTCCATGACCAATTCACGAATTCTATATTTAAGATCGTGAATCGATTGTACAGCATTGGTATTGAACTAATCTCCCACATCACCTCAAAGAAAAAAAGGCTGAAGGCGTTAGATAACAAGATCTCATTGGAAAATTGTGATTATCTTTATGAGTGTCAGCATTTACACACATTTTCAAACAAGTAAGGTTGATTCACACCTCCAGCCTAAAAACCGCACCAAATGGTTACCTGTTGAAGATGGAGAGGCTTTTGAACAATCGTTATTGGATTTTATGAGCCCCAAATGCAATAATTCTGCTTATTAGTAGAATCCGAGGTGAAACTGGGCCTTATCACTAAAGACAGATTTTTGATACAAATCCGGAAAATTCTGAGACATTTTAAGGGTCCAATAAGCGAAAATATCATGGAAACGTTGCTGGTGTTTGACCGGTTCTTGAGTTCATTCCCATAATGCCTGATTGAAATGACCGACGGGGTAGCGACACTACGAGTCGCAGCAGCATTATTCTCATGGTTTTGGTTTCTTTAATCAATAACTTGTCCTAGCAGTCCGGATTTCGCCTAATAGTTTCAATACTTATTTCCATTTTTACCGGCCGAGAAGGTTGACGCCCATTTTCACTAGTTTTACAGTGAATTTCAACAGTTCCAATAAATTTTAGAAGTGTTCACTTATCTAATGTCAAAAATGACACCTCTAAAAAACATGTAGATAACTAGCCCGCTCTACAAAACCCTTATACTAGCAGGTTTGCTAGTGTATTCGCTCGGCAACATCAAGCGAACAATGGAAAGAAAACATTTACATGGAACGAAACACTACGAACAAGAAAATTCGGGTAGTAAAATTCTAGCGACCCAAGTATGTTTCCGGTGGGGACTGCTTTCTAGGAAGTGAATGCTAGTATTCATCACAATCACGACCTGGAGACCAGAGCCCTTCTGCACCACTTTTACCTGCGACATAACCAAATGGCGATCCGAGAACCTAGATAAAAGGTTTAATGACAATAACTTGGCAAATATCATCATCACCGAGCAAATCGGGACTAATTCCCTGTTGGTTACAAGTGTAGTCCTCCAGCTCATCTGCGATTCACTAAAGAAAAAGGAGTCAGCAGGTGTAGATAATATATCTAACGTTTTTCAACAGGAAGCGTTTAACTCGCCGATCTTGTTCAGCATTTACACCATCGATCTGATAGGTAGTCTAATTCATTCAATTGCGTACGCAAACAACCTAATTGCCTATAGAACGGCCCCAAAAATTAAGGTTATCAGGACACTTTTGCAGTGTGACTTCGACAAGATTCAGCAACATTGCGATGACTGGAAGTTGAAAATCAACTTTCAGAAATGCGAAACTATTCTGTTGAGGACTCCGTTGTATGGAGTCTCAAGGGATACAAGACAAATCTGGAAAAATCCAATGATCGTTGGACCCAATCGACAGCCACTGGTTAATGAAAGTGTAGTAAAGTGCCTTGGCATCTGGTTAAATCAGTATTTGTATTTTGATAGACATATGGCCAGAGCTTGGAAGGTTTTCGGCTGACGAAACGGTTGTTTTTTAGCAGTTGTCTTGACAGCAAGGTGAAGTTTATTTGCTACATGATACATGATGCTACATGATTGCCGTTGAACATCTCAAATGGAAAAGATTAGTGTGTTTAAGAGGCAATGTCTTGGACGTTGCCTTTGATTACACAAAATACCAGATTCGAAGTACAAACATTACTATTACAACCAGGCTCTATACAATTTTTTGCTGAAGCTTGATCGGGGGCACCTTGCAAGAGCAATATCCCCGACCAACAATTTAATTTTTGGGGATTATTACCCCAATAACGAATACTGGGGAGTGGGGACATCCGAGTTTGAACGGTTTTATCGATGCCCAATGCTTTCTTCTATTTAGTCAATCGAGGACTGATACATGGATAGAAAGGCGGTTTCGCTAATCTACGACATCAGCCGTAAAACTGTATAGTCCGGGAGCTAGCAACGTTTGGAAAACAAGAATTTTAGGTCGGTCAATTTTTTGATATGTTGTCTTACTTGATTGTACGGTTAGAGTCTGGGCAATCTGGCTGGCGGTAGTGGTTAAAAAATAACGGTAATACTTACAATTAAGTATTATACCTTTTTTTAAAGCCAACACTTTTGTCTATTAGCTTGTTTTTAAATCAAGTCAAAACTATGCATAGTTTTTGAAAAAAATTGTTTTAAACTCAAAATTTGGTAAAAAAAAAAAATAAAAATATGGTTTAAAGAGTAATTTTTCAAAACCTTAAGATTATTTACTTTTTTTTTTAGAATTCATTGCCCTTATTTGTTTGTGATCAAAAACTGAAAACTAGATGATTTTATGTCCACTAATTCTCGAGAAAATTAAAAATTATTAAAAATCGAATAAGGCTAAATTCATTTTTCTCAAATCCAGCTTATTTAAATGCAAAAGAGACGTTGCATGCACCCTTGCACCAAGCCCACCTTGAACCCACCCCACCTTGCATCCAACAAAAATCCTAAAGTGAGTCCAAGCAGGGGGGTTGCAGGGGGGCAGCATGCCCCCCATACACACTTCACTGTTGCATACGCCCAAACTCGCACCTACCATTATTACTTTCAAAATAAGACTACTCAAGCAAAAAAAAAATAATAATTTAATTAAAATAGTAGTTGTGGTTATTTTCAATTTTCTCAAAAACTAAAAAATAAAACCATCTATAGTTTTCAGTTTTTGATTAATAATTAATAAGGGCAACAAATTATTAAAAAAAAAAAAAATATTTATAAACAAATGGTTTTGAAATATTGAAGTTGAAATTTTTTTTTTAACTTTTTTAACGTTTTCGAGCGAGAATTTTAGGTCAGTCAATTTTTTGATATGTTGTCTTACTTGGTTTTTCGGTTAGAGTCTGGGCAGTCTGGCTGGCGGTAGCGGTTGTGTTAGTTAGTGCGTTACCTGTACAGGTGATAATTTTGAATTTTAAAAGATTTGTTTAAAGCTTAATTTTCAATTTTCCACCTTTAAATAGGTCTCCTAAATATGCATTTATTATTGCCAGACATTTTTATGATTGTTTATTATGTGTCATACGCGATTTTTTTAATTTTTTAAATAAAAAATTAATTAAGTAAAAAAAGTTTGGGGAGAGTACGATAACTTAGGCGACAAAGTTTAATGACGGATTTATATAGAACAGTTAAAAATAAGCATTTTTTTACTATGCGAGGGGGGTCTATCTCCCCCCGTTTAGGCGGGAGAAGCAATTTAAGAAAATTATTACTTTAAATGGAAAACAAATAGTTAAAAAATAACGGTAATACTTACAGTTAAGTTTTATACGTTGTTTTAAGGCCAACATTCTGTTCTATTAGCCACTTTTTAAATCAAGTCAAATCTATGCACAGTTTTTGAAAAACGAGATTTTAAACTCAAAATTAAAGTAAAAAAAAGTTGAAAAAAAATTTCAACTTCAATATTTCAAAACCATTTGTTTATAAATATGTTTTTTTTTTATAATTTGTTGCTCTTATTAATTATTAATCAAAAACTGAAAACTAGATGATTTTATGTCTTTTAGTTTTTGAGAAAATTGAAAAATTAATTTAGCCTAGGTATATCTTAATCCATATTCGATTTTTAGTAATTTTAAATTTTCTCGAGAACTAGTAGACATAAAATCATCTTGTTTTCAGTTTTTGATCACAAACAAATAAGAGCAATGAGTTCTAAAAAAAAATAGAAAATAATCTTAAGGTTATGAAAAATTACTCTTTAAACCATATTTTTAGTTTTTTTTTTTACCAAATTTTGAGTTTAAAACAATTTTTTTCAAAAACTATGCATAGTTTTGACTTGATTTAAAAACAAGCTAATAGACAAAAGTGTTGGCATTAGAAAAAGGTATAATACTTAATTGTAAGTATTACCGTTATTTTTTAACTATTTTTTTCCCATTTTAAGTAATAATTTTTTTAAATTACCCCTCCCTCCTAAACGCAACCACTACCGCCAGCCAGACTGCCCAGACTCTAACCGAAAAACCAAGTAAGACAACATATCAAAAAATTGACCGACCTAAAATTCTCGCTCGAAAACGTTGCGAGCTCCTATACTAGTAGATAGGACACTCGATTACAGTCGAGACGTATCCTCGGACCGGACGCATTAGTTAAAAGATAATGCGGTAACCTAGAGCGTAAGTTATTTTTAAAGTTTTTGATAATTCTAGTTTTTAAGAATTTTTGTCTAGCTTTAAGATAATTATAAGAAAAAAGAGGCTGAGATGCGACCCACACTGATAACTTCCCATCCCGTCTGTCGATTTGTCTTGCTTAAAAGTTTGTCTATATGTATCAATTTTTACCAAACTTGCGTACTATTTTTTGTAGATTTTATTTTTTTATGAAAAAACGGACTGTTGGATTTTTATAAAAAAATTACTAATTATCGAAAACAATATTTTCTGTGAAATAAAATAAGTTTGAAGCCAATATTTGTAATTTTTGAAAAGCTATTTGAGTCGAAATTAAATTTTTACCAAGTTTTAGTTTTGTTTTTTTTTTTAGGTTTTTATTTTTTGTAAAAAAAACTGTCAATTCGGGTGACGTGAAATAACGCTAAATGAAATAAAGCCAAATTCAAAAAATTTGGCATTATTTCGTTTTTGAAAACGAAATAAGGCCAAATTTTCAATTTGGGTTTATTTCGCTTTAGAAAACGAAATAATAGCAATTTGGCATTGTTTCGATTTAAAACTTTGCAGAATTAGAAAAAAACCATAAAGTAAAATTATCTTTTGTTTTCTCTCTACGCTAAATTAAATTCTTTATTCAATTTTGGGAATTACAAAATTCGGTAATTGTCTAGAATAGCTACTTTTGCTAAGAACATAGAAAAAAATTCGGAAAATAACCAAATCGGTGTATTTTTTCGTAAACTTTAATAAAAAATCAGGGGAAGTGCAATTCTACAACAATTTTTTTTTGTTATTAATTAAAAAAGTTGAAAAATGACAGATACTTGTTGCTCGATTGAAATTTTTGAAATTGGAGCCTAAAACAAGTTTTTTTGAATTGATAGCACGCCGCGGCGTACTAACAGCTAGGTATATAAGGGAGGGGGGGGGGGGGGTATTCTGCCCCCCTGCAACCCCCCTGCTTGGGATTACTATAGGATTTGGGGTGGGTGCGAGTTTGGGTATATGCAAAGAACACGAATGCGTTGTGATTCTTTCATAACTGTGAGCCATACTTGCTTTTTAAATTTGGGAATTTCTTTGGTTTTAGTGCTCAAATGCAAAAGTTCTTTGCATATACCCAAACTCGCACCCACCCCAAATCCTATAGTGATCCAAAGCAGGGGGGTTGCAGGGGGGCAGCATACCCCCCCTAACATACCTAGCTGTTAGTACGCCGTGCTATCAATTTAAAAAACTTTTTAGCAAAAGTAGCTATTCTAGACAATAAATCGACTATTTTTGCGTGTTTTGTATGTAAAAAAGTGAACTTTAAAATTTTTTTATTAATTTTTGAATTTTTAAATATTCGGCGTTGTTTCTATTATTTTTTTGGCCTTATTTCTTTTTATAAATCGAAATAGAGCCAAATTGGTTTTATTTCGTTTTGAACAACGAAATAAGGCCAAATTTGAAATTTGGTGTTATTTCATTTGGCACTATTTCACGTCACCTTCAATTCGATTTTTCACAAAATTTTATCGAATGTTGAAAACAATATTTCTTATAAGTTAAAATTAGTAAGAAGCCATTATCTCAAATTTTTGAAAAGATATTTGAGTCGAAAATCAATTTTTACAAACTTTTGTTAATTTTTTTTTAGGTTTTTAATTTTTTGTACAAAAGCTGTCAATTCGATTTTTTCAAAATTTTACTGAATGTTGACAACAATATTTTTTGAAAGATTAAAGTAGTTTAAAGCTAATATCTTCAAGTTTTGAAAAGATATTTGAGGCGAAAATCAATTTTTACCACCTTTTATATTTTTTTAGGTTTTTATTTTTTGTAAAAAAAAACTGTCAATTTGATTTTTCTCAAAATTTTTCCTAATGTTGAAAACAATATTTCTTATAAGTTAAAATTAGTAAGAAGCCATTATCTCAAAGTTTTGAAAAGATATTTGAGTCGAAAATCAATTTTTACCAACTTTTATTAATTTTTTTTAGGTTTTTATTTTTTTTTTAAACTGTCAATTTGATTTTTCTCAACATTTTTTAGAATGTATATATTATATTATATATTATTATAAGATAAAAAGTTTGAAGCCTTAATCTCAAGTTTTTGAAAAGATATTTGCGTCGAAATTCTATTTTTACCAACTATGAGTCAATTTTTTTTAGGATTTTATTTTTTATAAAAAAAATTGTCAATTATATTTTTCTCAAAATTTGATCAGATGTCAAAAACATTATTCTTCGTTGCACAAAATTGTTTTGGAGATGAAATCATATTTTGGTAGTAAAATTTTCGAGGTGACAAATTTTTTTCAGTTTTTTTTGATTTATAAAAAAAAAACACGTTAATTGGATTTTTTTCCAAAAATATCCCTGTTTTGTATTACGTTACAATATATATTATAAAATTTAATTCAAGTTTCTAGCATCATTGGTTCATGAGATATTTAGGTTTAACCAAAATTTTCACCTTTTTTACTGTTACGGTAAAAAAATAACCCATGCAATTTTCTTGAGAGACCTTTCTGCATCTTTCTGCCTTATTATCTGTATAACAAAATTAATTTGAAGTGGATATCTCTTCTGGTTCTTGAGCTATGGAGGACGAAAAAAACGTCGCGAACGTACAGACGTACGGACGTACGGACGTACGAACGTACGTACACACGCACGCACAGACATCTTTCTAAAAATCTTTTATTTCGACTCTAGGGACCTTGAGAAATGTCAAAATTTTCAATTTGACAAATCGGACCCATTACAATAACTTCCTATGGGAAGTTAAAAAAACTAGCGTATCTTCGAATCCCAGGTCTTAAATTCAAGATGATAAGAAAGACCAACCCTTGTCTCAGACAAAGACCTTTCATGGATCGGAAGCCTAATTAAGTATACGTACAAGTAATGTAAATTGTGAACTATTGTTATCATATTTAGGCTTAACTATAACTTATTTTAATTCTAGAATTCTATAACTTAACCAGTCTATAAATTCATCTATCCAGACGCAAACACTCAATGAGAATAAATTAAAATGAAAAACTTATTGAACAAAGTTTAGCTAAAATGCTAAGTTGAATAAGAAACTCAAAAAAGGAAGAAAATATTGTGCACTTTATGTATGCATTAGTTAACGAATAAATTCCAAACAATATTCATCTTTCCCATTTTTATGCAGAACTTTATGGATTTTAAATATAAATCCATATTTCTACCTGTCTTCTCTTCCAGGATCCAGGAAAAACTTTCACCCATCAGCACTTTTAAGTTATGTGTTATGTTCTATGGACTTTTTTGAACATTTTAAAACTTAATCCTACAGGAATGTTCTTTTCTCGAACAAAAGAGAAAGCAAAATAAATAACAAAAATAAAAAACACAAAGGATATAAAAGGATATGGAATCTGTGTTGATGTATGTACTTGATTGTCATAATCCAATTACATTTTGACTAAATTCCATCAGTTTATCCTCCATATATCTCCCATGGTCATAATATACCTCTCACTCTTAAGTTAGTCCTTTTCCTTATACAACATTTATTCAGCATACACCACCTCAATGTGGAAAAGGATTTCATTGAAAGGATTATGAAAAGTACCTAAATTGAGAAAAAAGGCTTAACAAATCAATTTGCGACTGTTTTACGTTTAGGATTTTCGTTTGACAAAGCAAAAAATGGCCAACAATTTTCATTCACGTCACATTTTCAACCAAATCTCAGAAGCAGACAATACTGGCAGCCATCTAAAAGTTGATTCCTTTAAAAGGCATTTGGCCAAGTGTTATCCTGATGGTAAATCCTATTTAAAAGCCAGAAAAGTGAAAATACTTTCAATTTTTTTTTTTGGCACAGGGGATGTATATTTCTGCAGATGGCAGTTGTATGTACTTTGAAGGGATAATCTACATGACAGATATGTATATTCTATGTTTTGTATATAGAGTGAAAGGTCCTTTATTTTCTTTAAAGCAGGTATTTTTTCTTTAAGGAAATTCGAATCTTAGTATTGAACGTAAATAAATTATCTCAGGTAAGAAAAAAGTTTGTATGTTCTTTTTAAGCTTCATGAGAGCCTAAAAGTGTTGTTTGGTGGTTTCTTGACCTGTTGTATTTGATTTTGTACAGCATTTTTATATTGAACTATTTAATGGTTGCTATCGCTTATAAAATCTTATGTATGTAATGAACATGAGGGTGGCTTGATATTTTGTTTGAGAATTCAGTAGTCGAAATTTAATTTCCAATTTGCAAACTTTAATCCATTGATTTTTTTACTGCACGAAACAATCTTTCAATTTTTTTTAATTTATTAGTATCCTTTCTAAAACTAGATTTTGTATAAAAAATACGGTGTATTAAGTGATGACCGGGGTTGAATACCTTACATTTTTCAATTATATTTTGAACTTGTTGTTGAAGATTGTAGATTAGGACGCGTTCCCGAAATGATTTTCTATGCGTGTATATTGATTTCATTTAAAATTTAGTTTATTAATAAATTATATTGTTTGATAGACACACAAAACAGGTTAGTTTTAGTATTTTATTAATTTTTTTTTCTTAAATAAGTCAAGATTTAAGACATTAAATTGCTAGCGAAGCCAATTCTGCACCTTGGTGATTTTGAGCCATATATCTATGTCAGTGTGATAAGATTTCGATATTAATTTAAGATTGTTTGAATGGTTTGGTTGCTCTAGCTATTCATCGCGCAATACCTATAACAGCAGACGAGGTTATAAGTGTTTTATCTTAAAAGAACAGAAAATCGGATTTTATTTTTTAATTCATATTTTAAATTAAGATTATCTTAATTACTATAATATATAATAATATATAATATTTAGTCTATTTTATATTCGAATTAATGCGTACATTAAAATAAAATATAATTTGGCATCCATATAATCCATATAAAGGCGAAAATATCTTCGCCACTGGGTAGTGCAGATTTTACTTAACATTGTTGCCAAAAGTATCTCGAGATTAGATTTTAAAAATCGTTATTCGAAAGACATTAAGGATCCATCTAATATATAAAATTTTCCTGTCACAGTGTTAGTTGCCATACTCCTCCGAAACGGCTTAACCAATTTGAATGAAATTTTGCATATACATTCGGTAGGTCTGAGAATAGGTTTTTATCTATTTTTTATATTCCTATGGTTTAATTGCATCAACATTGTAAACGGTGCAACGATCTTACGATATTATTATTTAGTGACGCTATGTACAATGAAGCATTGATTGCTATTGAGGATTGCATTATCATTGCCAAATTACCACTCAGTCATTTTGGTATGCATTCACCAAATCGGATTCTTTTTTTTTGGATGCACGAGGTGGAACTGGCAAAACATTCCTTATTTTGCTAATTCTTGCTAAAATACGATCAAATAATGGCTGTTGCATCTTCTGAGATTGCGGCATCTTTATTGGATGGAGGCAGAACAGCTCATTCAGTATTTAAACTGCGGTGTGCAATATAAAAAACAATCATGCTGAAACAGTGTAAAATTATCATCTTTGATGAATGCACTATAGTACACAAACATTCGCTTGAGGAGTTTAACAGGGCATTGAAAGATATAAGAAACAATGACAGACTATTTGCCGGCACTCTGTTACTCCTTTCAGGTGATTCCAGACAAAGACTTCCCGTTATTCCGCATTCAACGTACGCTGATGAGATCAACGCATGCTTAAAATCATCGCCACTGTGGCGTAATGATGAAAGAGTACAACTGAAATTAAATATGTGTGTTCAAATGCTTCAAGATCCATCTGCTGAAACAATCTCAAAACAACTGTTAGATATAGGCGATGGAAAATTTACTACAGATTAAACTGGATGCATATAATTACCGGACGATTTCTGCACGGTTATTGATTCGCAAGATGCTCTTATTGACCAGACATTTCCCGATGTACACAGACAATATACAAATCATGAATGGCCGGCAGAAAGAGCAATTTTAGCAGCAACAAATGCGGATGTCAACGAATTAAATCTCAAAAGATACAACATTTGGTACCAGGAAACTTGGTGTCATACAAATCAATTGATACAGTTTGTGATGCTACCGAAGCTGGAAATTATCCAACTGAGTTTTTGAACTCATTGGATTTACCATCAGGCATGCCACCCCATAGTTTACAACTGAAGGTTGGGTCTCCGGTAATTTTGCTTCGTAATTTGAACACACCACGGTTGTGCAACGGCACGCGATAAGTAATTAAAAAATTAATTAAAAATGTTATCGAAGCCATAATTCTAAATGGCAAATTCGGAGGTGAAAATATATTTTTACCGCGAATCCCTATTATACCCACAGATGTGCCAATTCAATTCAAAAGCATTCAATTTCCAATTAGATTGGCAATTGCAATGACTATCAATAAGTCTCAAGGACAACGGTGCCTGTCTGCGGTTTAGATTTGAGCACTTCATGTTTTCCACACGGACAATTATACGTGGCGTACTCTCGAGTGGGCAAACCATCCAGTTTGTTTGTATTGGCGAAAGATGGGATCACAAAAAATATTGTACACTCTGTTGCATTAAGGGATTGATATTATTTTTTTGTAGTATTGTCATAATTAGCGATATGTTTATAATTTTAAAGAATTAATTTTAATAAATTAAAAATATTGTTTGTTGATTTGTTATTTTAATATTTTGTCACCGTTTACAGTGCTCTATACCTCTCCCACTTATATACCACATCCCTAAACACTTACAATAAGTTATTTATTTCTAGCAAAATATTCTCTAGAAATGATTTATAAGACAAAACAACGTTTGTCGGGTCAGCTAGTGTACTATAAAAATATCTAATAGAATTGATAATATTAAAAAAAATGTACTCGATTTTAAATATGGAAATTAATTAGGTTGGAAAATCAAAACTTCCTCCTATCCTACTAGTTGCAAACTTCTTGGTCTTCAAATAGACGAAAAGTTTATGCCCTTATATTGAAAACCGAATTCTATAGCTTCACATTTGTGAAGCTATCCGAACGGATAGCTTCTCAAATACCAAACAAGTATCATTGATTCGTGGAGAGAGCATGTGCTTGAAATGAAAAACGCCAAATACCAAATTTTCAAAATCTTTCAATGTATTTCCCAAATCTATGTGGTCTGCTGTAGTGCCATCAAGGTATTTAATAATGTGGCTAAATATGACTTCTTTGGCATGCAAGTGGCTCATAAATCATTGAAAATGGTTTTTGAATTCCATTTCTAAACGAAGAAAAGCTCCTCCCTTCGATCCTATATTTATATTATTGTAGCATCACTTTCAATCACCATAACTTTTGAATTTTGATTTATTAATCCTTTTTTCTAGCTAGGGACCGAGCTAGATGAAGATGTTTGTTGGGTGAGGTCCTAGTTCACACAGGACTGTAGCAACACCTTAAGTAAGTAAGTAATCCTTTTTTCGCCGAATACCTCTTTCAACTTCACACTCACTTTTCGCTTGGAGGGAAGAAATCAGAAATATCACAAATTTTCAAATCCAGGCTCTTTCACTAAACTCAAATGTTGTTAAAAAAACTGTCTTATATATATTCTCTTAGCCTAGTACATACTTGTGAACCATCTCGTGAACCCATACAAATTTCAGTTTTTGATTCACCCGTGAACTTACTCGTGAAGCTGAGTGGAGAACAAAGTGGAGAGTTTTCGTTCACGGGCAATTCACGTGCAAAATGTACGGGAACTGTTGGTGAAGCTTTGACATTTGGTTTCCGCATTTTAAAGTTTGTGGCTGCTTGCGCGTTGTTCTAAAAAAAAAGTTAAAATGGTGTCATATGAAATAGAATACCTATTTGAAGATTCAACTGATGAAGTTGACGATGTTGTGATTTGAATTTCACATTTATTCATGGACATAATGTCAAAATTACAAATACAACAATGTAAACAAATGGGTTTTGGAGGGTGATACGTACGAAGGATTTATGTCTTCATTAGAGTGTTTTTGAAACGTCAAATGTTGACAACGTGTACTCACAAGTGTGTACCAGTGAGCAATGTCAAAAGTTCACTTTCTCCACTGGCGAACGTTCACTTCACGAGGAAGTATGTACTAGGCTTAAGCGCTTTCGTTTCGTTTCCAATAAAAATAGATCCCAAATTATAACTCTTGTAAAGCCCTTTATAGTAACGAATATGATAAGGCTGAAAATCGTTTCAGCTGCTACCCTGTTTAAAATTCTAAGACTTTTGGAAGTTGGGAACCTATTAGTTTCTAAAATAGGTTCTCAATTTCGTGTGGTAAAAGTATTTACAGTCTGCAAAAATTAAAGATATTTTAGAGAGAGATTCCGGCTGGTGGGAGGCATTGGTATTTCTCAGTTTTAATTTCAAGTATTGAGGCCTTACGAGTTGAAGCAGTTTGTTTGCGTTGAGTTCGTCCAAAAGTAATTGAAGCGTACTTTTTTCATATAGTCGTAACCCTGTATTTAAGGTTTAGAAAAGTTTTTAAACATAACTTATTAAACACAATACATATTGTCTGCATATTTCCTATTAAGAAAAGCTGACTTCACAAATTCGGGGCAGTACTCTAAATTGAAGTTTTTTTTATAATATTTTGGATTCCTATGGGTACCAAGCATTGCTATCTTCGTATGGGATGTTTTTGGTTCACGATTGAGATATCATTATTAAAAAAACCTTTAAGCGCCCTTTGTATTTGGACCAAACAATTTGAACAACACAACATTTATTTACATACAGTTTTTAATCAATCGATCCACCCTAATGCGCATAGGTCATCGTCATCATGGCACATACCTACTAGTTCAAGCTTCAAGCCTATAACCTTTAATTTGTAAAATTATTTGTTTTATCACTTTTGAATTGATTTTATAATAGCATAGCTAAGATATTGCAGCAGTTTCATGCAGAAACCAAATGATGATAGCTTACCCCAATAAAACCTATAATTTCTTGACTGCTGTATACGGACGGACAAGTGCACAACAAACCTATAAATCTAGAGGTATGAAGAAGATGCTCTAGAGAGGCTGAATCTTATTTTTTCTTTATTCTTTGGCATCCGTCCGACCGACGACGACGCACGACCGACTGGCCGGATGAAGAACATATTGATTAATGGCAATTGTTAAGTAACAGCTGGTAATTGGCCAGTGATTCACATATAATATGGGTGGTAAGATGGCTTTCAACAAATCGTCTGGGATGAAATAGATAAATGGTATAGAATTAAGCTGTCATATCTGTGGGTACACTATCATTCATTGAATTTACTATTAGTCGTTGTAGGTATATTCTTAGACGAAGGATGAATGATGGTGTTTGGGAAGTGTTTGTGACTTCTTTTTGGTTGGTTAGTTCCTTTTTATTGTTCAAAGTATATTTGACTTGTAGGAATTTTTTCTTTGTATTTTTCAAACAGCTGCTTTTTTGAATCAATAAGTGAATGGGATAAGACCCACACTGTCTTATAGTATTTTATTTCTGAATTTATACCAATTTTATTGAAGTAACTTAAGTTATTGATTAAAGATATTTGGGGTCAAACAAATTGTTCCTTTTTTTAAATTGCTATACTTAAAGATCCAACTACTCAATTTTGTTGAAAGTCGTTACTGCAAAATGCTCGCAAGTCAACCCTAAAGATCTAAGATCTATAAGTCTATCATCATTCCTTCGTAATATTTTAATATTGATTGATATCCATTTAAGGGCAAGTATTGATACAAGACTTCTGTCTATGTCTCAACATGCCTACTGCAAGGCCAAGTCGTTGGAAACGGCGTTACACACCTTAGCATGCAACATCGAGTACTCCCTCCATCACTTTGGTTGATTTCCTTGACATCGAAGATGCTTTTAACAACGTGGAAATTTTTTCAATCACATCTGTACTAACATCTCTGAACGTAGAACTGGGCAACACTTCTACTAGAAGGTTCGTTAGTAGATGGAGACCTCAAGGTGATGTTCTATCCCCTCTACTCTGGAACCTGTTAGTAAATGAAATACTAACTGGTCTGTATGCGGAGGGTTTCAGAGTGGTTGCCTATGCAAAGCATCTTAACACCCTAAAAGAGCTCTTACAAAACGCTTAATATTTAGTCCTAGTTTTGCAGAAATACAAAATTCCATTTGTTAACCCTCCCTTTATTAAATAAATCTAATTAAAGTTCTCAGACGAGTCTAAGTACCTAGGTCTTATTTAAGACAAACAACTTAATTGAAAACGTAATACAAGACAGAGTCAAAAAAAGCTGTTGGTAATAAATGGCGCTAACAACACATCGGTAATCAGATTGATTTCACTGTATGCTGTGGCAGTATGATAGATTGCTTTAGTAAGAGCTATAAACAGCGACAAACTAAATAAAGTCCAACGTTCAATGTATAAGCGGATCGCTTTGCACGACCCCATCTGTGGCACTGGACATCCTACTCTACCTAACACCCCTTGATATACTTAGCAAACAAATAGCTCCAAGCTCTGCTATTCGCCTCAAAGCTTCATCGCAGTGGGTTAACAACAACATTGGCCACTCTTAAGTACATATTTAGAATCAATTCTAAAGTACACAGACTACACCATCCCCCGATTACAATTTTACAGAAATTGTCTTTCTTTACCTTCCAGATCTTTAATCTACATTTTCATAAAAGGATCAAAAACAAATGAAGGGGTTGGTGGGGGTGTGTACTCTAAACGACTGAAATTAAGTCTCTCATTCCGTTCCGTTTTCCAAATCATTATAGTGTGTTCCAGGCGGAACTTTTGGCTATAAAATAAGTCTTGTACTGACTTAAAGAAAACGTGATATCAACATCTGATATCCGTATTTTCTCAGATAGTCGGGCAGCTAATAAATCTCTGGACTCGATCTCTACCAACTCTACAACAGTTCATAACTGTCGATCATCTCTAATGGATATGGCACAGCAGTTTAATATTCACCTTCCAGGAAATTGTAAGGTAGATGAAATCGACATAAATGGTACAGTACAACCTATTCTACCACGTTTGACAAATTCTGGCATGTCAATCGATACATGTAAACTATTGCTAATGCAGGACGCTATGAAGAAGGCAAACACCAGGTGGAATAACATCAGCAAGTGTCAGATCACTTCTGGCCTACACTAGATTTAAGGTGATCAAGGTGCTTGCTATCTCGCATATAAGCTCAAAAATCGGTGTCATTACCGGGCACTGTCTAATAGGAAAGCACGCCACGTGGCAAGACATTTTCTCAAATTAATTTTTGCAGAAGCTGTATGGATGAGAAAGAGGATGAAACAATTATTCAACTCCTCTGTATACATGCCCTGGCTCGAGCTCAAAAAAGCATAATTTAAAGAAAGAGAAATTTTCTATAGCGATCTAAACGATCTCAATCATATTAACATAAAACATTGTTTTGGAGGAAGTATCATTTATTGTGCGTTGACAGAAAAATTCAAGTTGAGATTTGGATCTAAAAAAGTAAAAAGTAGCTCAACAAGCCCCACTGTTCCTATTTTTTTGACGCAAGTTCTTATATGTTGAATTGTATCTTTAAATTCACATACAATGTGATGTTTCGATATTGCAGCAGTTTATGGTTTAACAGTAAAAACGTTAAAACGTGTCGATATTTCTGTTCAGTAAGTTTATCATAATGAATTGCTTAACTCCAGAACAACGTTTTTGCATTGTGTAAATTTGTTTCAAAAAACAAGTTCATACAGCACCTTGCCCATTTTACAGTGTTTCAGTAATAAGCAAACTTGCCGTATATGAACCGAAGAATATCCTTAAGTCATAACAACCCTTGCTGCTTTCACGAAATGAGGAAGAAGATGAATTACGATAAATGGTGTATGCTTTAAAGCTATATGCTAATTGATTTGGTGGTACTTAACACTTCTTGATAACTTTTATTGGGCTATGTTAAAGCATTGGCAATCAATATAAAAGTCACCATTGACGTTATAACTTATTAGAAAGCCTAGTAGAAAATTGGATTCGAAGCCGCGCACATATGCCGGAATCATACATTAAAAAAGAGGCTGGGATGCGACCCACACTGATAACCTCCCATCCCGTCTGTCGATTTGTCTTGCTTAAAAGGTTTGTAGGTTTTCGTGTTTTGTTAAAAAAAGTTGTCAGTTGAAATATTCTAAAAGATTTAAAAATTACCACCAATATTTGCATTTGATGAAATAGTTTGATTTCAAAATTTATTTTTGTAAACGAGATTTTTTGTCGAAAAACAATTTTTACCAATTTTAGTAGCATTTTTTCAAAGTTTTTATTTCCTATATAAACAGATAAAAATTGGATGATTGAAATTATTTTGTAGTCAAAGTCTGCTATTATTCACGAGACGAAAACCGAACATCAATTTTTACGAAATTTTGCGAACTATTTCTTGTAGATTTTATTTTTTTATGAGAGATTTTTATAAAAAATGTACGGAATGTCGAAAACAATATTTTCTGTGAGAAAGCCTTGTTTCAAGACAATATTTTTAATTTTTGAAAAAGTTTAGTATTGTTTTTTTTTAGGTTTTTATTTTTTGTAAAAAAACTGTCGATTCGATTTTTCTCAAAATTGTACCAGATATCAAAACCGTTATTCTTTATTGCACAAAATTATTCTGGAGATAAAATCATTTTTTGTTCGTAAAATATTCGAGGTGACAATTTTTTATGTTTAGTTTTTTTGATTTATAAAACACACCGTTAGTTAGATTTTTTTCCAAAAATATACTAGTTTGGTATCACTTCATAATAATAAAGGGTGTCCCAAAATTAACGCAAGATTTGAATTTAATAGAAAACGCCGTTTTTAGTCTTTTGATAGTTATATTTTTATTGACTCGTAAAGTACATAGGATAGGGTTATGTATGGAATAACACATCGGACAAATGGCCTCCACGGCTTTGCATGCACATGCGCACTCTTTTGTTGAAATTTTCCATGACCATTCTGCATAAATGTGGCTGAATTTCGTTGATGCAGCGTTGAATCTCCTCCTTTAATGCACGGGTGGTTGTGGGCTTGTTGACATAGACTTGTGATTTCAAATAACCCCATAAAAAGAACTCTAATGGTGTTAAATCACACGATCTAGGAGGCCAATTTTGATCACCGAAACGAGAGAGTACACGACCTGGAAATGTCTCATGCAGTAATTGAATTGTTTCACGGGCTGTATGACATGTGGCACCGTCTTGTTGAAACCACATATTGGACACATCAATATCATCCAATTTTGGCAGAAAGAACTGTGTAATCATGTCGCGATATCGAGCACCAGTAACAGTCACTGATTGACCAGCATCATTTTCAAAAAAATATGGCCCAATTATGCCTCCAGCCCAAAATCCACACCATACAGTCACGCGTTGTGGATGCATTTGTTTTTCGACAATCACATGTGGGTTCTCCGAACCCCAAATGCGGCAATTTTGGCGATTTACAAAGCCATCAAGATGAAAATGTGCTTCATCGCTTAGGATGATTTTGCTCGAAAAATCAGGGTCCATTTGTTGATGTTCAATAATCCATTCAACGAACTCTCTTCTCTGTCCATGGTCATTAGGCTTCAATTGTTGTGTTAATTGAATTTTGTAAGCATGAAAAAACAGATCTTTGGTGAGTATACGCTGTAGAGAGGTTCTTGAAATTTGCAATTCTTGTCCACGACGTCGAATTGAGGTTCCTGGATTGTCAGCAACACTCTCACTCACTGCTTCGACATTCACATTTGAACGGCTTGTTTTTGGACGACCAGTGTGTTTGGCGTCTCCAACGGATCCAGTCTCCATGAATTTTTCAATTAATCTCTTCACAGTTGACGAAGTTAAAACACTATTCCGACCATATTTTGTATGAAATTTTCGAACTGCAGCCGCCAAGCTTTCACTATTTTTGAAATATTCTTTAATAATGAAGACACGTTGTTCTATCGTGTAACGCTCCATTTTTAATAACCCTATACTGTTAGCTGTCAAACTGCTTTTTTTTCAGGGTTGCCAACACTTCACTGCACAAATGGCGGCAAATTCAAATCTTGCGTTAATTTTGGGACACCCTTTATAATACAAAATTTAATTCAAGTCTCTAGTGTTATTGGTTCGTGAGATATTTTGGGTAAACCAAAATATTCACTTGTTTTAAAAATTGATATGGTAAAAAAAAACCACCTACTCAATTTTTTTGAGAGTCCTTTATGCATCTTTCTGCATTATTATCTGTATAACAAAATTTATTTGAAGTCGATATCTGTACTGGTTCTTAAGCTATGGACGACGAAAAAAACGTCGCGAACGTACGGACGTACGTACACACGCACGCACGTGCGTCGTCGCACAGGCATCTCTCTATAAATCTTTTTATTTCGACTCTAGGGGCCTTGAAACGTCGAGAAATGTCAAAATTTTCAATTCGACAAATCGGACCGATTACAATAACTTCCTATGGGGAGTTAAAGTATTATTTTTATTTTTCCAGAAATATACACATTTGTTTTTGTTTGTATGCAATACAATCTTAAAAAGTCTATGGGTAAATTAGTAAAGTTCTTTTCTTCTTTTGCAATCCTCGTTTCATGACCAAAACAATTTGTTGCCCAATAAAGTATCCCAACTCACAGAATGAAATCAAAGAAAATCCAATTATAATACCACAATAATTTCCAATTGTACCTGTGGAATAAGCATACATTTTATAACTCCCTTTGTTTGTTACTCGTACATATTAGTTATAAGAAAAATATCCTTAAAGACTTACTAAACGCCTCGAACCAGGAATTTGTTACAATCTTTCGGTAAAACTTTATATATTGCTCTGAAAAGTAAACCCTTACAACAGTGACATCGTTTTCATCTTCTGACCTGAAACTGAAATGACAAAGAAAAAGAAAAAAGGAACAAGGTAGGTTACTCATGCGGGAATCTAGGTTTAAATATCAAAGAGATCTTATTAGTCTATTAGACACCTTCATTAACATGAGTGTTCTTTATTATTTTGTGTATGTTGTGAAAAAAGAAATCCTATAGAAAAAAATTGTCCTGCAGTCATAATTTAATTATTTTTGTTCTTTACTTTTTTAGTCTGTAAAGTTAAAAGGTAAAACTCCTTACGGCATGTCAGTTATTGCTGTATAATCTAGTGGCAAAGTGGTTAAGAACGCTTTGTACTGGATGTCAACACAAGATGGTAAGCAGCTAGGGCAATATAGTGCATCTTCAGCTTCCCTTTCTAATCCTGGTATGAAGATTTTATAAGTAAGGACACTTTTCCATTTAACTGAAATATAAAGAGAATAAGAAAAATATGTGACACTACTCTTTGCTGGGTTTACACAACACAAAAAGATGTCATTATATTGCCATTAAGAAAATAGTGACACAAAATGAAGCCCGAAAGACGGATTTTCCAAGGATTAACAAGGGTGCAAAATGATATTAAAACCCTGTTACAAAAAAATCAACAAAGGTATAAATCAAAGACGAAAATGGCGACAAGGCATCGCTACCTTAGATACGAAACTACCCCAACCTCCTCGACGGGTCTCCACCTTGCCGTTGGTGAGGAGGCTTACGCGAGAACTTCTAGTAGGTTAAGTTACAGATTCTAGCTCTTGAGCAGACTCTCAGCCACCAACTTAGGTTTAAGCAAACTAAGAGAGTCCCACCCCTATGAATATGGAAGAACTAAATAAACAGAAAAAAACCATAGCGGGGATATACGCTATATGGTCGGTAGAAGTCACGGCTACCGGCTTGGGCTTTGTCTCGCGGTCTCAATACCGAGAGAAGGAGTCGCCAGTGACAATTTTTCCATTTTATTATATAACTCTACTTATAATTTCGAAACTTCTTCTTTTTCTTTTTTTCTTTTTCTTTTCTCTTTTCTATCTTTTCAGTTTCTTCGGTTTCAACAAATTATAAGCAAAGAAGATATCTCAATATGAGCAACAAAAGCACTAAAGACCTCAGCCTGACTGAAGAAGAGGAGAATCTCCTCCTGAACCCCTTCTCGAACATGGATATGGGGGATGGAGAAAGCGTAATCGGTCGCTAGCTCCAACCTTTCGACGGTATCCAGGGCATCAAGGAGGTGCAGAATAACCAATAGCAAGAGGACGGTTAAGAGGTTAGGTCAGTTAGACTGGGACCAACTGACTGAGCAGGAGAGGAAACGGCTGCATAATGCTCGTGCCTTCCTGGACAGAGAGGGCTTGGGAAAAGACAGGCACACCGCTAGTCAAGCACTGAACCCTCCCTCTTCAGAGAGCCCGAGCGTTAAAACCTTGATGGGACCACCTGCCCCCAATGCTGTTTCAATACAGCGCAAGGAAGGGTGCTCATCAATGGTAGCGGCAACTCCTCAAGACGGACCAACAGGACGAACCCAACGGACAGACATTGACTTGCCAATCTTACCACCTGCTGATCCGCCACTGATCGCATCGATATCAGTTGGTGTTAGTGAAGCAGGTGTAAGAGCGGCTCAAAACGAGGGGAAAGATAAGATGGCTTGCGAAGACAATGCTATTGGCCACAGCCTTAGCGTTAATCTTAACAAGACCATCGATTCCGTCCCCGAAAACCGGACGAGCAATACGAACGACAGTCTTACGACGGTCATTGAAAAAAGGACGACTATACACAAAACTAAGGTTTTGAACGAGAACGAAGTACGACGACGACAAAGACGAAACGCTGAGAGGATTGTCCGGCGCTTTGCTAACAGGACTCCTGAGTCCTTGACAGCTAAGGAGAAGGCAGCGTTGGACAAGTCTAAACAGCGCCTTAGAAGCACAACAATAACGACTACAGTTAGTGACGCAAACCCACAACCACCTCTTGAAGCACCTTGCTCCTCTAAAAGGGCAAGGAACGAACTCTCCCCGACCGACTCTTCGCCTAACAAGGCAACGAAGAGGTTTAAGATCTCCCGGGCAACCGTGAAGGGGCACCAAGTTGCCATTGCCGATTTCGGCAAACCCTCACGGAAGCTGACCGAGGACGAGTGGCAACTTCTAGAGCTCAGAATCCTAGAAGAAGTCAATGAGGCCATCGTCAAAAACAGGCCCCCCCACTTTTCGGTAATCTTACAACCATCCATGGGTTCAAAGTTATGAACTGTGAAAATGACGCCACACTCAAATGGCTTCATGAATTCACGAGCAGCACCTCTGCACCATGGCAAAATGCGGATCTTCGCCTTATTGATGTCAAGGAGATCAAAAACATCTCCAGACCAATAGGCATACTTTTGGTCAAAGGCCCCACACTTCCCAATGATCGCCTAGAGAGGTATATTATATCACTCAACAGCGATCTCCTAAGCCAGGAATGGGAAGTCATCAAGTGTGAGAAAAGCAAGGAAGGCACCGAGGTAACGGTTAGACTAATCCATAAATCTTTACCACTACTGAGGAAAATGGATTTCAAAGTGCGCGTCGGGATCACCAGATGCAAACTTAGATTGACATCCAATAAAAGAAAACAGGTTAGTAAGTAGGGCGATGAACAAATCTTTAGTATTATGTATATGGAATTGAAAATCTTACAAATCAATCTTCATCATAGTAAAGCCGCCAGCGCCAACCTGGTCTACCTCATGCAGAGTAGACAATATGACATGGCCCTGATCCAAGAACCCTGGATAGTAGGTGGCATGATCAAGGGCCTGCACTCCAAAGACCTCATGCTGTATAAGTCAGATCTTGACAGCCAAAATAGTAATCCCAGAACCTGTATATTAGCTAGAAAACAGTTTAATCTCTTTCTTCTTCTTACAGCAACATCGACCAGACCGCGGTCATTTTAGAACGCAAGGAGCACCCAACGCTCATAATAACCTCCACATACATGCCCCATGATGAAGTTGAAGGACCACCAGCGGATATAACAAATGAATTAATAACATTCGCAAGTAAGAAAAATTTTAATATTATACTAGGGTGCGACTCCAATGCACATCATGTACAATGGGGGAGCACCGATACAAATGCTAGAGGTGAATCCCTTTTTCAATTTATCATAGATAACAATCTTTGTGTGGCTAACCGAGGTAATACACCCACCTTTGTCACAAAAAATCGGAAAGAGGTGCTAGATCCCTCTCAAACAATTCTGACTCCTGTCTATTTGATCATTGGAGGGTTTTAGAAGAACCTTCCTTTTCTGACCATCGTCTCATAGAACTTAAAATCCCTAACGTTGATAGACAGCACAAACCCTTTAGAAATAACAGGCGCACAGACTGGCTTATCTTCAATAGGGAAATTAGTAATAACATTGAGCACGTTAACACCAACGCCATTCTGGGACCAGACAGTCTAGAGAAGGCAACAGAGAATCTCACTGAGACTCTGCGTAAAGCGTTTGAAACCAGTTGTCCTATCAAAACAACTGTGAAGAAAAACAGTAAACCCCCCTGGTGGACAACAGAACTAACCTACATTAGAAAAGAAACAAGAAAGCTTTTCAATGTTGCTAAAAGAACAAGACTCGAAAGCGACTGGGACTGTTATAAGACTAGTCAAAGAAAATTCAAAACAGAAACCCAACGAGCCAAACGGAGCTCGTGGAAAAATTTCTGCAGCAATATCGAGTGTACCAACGATTCAGCTAGGCTCAGGAAAATCCTTTCGAAAACCTCCATTTCTGTTGGTTCTCTAAGGAAACCCGATAATGACTGGACTGAATCGAGTCGCGAAAGTCTAGAACTCCTGGTTGAAACACACTTCCCAGGCAGTAAACCTAACCCTGAACGCGAACCAGATAACTCTTCAATCTTCGAGTATGAAATCCCTACGAATGTTATAACGGAAGAAAGGCTAAACTGGGCTATTAACTATTTCTCCCCTTATAAATCTCCAGGCCTAGACGGTATCTTCCCAGCATTGAATTTATCACTCCACACCTGATAAACATCTTTCAAAGCAGCATTAAATGGGGGTATATTCCCAAGACATGGCGTGAGGTAAAAGTCGTTTTTATACCAAAAGCCGGCAAACCCAGCCATACTGAACCTAAGGACTTCAGACCTATAAGTCTCACGTCTTTTGTACTTAAGACACTAGAAAGACTTATCGACATATACATCCGCAGTAATTTAAAACCGGAGACCATATCACCCTTTCAACACGCCTACACAAAAGGTAGAAGTGTAGAAACGGCACTACACTACGTAGTTAGAACCATAGAAAAATCACTTGACGTTAAGGAATACACTCTTGCTTCATTCCTGGACATTGAAGGAGCCTTCAACAACGTCCACAGTAATGCAATCGAGAAAGCACTTAATGATCAACGTATAGAAGAAGTAGTTATCAAATGGATCATGAGTATGCTGAAAAACAGGCAAATACATAGTGAGCTTGGTAACGCACATTTAGAAATGTACGCATCTAGAGGAACCCCGCAAGGTGGAATTCTCTCACCATTATTATGGATCTTAGTGATGAACGAGATCCTAATAAAACTTAGGAACTACGGTATAGTAGTGGTAGCCTACGCTGATGACTTAGCGCTTTTGGCGACGGGTAAATACCTTACCACTATTAGCGAACAATTACAAACCGCATTATCAAAGGTCAACAACTGGACTAAGAAATGCGGTCTTAATGTAAACCCCCTTAAAACAGAACTGGTTCTTTTTACAAACAGGAGGAAGATCCCTCCGTTTATAATACCTAAAATAGATAATATAACACTAAGAATCTCCGACCGAGCTAGATACCTCGGAGTTATATTGGATAAAAAACTCAATTGGGGTCCAAATATCCAAGAAAGATATAAGAAGGCCACAATCGCACTCTACTCATGTAACAAGATTCTGGGTAGAAATTGGGGACCGAACCCCAAAATAGTAATGTGGATGTACACTGCCATTGTCAGACCGATTCTAACTTATGGCAGCTTGGTTTGGTGGAAAGCGTTGGAGAAATCCCCGAACCAAAAAACACTTACCAAAGTACAGAGAATGGCCTGTATCTGTACTAGTGGTGTGATGAGGACTACCCCAACTGCGGGTTTAGAAACGATCCTCAATCTCCCCCCAATAGACCTATTCGTCCAAGAATCAGCAGCAAACAGCGCCCTCAGGCTCAGTCAAACTAACATCTGGAAAACTAGCCAGATTGGCCACGCAGCTATTCTTACGAAATACGTAGACAACAATATCTGCACAGATTATATGAGCCCTTACTTAGATTTCAACAAATCTTTTAGTACTAGATTCCCCAATAGACTAGATTGGGAAAATAGTGAGCCCTACACTAACGACTCAACCATTACCATCTACACCGATGGCTCGAAAATGGACAATAGAGTAGGTGCAGGCTTTTACTCTGAAAGCCTAAACCTTGCCAAAGCATTCAGGCTCCCCGACTATAGCAGCGTCTTCCAAGCTGAGATCTTGGCAGTGAAAAACGCTGCTAAACACATATCCATGATGGCGATATCACACGCGGACATCACTTTTTTCATTGATAGCCAAGCAGCAATAAAAGCTATCTCTGCCACCCAAATCAAGTCAAAGCTTGTCTCTTGCTGTCGCGAAGAGCTAAAGGTTCTTGGCACACAGCATAACGTAAGACTCTGCTGGGTTCCTGGCCACAGTGATGTACCAGGCAACGAAAAGGCGGATGAACTTGCTAGGGAGGGCTCCACACTGGAACCCTCCCTGATAGACCATCATATAGGGATACCGTTATGTGAACTGAAACATAACGTCAGTAAAACCATCATTCACAAATCCAATGACAGATGGAATCTCCTAGAAACCTGTGTTAACACCAGGAAGATATGGCCTAGATACGATAAGAAAAGATCCGACTGGGTCTTAACTCTTAACAAACCCTCCCTAAGATCCCTTATCGGCATTATTACAGGTCACAACCTACTCGGCTACCATAAGAAGAAGATGGGGCTCAGTACTGATGACCTTTGTAGAGGCTGTGGTGATGAAAACGAGCATGAAGACACCACTCACTTTCTCTGCCACTGTCCTTCATTCTGTCTTGCTAGGAAGAAAACTCTAGGCAACTTCTTCTTTAATGAACTAGAGGAACTATCAGAACTGCCAGGCAAAAGCTTACTAAACTTTGTCAAGACCTCTAAATGGTTAAACGAACCACATGATTCATAGGTTATTATATCTTTTCAGGAAGTTACAACACTTCGGGGTATCACAATGGATCTACATTGATCTAAGTGTGATGGTAACAACATCAACTGTCAGCCCGTTCAAACCTAACCTAACCTAACCCCAACGTTGTGTTTCTTATTTTTTTGTGAAAAACTTTTCCTTATAGCACCTGTATGTGCGAATTCTCAATAAGCTAACATATTTCTAGGAAAGCGAGAATACGTTTACTAGGAGGTGAAAATTAGCCAGGATAATGGAAATCCTGTTCTGGTGGAAAATCTACTCATGCTCCAGTTCCACAGAGCGACTCTGGAGCAATGGAGCATCATTATTACAGAGCGGAAATTAAAAATTATTCATTAATCACATAACATTCGTAATTCATATATAAACTACCTACAGTTACATACTTACAACGATATCTTCGTAAACAGTCAAGATGCCTTAGGGTACAGTATACCGTCCTTGTTCCATTTGGAGTCAACTCCAAGGGCATATTGAATGGCAAGCAGTTACATAGGACCAAAATACTTTTTATACGACATCGAGTAACACAATTATTAAAGCTATATTGGAGGCGTCCCAGCACTTGGCCATCCGGACTTTCATCATAAAAATAGCAATTTCTCTGATGATAAATTTATATATAAATAAAATATTTTAAATTCGAATTCATATGTTCTTTATAAACAGTTATATAGATGTATTTACAGTCTTTGGGCTAAATTGCCTAACAGCTTGTACACTGTCGATGATATAAGGTGTAATTGCCAGGAAGTTATCCACCCCATTTGTGATGAAATTCTCTGAAGAACCACCTGAAGAAATATCCGGATATTTATGAGCTGAATGAACTATAACCTGTTATTAAAAAAAAATGTGTTAAAATTTATGATTAATATTATATGTAATTGACAGTATTCCCCGTTTAAATGCACATCGTTTAATTTATTTCCCCGCTTTATTTAAGCAAAAAAAAAACAAAATAACATATTCACTCACAAATGAGTTAACTCCCACTTGACGAAGTGAACAATTAATTTTTGAAGCTGGACTTAGTTAATAATTTGGGAATAAATTCAATAACGAATTAGGTGGCGTAACAGCTATTCAAAAATGAAAGTATAGTGTCTCACAACTCTTAACCTAAGCGCGAGTTTTGTTAGGGATGGAAAAGACCAAGGTTTAGTTGACGAATCCAAACATATCTTTCTTGACAAGAGGAGTGCTCGGAATAGGACTTAATTCATTTAGTTGATTGAATAATTCTTAACACCAAATTGTTACATGTCTTAATAAACAATTGTATCTTGGAAGCACAGAAATTGGCAACACTGATCGCTAACTAGTGACAGATACCTTTAACTTGCTTTTTGACATTTCTAGTTTCCATCATAGCTACCGATGATGAATTTTCAACTTTCTGAGTTAAAAGTAGGTTAGTAAAGGTGAATAAGCATTGAAGACTTGTGCCAACATTGTTTTGCAGCTATAAAAGATGTCGGCGTTAGATGTCAAAAAAGGTCTTAGACAAGTTGAAGCATTGTCACGCGGCTTCTTCAACATAGTTCTGGAAAGAATTGTGCAAAGCTCAACCTTCAACACTAGAGGTTCAATCTTCCAAAGCTCGATTCAATTAGTCCGATACGTCGATGATATTGACATAACTGAAAGATCCAACCGTGATGTTAGTGGGGAGTTTTTATGCAGTTTGACGGAAGTGGGGAAGATGAGTTTAATGATTAATGCGGGCAAGCATATGCTGTCATCAAAAAAGGACATTGAACGATGACGCCTTGGACAAAACGTCACCATGGACAGCAATAATTTTGAGGTAGTGAATGACTTTTTCTACCTACGCGAATGTGGAACGCCTTGCCACGCTCTATCTTTTCCTATCATTGCAATGTTCAGGAGTTCAAAATCAATGTACACCGACACCTCCTATCCAACCCTTTCCTCCTTTCCTGATGCTCACACTGTGTCTTTGGCATATTAAAGGTATAAAAAAAACCCTTTTAGTGTTCGCTAATTATAAAAAAAAACGAGAATTTGATGTTCTTAACAAATTTCTGTTTAAATCATATATTTTAACAATTGAACCAAACCTTAAAAAAACAGTAAAAGTTTTTGGTCTTATATTAAAAACAAAAAATCTTCTTGTGGCACTCCTAGTAATATGCATTACCTTGATTCAACACATTCAGATCTTTTATCTATTTGTAATTCATTTGCTTATTATTTCCAATCAAATTACACCAGATCTGACGAAGCTACTTCAAGTAATAGGGAATTTTTATTTCAAGATTGTAAGGTGAATATTGGCCAAATGGAGCTAAATATGTCTGAAATAAAAAGTGGCTTTTTGAGTTTGAATGAAGACATAAATCCAGGTCCGGATGAAATACCCCCGATTATCCTTAAAAAATGTGCATTAGCAATTATAGAACTTCTTTTTCTTATTTTCAAAAGCTCTTTATTTAATGGTGAGTTCCTATCAGTGTGGAAAAAATAATTTTTAACTCCAATTCATAAATCTGGATCAAAGCAGCAAATAAACAATTATCGTCCAATTTGTAAATTTTCATGTATGTAGGTATATACCAAATCTGTTCGAAAAATTGATATACAATAAGTTAGCTTTCCTCGTGAAACAACAGATTTCACCATTTCAACACGGTTTCGTATCGGGAAGTTCAACAACCACCAATCTGTCTATTGTTTCCAATTTTATTTTAATTAAACTCGAAAAAGGTCACCAAATTGATGTAATTTACACAGATTTTGCGAAAGCTTTTGATAGAGTAAATCACTTAATTTTGTTGAGAAAATTAATTTCTTTTGGTTTTCATTCAAAACTTTTGAAATTGTTGGACTCTTACATACATTAAGAATCGTATTCAATTTGTTAAAATTGAAAATATAATTTCAAGTCCAGTTTTGATAACCTCAGGTGTTTCCCAAGGTAGCCATCTTGGGCCACTTCTTTTCCAAATTTGTATCAATGACTTACATGATATTTTCGAAAATTCTGTTTAACTTCTATTTGCTGATGACTTAAAGTTTTTTAGATGTATAAAGTCCATTACGGATTGCCATCTGTTGCAAAATGATCTTCGTAAATTATCGGAATGGTGCTCTGTAAACCAATTATGTATATTTAAATGCCTCTAAGTGCGAATGTTTTTCTTTTTGTTCTGATAGAGTTTGTGAAAAGAAAGATCTAGGCGTAATTTTCGACTCTAAATTAAATTGTGTCAAGCATATAGAATTCAGAGTTTCCAAAGCAAATTCCATGCTAGGCTTTATTAAACGCAATAGTAAAGATTTCAAAGACCCTTTTGCTCTTAAATCGCTCTATTCATCTGATGTCAGATCAATATTAGAACACTGCTGTGTTATTTGGAAATTAGGTTTGAACATCATATACTACCAGAGATATCAACTTTTAGGTATGCAATCACTTGTAAATAGACGAAAAATGTAGTGATATTTTATCGTACCATATTAAGTGCCCATTTCTTTTATCCTTAATTAATTTATATGCTCCATCGCGACAACTGAGAGTACGTTCTTTATTTCGTGAAGATGATCATAGAGTTAACTATGCAAAAAATTAACCTATAAACCGCTGTCAGTGAAACTAATCTTGTTGCGTCTCATATTGAATTTGACTTTCATCTGAGTAGATCTTCTTTAAAAAATAGATTGTTATTGTATTTTCAATTTAATTGATTTTTAATTTTACAATATAATTTTACTGTTGTCAAATTGTTAATGTTTTATGTTTATTTTTATTTTATTTAAAATATTTTGTTATATGTAATACGCTATAAGTCCATCTCGATGTATTAGCATGTATTTGAATTCGGTAGTCTAACAGTAGATTTAAGATCTCTAAATGATGTAAATAAATAAATCGCTGCTTCTTTGGGATTTGGAAGGCAAATGAGTAGTAAAGTCCTCTCTCGAGCATCTAAGATCACCATCTCTAAGACACACATCATCCCGATTCTCATTTAAGGCGCTGAGGCTTGGCTGTGGTTCATGTCAAAGAAAGATGAGAGAGTCTTAGAATGCTTCAAGAGGAAAATTTGTGGGGTGATTTTTGGTACCGTCTGCATAGATGGAGAGTGGAGGAGAAGATGCAGAACGACAAACTGTACGAGCTGTACAGCTACACTAATCTGGTTAAAAGAATAAAAGTCCTACGACTTTGATGGCGGGTCATGTAGAGCGAATAGACATCAACGCTCCAGCCCGTAATATCTTCGTATCTCAGGTGGCGTACGCAGGTGAAAAGGACCTTATAATCAACTTAGCTTGCAAAAGAATACGGTGTAGTGTCGTTTGTGGATTATTAAGTTTGAAAGATCGACCAGAATACACAAACCTGGGTTTTTGTTCACATTACTGGTCATATAAGCAATAATTCTAAATATTTGATTAGCGATGCTCACGGTTTCCATATTTAAGTGATATATTTTAGCAAACTTGGGACTGCAAAATTTTCACAATTTTTGCAGTGAATTTTAACAATTTAACAGAACGGTTTTACGACTAATTAAAATTATACCTTTACTAAATTTTCCATCGGTGAATGCTTTTTTTGGTAAGTGGCTCAACCGGCTAATAATTTGTTGAAATTTTTAAGATGAATATTTTATCAATCAGTCCTTAAGCAGGCTTTCGTTGAATCAAACCCTCCCAAAATATTCAAAGTGCAATTAAGCGAGGAATGTTGTACACAATAAATTGTTCGTATATTATATTTATATGTAATACTCACAACTGTCCCATCAATTCGAAGCAAAGGATAATGAATGTCCTTGGAGCTGGTATTAAGAACAACAGTAAGACCCAAATCTGAATTTGAGAAACGATGTTCTTGCTTACGGGTATGATAACTGTAATATAGGTACAAAAATACACACACAATGAATTAATTGTATGTATGGATAGTGAAATACAAACGCATGTGGTAAAGGGTGGGTCAATAATTCTTTGGCGTTAGGTAAAAAGGTCTAGTCAAAAAATTGCATTTTAAGTTTTTCATTTAGTGTAACGGCCAACAACTTGATTCTAGAACAACTGCTAAATATCGTATTAATTTAGTCTATAGAAAATAAGACAGAAAAAACCATATTTGTTTTGATACTAACGTCTTAAGTTCAGGTCTGTGTGATTAGGTTTTGACATAAGTTCTTTTTGCCTTACTTACTTACTTACTTACTTACTTACTTAAGGTGGCCTCAACCAACATGCGTCTCCAGCCAGCTCGGTCCCTAGCTAGCTGTCTCCAGTTTCGCACGCCAAGTTGGTTGAGGTCTCCACCCACCTGAGTGCGCCACTTGAGTCGCGGTCTTCCTCTACTGCGCCGCCCGCCGTCCCTCGGGATTGGATTCGAAGACCTTCCGGGCTGGAGCGTTGATGTCCATCCGCTCTACATGACCCAGCCATCTAAGCCGTTGGACTTTTATTCTGCTAACTAAGGTCAGTGTCGCTGTACAGCCCGTACAGTTCGTCGTTATATCTTCTCCTCCATTCTCCATCTATACGTACGGGACCAAAAATCACCCGAAGAATTTTTCTCTTTTTTGCCTAACGTCAAAAAATGTCTTCCTTTTTTGAAATAATCATAACTCTTTTTCTTTTTTAGGGTAGGTACTTTACGGAAGACCAAACCAATTGGAGTTGATTTTGTAAAATGAACATCTAATTTGGAACGCCCTAAATCATTCGTGATGAAATACAAGCACTGAGCCCAAATGTCCTGCAAAGTGTTATTGAAAACATATCTATAAATAGCCCGTTTTTGTGAGCATTAAGCTGGTGCTTGTTTGAGTAAAATTATATTCCATATTTAGTCCAAAAAAGCTGTAATAAATCATACTTTATACTCCTAAAATAAATTATTATTAATACAAAATTCATCTATAAAAGTTATTATCACTTCAAATTATAGGAAATCTTTTTTGACCCACCCTGTATAACAATTTTATAGTAAGGAGGATAAATGATAATATTATTTTCTTATCTCACATGTCATTAAAATTGAAGGTACAACAATATCCATAGCTTGTTAGAGTTGTTTGGAATGTACGATTGGAGAAGCACTTTACAGATTTTCCTCCTAGAAGGCATTTTAGTAGAACTTCTCCACAAGGAGGTGTGAGCTAAAACGAAGCATCATGTATAAACATATATAAATAATATTATTGTTAATTTTGATTTATGTTTATTTAATGTGTTGTGTCTTGTGTTGTTTTTGTTGTTGTTGTTATTGTTGTTGCTACCATATTATATGAGCTTTAGATGTCTTTTTGATACAAGAAAATATAGATATGCAGTGGGCAAAATACCTTATGGTTAAATTGTCTTGAAATAAATCTTCATTGGAATCATTTCACTTTGATAGGCAACTTATGTATATAATATGTACGATAAAGGTTTTTGGCATGTTATACATAGAATCATTATGCGCCCACAAGAAACTGAACGTAAGCTAGACCGATAAAACCATAAACTTTCGATATGCTAAGGTTAAATTTAATGTATATTTAATACAACAAAGTTTTTTGCAATAAGGGGTTTCATTTGAATAGCCTACTATTCGGATTTCGAAGCTGCCATATTTTTGGCATTTGACAAGCAAAAATTACACCATTACTAAAAATGGAACAATACTAAAAATTATTATCATTTTAAAGTCACAATTCTTAAGTCAAAATCACTTTTGGTTCGTCATGAAGCACCTTCTCTGCCCGCAATGGGTGGAGAAAATTGATATGTTGGAAACACTTAGTTTTTTCCAAAAATAGATTAGAATACGTCTTAAGACTGTTGAAGTTCATTTATTAAAAAAATAAAATAAATAAAATATTTAAAAGATTTTTAGAAAGATGCCTGTGCGTGCGTGTGTACGTACTTTCGTACGTCCGTACGTCCGTACGTTCGCGATGTTTTTTTCGTCCTCCATAGCTCAAGAACCAGAAGAGATATAGACTTCAAATAAATTTCGTTATACAGATGATAAGGCAGAAAGATACAGAAAGGTCTTTCAAGAAAATTGCGTGGGTGTTTTTTTTACCATAGCAGTAAAAAAGGTGAACATTTTGATTAACCCTAAATATCTCACGAACCAATGACGCTAGAGACTTGAATTAAATTTTATATTATATATTGTAATGCGATACAAAACAAGCATATTTTTGGAAAAAAATTCAATTAATGTTTTTTTTTATAAATCAAAAAAACTGAAAAAAAAAATGTGTCACCTCGAAAATTTTACGACTAAAATATGATTATTTCATCTCCAAAACAATTTTGTGCAACGAAGAATAATATTTTTGACATCTGATAAAATTTTGAGAAAAATCTAATTGACAGTTTTTTTTTTTATAAAAATATAAAAACTTAAAAAAACATTACTCAAAGTTGGTAAAAACTGAATTTCGACTCAAATATCTTTTCAAAAACTTGAGATTAAGGCTTCAAACTTAATTTATCTTTTAAGAAATATTGTTTTCAACATTCTGAAAAATGTTGAGAAAAATCGAATTGAAGGTTTTTTTTACAAAAAATAAAAACCTAAAAAAAATTTACTCAAAGTTGGTAAAAATTGAATTTCGACTCAAATATCTTTTCAAAACTTTGAGATATTGGCTTTAAACTAGTTTTATCTTTCAAAAAATATTGTTATCAACATTGAGTAAAATTTAAAAAAGAATCGTAGGGACAGTTTTTTAACAAAAAATTAAAAACCGAAAAAAAACTTTAACAAAAGTTGGTAAAAATTGATTTTCGACTCAAATATCTTTTCAAAACTTTGGGATATTGGCTTTAAGCTACCTTTATCTTCCAAAAAATATTGTTGTCAACATTTAGTAAAATTTTGAAAAAAATCGAGTTGATAGTTTTCTTACAAAAAATTAAAAACCGAAACAAAACATTTAACAAAAGTCGGTAAAAATTAATTTTGGACTCAAATATCTTTTCAAAAATTAGAGATGATGGCTTCTATCTAATTTTATCTTATAAGAAATATTGTTTTCAACATTCGATAAAATTTTTAAAAAAATCGAATTGACAGTTTTTTTTACAAAAAATAATAACCTAAAAAAACAATACTTAAACTTGGTAAAATTTTATCCAACAGTCCGTTTTTTTTATAAAATAATAAAATCTACAAAAAATAGTACGCAAATTTGGTACAAATTGATACAAAAAAAAAACTGGTCGGATGTTTGTCAAACCTAAGTTCATAATCATATTGCTGTTAAACTTGTAAAAATTACTCAATTTGCTTCCAGTTTTCAATTATTAATTCTTTATTTATTACTCTCATCATGGAATAACATAAAATGTAATAAAACAAACATAAAAACAGAAATTTCTTAGAAAAAACAAAAAAGTCAATAAGTCCAGTTTTGCACGCAAGACTCACCATACAAAAAACAACGATTCAAATAACATTTTAGTACTTGGACCAGAGACCCTATCTTTTTAAAGACTTTTCACTCTTCTTGGCATACTTCCCACTAATTTTTCAATTGTTGTGTTTGGTATATTGGTCCAGGCAACTTGGACTCGATCCCATAGCTCGTTCAAATTATTCGAAGGCGAATCGTGCTGACACAAAGTTCTTTTAACAATTGCCCACAAATTCTCAATTGGATTAAGATCTGGGCTTTGTGCAGGCCATTTCAATGTTTTAAATGGTTGGTTTTCAAGCCACTCTTTCACTATTTTTGAGGTGTGCTTGGGGTCTCCATCTTGTTGGAATACAATTTCCTCAATTGCATACGCACACTGGTTAACAAACTGAGGCAAATATGTTTGCAAAATATTTAGGTAGTCTTCCTTCTTCATTATTCCTTCTATTTTATGGATAGGACCCACGTGCCACCAAATGAAACATGCCCACGCCATTATACTACCACCGCCATAGTTCATAGTTCATAGTTTGTTTGACTTGGTGTTGCTGAAGCTGCTCACCGGATCGGTGCCAATAATAAGACTTACCATCCGATAAAATACGATTGATCTTCGTTTCATCAGACCATATGATGCGTTTTCAGTCTTCAACAGACCAGTTTTTGCGTTCTTTACAAAACTGTAATCGAGCTAATATCTTTTATTGGAAAGCGCAGGTTTTTTCTGCTTTACAGACGCGATTAACCCTATTCTTTTCAATGCTCTTCTGGGTGTCCATTCGCTTGTTGGTTTGTTAATTGCCAGTGCAGCTTCTTTAGGTGTTAGTTTGGATCTTTTACGAAGCAACCGTTCCATTTCACGAGCGTCACTATCCGTCAGAATTCTTGGTCGTCCTCCAAAATCACCCGGAGACTCCAAATTATTTCTTTTTCGTACTGCTATCACTGTTGACTTTCCAACGCCAGTAATTTCAGCTATTTTTCGTGTACTTTCCTTTTTTTGCAGTAGTACCACAATTCGGTTTTCCAAATCTTTAGTGATTTTCTTCATTTTGCACTAATTGAACAACAATTGCACAATTTTTGGGTGTAACAATGTTAACTCTTCTTCTTCTTTTTTCTATGCTGAGTCTTATGTGCAAAACTAGACTTATTGACTTTTTTTGTTTTTTTCTAAGAAATGTATGTTTTTATGTTTGTTTTATTAGATTTTATGTACAGTCATTTATTTAATTCGTTAAAATCTAACGTTAACAATATTTAAAAAAAAAAAATTCTTATAATCTAATAATATCTAATATCATAATTTATATTTATTATTCAATATTGTTGAAAAACATAAGTTTAAATTGTTTACATTTTATATTATCATTTACAGATTCTAAACAAAAATGAAATTCGTTATAAATTGTTATTAACTGATTGAGAGGGCTACATACACCATAGTTTGAACTGCTAAATATTTGAATAATAGGTTGCTGTCGCCTTAAACTTGCACGACTGAAACTGAAATTTAATTAACTTAGAACTGATGGTAATGATATCGAACCATTAATAATCGCAACAATAAAACAAAATTGTATATACTTTCTGTGGTTAGTCAAAGAAGGGAGGCTGATCAAAGCTAGTCTTTGAGAATAAGGCGGAAATAGATTTTCCCTTGCCCATGGAAGAGACCGAAGACAGAAACGCAGAAACCTTTTTTGGATCGCTTTAATTCTTGAAACATGTATTGAGTAATAAGGTGACCATACCACACAGCCGTATTCTAAAATTGGTCTAACAAACGAAATAAATAGAAGTTTAAGAACATAAGGATCCCGAAAATCACGACCGAATCTTTTAATGAATCCAAGAACCCTATTGGCTTTTTTAATTATATAACTTAAATGATCATTAAATGATAATTTGGGATCTAGAATAATACCTAAGTCAGAAAACATAGAAACTTTACATAACGGACAAGAATCAAACGTATAGTTGTACAAAAACGGAATTTTTTTACGTGTAAAACTCATAGTTTTACATTTGTCAACATTTAAAACAAGTCGGTTTTTATTGCACCATTCCCTAAATATTGTTAAGTCTTCTTGTAATAATAAACAGTCAGAGGAGGATTTTATACTTTTGAAAAACTTTATGTCATCAGCATAAACAAGGACAGACGAGTTTTTTAAGTTTGAAACCAAGTCGTTAATAAATAAAACAAATAAAATTGGACCTAGGTGGCTGCCCTGAGGGACGCCAGAATTGACAACAAATTGAATTGCACTTTCATTACGAAACAAGACAGAATAACGACGATTTTTTTAAGTATGAAGAAATCCAATTTATAAAATAGTTGTTAAATCCTAGATGGTATAATTTTAGAATTAGTGTATTGTGACATAACTTGTCAAAGGCTTTACTAAAGTCAGTAAATACGCAATCAACTTGACCGCGTTTTTCAAATACATCTAGACAAAAGGACACGAAGTTAAATAAATTAGTTACAGTGGATCTCTTTTTGACAAAGCCATGCTGGCTATCACAAATAATAGAACTACAATGAAAAGAAGGAACATTACTCACAATTGACTCAAACAGTTTAGGTATCACAGATAGTTTCGCAATGGGCCTATAGTTCATTATTTCATTCTTTGGGCCTTTTTATGTATGGGAATAATAAATGAACTTTTCCAGATAAAAGGAAAAATTGAACTTGTTAAGGATGCATTGAAGAGAACACATAACGGATATGACAGATAAGAAGCACATTTTTTTAATATATAAGATGGAAAACCATCGGGGCCTGGAGTAAAGCACTCATCGAGTTTTAATATATGTTGAGCAACTGTGTCTTCACTTATTTCAAAATTAATTGCGTTTAAATGAGTAAAACTGTCAGAAGAAGAAGAAAAAGAAGAGGAATTATTAAAGTCTGATTCTTCAAATGCTACTTTGAATTGATTAGCAAACATGTTTGCAATAATCTTTGGGTCATGACTAGTTGACGAATTATTTGACATCGAATTCGGATAGCCACACGTTTTCCTTTTATTATTAACGAAATTCCAGAAACTATCTGGATTAGATTTAATACCATGTTCAATTTTACAAATGTAATCGTCATATAGAATGTTAGAATAATCAGAAAAGAGTTGTTTTAGAATTATGAAAGTTCTATAATCATCGTCAGTTCTAGTTATGTTATATTTTACCCAAGCTTTGTTCCTTTTATTAACTTCCCATAGGAAGTTATTGTAATGGGTCCGATTTGTCAAATTGAAAATTTTGACATTTCTCGACGTTTCAAGGTCCCTAGAGTCGAAATAAAAGATTTTTAGAAAGATGTCTGTGTGTGCGTGTGTACGTACGTCCGTACGTCCGTATGTCCGTACGTCCGTACGTCCGTACGTCCGTACGTCCGTACATCCGTACGTCCGTACGTTCGCGACGTTTTTTTCGTCGTCCATAGCTCAAGAACCAGTAGAGATATCGACTTCAAATAAATTTTGTTATACAGATAATAAGGCAGAAAGATGCAGAAAGGGCTCTGAAGAAAATTGCGTGGGTGGTTTTTTTACCATAGCAGTTTAAAAAAAAGGTGAAAATTTTGGTTAACCCTAAATATTTCATGAACCAATGACGCTAGAGACTTGAATTAAATTGTATGTTATATATTGTAAGGTGATACAAAACAATTATATTTTTGGAAAAAAATTCAATTAACCGTTTTTTTATAAATCAAAAAAACTGAAAAAAAAATTTGTCACTTCGAAAATTATACGACTAAAAAATGATTTCATCTCCAAAACAATTTTGTGCAACGAAGAATAATGTTTTTGACATCTGATAAAATTTTGAGAAAAATCGAATTGACAGTTTTTTTACAAAAAATAATAACCTAAAAAAAAAATAAAAAAAAAGTTGGTAAAAATTGAGTTTTGACTCAAATATCTTTTCAAGACTTTGAGATATTGGCTTTAAACTACTTTTATCTTTCAAAAAATATTGTTTTCAACATTGAGTAAAATTTTGAAAAAAATAGAATTGACAGTTTTTTTTACAAAAAATTAAAAACCGAAAAAAAAATTTAACAAAAGTTGGTAAAAATTGATTTTCGACTTAAATATCTTTTCAAAAATTTGAGATTATGGCTTCTAACTAATTTTAACTTATAAGAAATATTGTTTTCAACATTAGGAGAAATTTTGAGAAAAATCGAATTGACAGTTTTTTTACAAAAAATAAAAACCTAAACAAAATTTATAAAAGTTGGTAAAAATTGTTTTTCAACGTAAATATCTTTTCAAAAATTTGAAGCATTGGCTTTAAACTAATTTTATCTTTTAAAAAATATTGTTTTCAACATTCTATAAAATTTTGAGAAAAATCGAATTGACAGTTTTTTTTACAAAAAATAAAAACCTAAACAAAAAAATTAATAAAAGTTGGTAAAAATTGATTTTCGGCTCAAATAGCTTTTTAAAAATTAAAAATATTGGCTTCAAACTTATTTTATTTCACAGAAAATATTGTTTTTTATCTTCAATAATTTTTTTATAAAAATCCAACAGTCCGTTTTTTCATAAAAAAAAATAAAATCTACAAAAAATAGAACGCAAATTGGGTAAGAATTGATACATTTAGACAACTTTTAAGCAAGACAAATCGATAGACGGGATGGGAAGTTATCAGTGTGGGTCGCATCCCAGCCTCTTTTTTTTTAAGTTTTTAATACGCGTATCAAACCATGGTGGTGCATTTGAAGCAAAACGTGATCTTTTTAAAGGAATAGTTTCGTAAAAGCAGTTAAAAAGAGTTCTATAAAAATTATTACACATATCCTCAATATTATAATTACAAAATAATTGATTCCAATTTACAGTTATTAACATATCAAAAAGATCTACAAAATTACATTTAGAAAAGTCAAATTCAAGTTTGTTGTTATTATCGTTATTGTAAGGAGAAGACATGTTTAAACCTAGTGAAATATCTAATGCAGGATGATGTCGATCTTCGTCTATTAGTTTTACAGTAGCAGTTAAAACAGCAATTTCGTTGTTAATTGTATCGGCGAAAAACACTAAGTCAAGAATTTTTCCAAAATGATTTCTCAATCCATTGAATTGACTTAAACCACACGATGACATATCATCTATACATGTTAGTTCATTAAGGCTGGACGCATTTATTGGAACATGGAAGTTGTCGTCATCAATTTTTGTCGAGTTAAGGTTTGGTAGATTAAAGTCACCTACGATCAAAATGTCATCTTCGGGTTCCATAAGTACATAAATATTTTCTATGCAGTCATTAATCTTTTCATAAGCCTCATTGTTTGAACTTGGAGGAATATACGCGGAGATAATAAATAAATGGCCAGATTTCAACTTGATTTTGATACATAGAGCTTCGACACCTGTGGCTCGAAAGTCATCTATCAGGTAGCACGTAAGTAAGGTCTTGATCGCAAAAAGAATTCCTCCTCCGACAACTTTAGAGTCTTCTTCATCATGTCGATCACGTCTGAAAATTTGATAAGATGCATCAAAAAGCTCCGAGTCAAGAATAGAAAAGTTGAGCCAATTTTCTGTTAGTATAATGACATCGTGGGGAAGGTTGTTTACATTTTTATAGACCATATTAGTCTTTGTCCGAAGTCCATTTACATTTTGGTAGTAGATATGCTTAATATTTGACTGAAACTAATGTTCTTAATAATTGAATTAAACTATTTACTCAGGAACAAAAATATAAAATGTGGAACAAAAGACTACACAAATTAGATAAAGGTTTATTTGGGAAGCCTTTTCAGAATATAGTTAAAATTGTTAAGAAAAAAATAGTCAGATTCAAGCATTAGAAACAGGAAACTCAGTACTTTTGAAAAATGGTGAAAAAGCGAATGCCTTTGCACATGAATTTTCTTTTAATCATCAAGTAAATAACAATATTATGATTAGTAGATCCATTGAAACTGCTGTAGAGCAATCAATGGCACTTATCAGTTCTCAACAATTCCAAGTTGATAATGATATAATTTCAGAAAAAGATGTAAAAACTATTCTTGGTAACATTAAAAACTCTAAGGGCCTTAAGTTCGATGGTTTAAAAAATATAATTTTGAAAAACCTTACCAGAAAAGGTGTTCAATTTTTAGAAGCTGTTTTTACTGCTTATTTCAAAATGGCTTGTTTTCCAAAGAAATGGAAAACAGCGAAGATCCCCTTCAAAATCCTGGAAAAAATCCCTCACAACATGTTAATATAGACCCATGTGCTTGGTTAGTTCTCTAAGTAAATGCTTTGAGAAACTCATAAAAACTAAAATTATATCACATTTAAATATGCATAACATCCTTCCAGTGGAACAATATGGGTTTAGAAGATGCCATAGCACTGTTCACCAATTAATTAATTAATTAATTAAAAAGAAATTTTACGTTAGAAAAATGGACTGATAATTTGATGTTGAAAATGCTTTTGACACGGTAAGGCATGAAGGTATAAAGCATAACCTTTGAGTTCTTGATTTTCAATTTTTCAATGCTAAAATAATACATTCGTTCCTATTTAAAAATCGAAATTCAGTATTGAAAATACGCTCATAATTTTTAGGGTTATCTTTCTTGTGCTGACAGCGATATACTTTGATTTCAAAGAACCCAAACTAAAGTACTCAAACTGATGCTTAATTTGCCATGGCACCTAAGAACAAATTTAATTTAGAATGAGAAATTTGTTTGAGCGATTGCAATTTATCCGAAAACATCTTAATCTCAAATCTGGCTAATTAAACAACTACCTTTATACAAAATTAAAAATTATTCGTAAATAAAAAAAGTATTCAATGGTAAAAGATTTATAAAGGGTGATTTTTTAAAAGCTATAGGAAAGTTTCTCAAAAAAAAAACACATACAATTCAGAAAAATGCATGAAATCTTTATTTAAATCGATAGACGGTCCATAATATTTAATGTTTCAAGATTATTTCATGCAAATGTTGACCTTGACTGCGCCTCAAATGGTCCATCCGCTTAGTCCAATTTTGGCATTCTTTTTCCAACATTTCGGCCGGTACTTTACGAATTAATGCTTCAATATTGTCTTCCAATGCGTCAATTGAAGTGGGCTTGTCTGTATAGACATGAGATTTAACATAGCTCCACAAAAAATAATCTAAAGGCGTTAAATCGCACGATTTAGGCGGTCAATTGACCGTTTCCGAACGTGAAATAAAATGTTCAACGAACTCGCCTTTCAATAAGTCCATTGTTGCGCGTGCTGTGTGGCATGTGGCACCGTCTTGTTGAAACCACATGTCATGCAAATCAAGCTCTTGCATTTTGGGCAAACAAAATTTGGATATCATATCACGGTAGCGCTCACCATTCACAGTTACGTTACGATTCGCATCATCTTTGAAGAAATACGGTCCAATGATGCCACCAGCCCATAAACAGCACCAAACTGTGACTTTTTCTGGATGCATTGGTAGCTCTTGCAATGCTTCTGGCTAATATTCACTTCAAGATCAACAATTCTGCTTATTTACGTACGCATTGAGCCAAAAATAAGCTTCGTCGCTCGCTGGAAGAAGCGCGCGATGAACTTTGTTAACACAGCACGCATTTTGATAATAAAATTCAATAACTTGCAAGCGTTGTTCGTTAGTAAGACGATTCATGGTTAAATTATAGACCAAACTGAATATGTTTGACAGTGAAACAAAACACGAAAAGTGCGTTAGCTGTTTAAACCAGTGTTGCCAAAAAGATAATAGCTAAAAAATCACCCTTTATTTGTTATTTATTTATACTTATTTATTCCTAGTATCTGTTTTGCTTACATTTTTAGTTATTTATTATTGTTTTATTTATTTATTTTATTTGTATTTATTTATTTTATTTTTTTTTATTTAATTTTTTATTACAAATTTCCAGTTATTTGTTTAGCATATATGTATTTGTTATTTATTTAATTGTTTATCCTTTTGCTTATTAATCTTAATATATAAAATTCCAGTGTTCCCAGTGAACTCTTCACCAAGTCAACCGATTTCGATTAAAGTTGGCATTTTATATGTAATTTGGTCTAACTTGAGATATAGGATAGTTTATATTTCGATTAATGTTCTTAATAATTTATAACTAACAATAAACTGATTGTCAATGTTGATGTTTGTTATTAATCGTAAGTTTCATAAGTCTCTTTTTGCCCGTAGCAAAAAGCTCTACATTGACGTCTTGAAAGAGCCCACGAATCAGTTGAGCAAAGAGCAGAAAGAAATGCAGCTCGAAGAATCCATATAGCAGATATTCGTGCACATGAATCAATGGAACAGCATGATAATCGGACTATTTATCGAGAACAAGAGCTGCACGCGAACAACACATAGATTTATTTAGACAATGAAACCGAAAAATTCAACGGACCAGCCGTGCATTAACACGAGAACCATTTGTTTGTCTGGCGTTTAATTATGTACCAGACGTTAATTACTCAGCTGATACCATCGGTGCGATGGACAAAATATATTAATATTTTCAAGCGTTAAAATTTCGCAATGAAACACCTGGCATGTATTGTGCATCCGGAAAAGTTGTATTGCCATTACTCCCTACTCCACCTGAACCCTTGAAATCACTACTTTCTGGCATTTCAAATGATTCAAAATTATTTTTGCGTAAGGCACGAAAGTTTAATTTTGCTTTCAAATGACATCATTTGGAGCATCTAAAATTTGCGATCTCTCATCTGATGGTCGTAATTTTGAAACAAAATTTAAAATACAAGGCCAAGTGTACCGTAAAATTGGATCATTAATGCCAATGCCAAACGAAGATCCAAAATTTGTCCAAATCTACTTCATGGGCAGTTGTGAAGAACGTGTGACAACTCGATGCCAATTTACTTAATTTAGTAAGATATCATTAATATGACAATTTTAAAAAAGGTATTCTTGTAGCTTTTCATTTGATTTGTTTTAATTTATATAAAACTTAGTAGCGTTACACTAACTGTCTGTAGATTGTGCAATATAATAATATGGTTCTAAAAAATCAAGTAATTAATTTTTGCTGCAATAAAATATACATACATTCAAACAGTATTTGATGCCTCTTTCAAAAATATCACTAAGCTGCGTTTCAAGGAGACACATAATATTTGAGAAGATTGGAGTACCGTTTTTTGTCATTATACGAATCAAGTAATTTAAAAATTAAGCTGCCCTTTTCTTAGACTCTTATGAGACGAATAGAAGCTAAAGACAAAAAGCAGGAATGCATATGTAGTTTCATTTAAAAAAAAAAAGAAAGACGAAGCATTGTGATGTGACATTTGCTTCCAAAAAACACATCAGTGTTAATCTTTGAATAGAATTGTTTTAAAAAGTTTTATATAAATACTTTATTTTCGTCAATATCATCATATTTCTTACAGGCAAGGTTTTCAGGCAAGACTTATGTTGAATTGAATATAATATTAAAGCCTCCAGTTTTGTAACCAAGCAATCATTTTTAAGGAATTTTAAAATAGTACAAGCGAATAACCAAAAAACAGAACAAGAAATGCTTAAAGAGGTAAGTAGGTAGGTAGGTAGAGATGGCAGTCACAAGCAGCCCTTGCTAAGCTACTCAATTAGCGGTGGAAAGCACCTTTTTGGTATCATAAACTAGTTTGACCTATGTAAAGAAAATATCGGATTTATGTTGCAAAATAGCGATCCTAGAACCATTTCGTGGCCTTCGGAAAGGAAACCAGGTTTTTGATTTTCACATTCTAGAACAAGCCAGGGTTGTCCGCAACTACGCCAGTGAGTACTGTGTCTGTGTGGGATACCTAACTTTGCTGCACGCTCTTCTATCGGCCAATATCTGGTACATATTGCATTGACCCGGCTATATCATGCCAGGGTCTGCATAAAAGTTCGATAAAACTGTTTTTGTTATAGATTGGCCATATTTTCTTGGATATCGTACAGTCCGTTAGACTGTTCCCCCTGCGGTTAGATTCTGTCAGAAAAATTGAGAAAATTTTTCCCTTCATAACTCCAAGAGGAATATTTACCCTTTCCGCAAGGGAGCTATGAAGGGCCGATCTCTGCCGGGCAAACTCATCAGCCCGTTCATTTCCATCAATGCCACTACAATGCCTGAACCCAAATAAGAGTGACACAGAGGTTGATGTTGAGGCTGAATAGTTCATCCCGACATTGTTGGACCAGTATAGAGGACGTTGTGGCCGAATTGATAGCCATAATAGACACCTATGTATCTATCTATCAGTGCAGATAGTCGTGTTTCTATTTTGGTTTGAGTTTGATTTAAGTATTTTACATGATTATCTGATTGCTAGTAATTCCGCTTGAAATTTTCCACACTTCATCTTTGACTCGTCAGTAAAGATAGTGGTGTCGAAGTCTTTCGTAACTATGGGGAACATTTTAAAAAAAAAAAATATTTTGTTCAATAACTCCCAAGTTATGATTTTCTTCTTGATCAGAGAAAAACCTGCAGACAATAAAAGTATCCATGAAATAATAATTAGTTATTGAGTTATATATGGAAGTTTCAACTGTTTGGCTTGAAACTTCGATGGTGGAATAAGAATAATTCCAATAATTTGATAAGGACACAAGTTGATGCAGTAAAGAACTATATTTTATAATAAAATTAACAAATAAAACATTATTAACAAAAACATAACAATAACCATAATATTAATTAACATATCTAAATCAACAATTATGTCGGCTTTGAAATCTTTGATAATACTTATTGAACAATTTACATACGATTGAAAATGAGTATAAAATAATAAAATATTAATATTGAAAAGTAAGATCCTTAATACTAGATGTAAATAATATGTAGAGTGTTTTAGCAAAGTGTCGAGACGGTAGAAGAGATCTGGGAAAAGTAGTTATTATGGTGGCTAAGTTTGTGAATAAGATGGCAACAAACTTACACATATATCTAGTGATCAGAGTATAATTTGTTCATAAAGATTAGGATAGGAACAAATGGAGTTCAGGCTTACTAAATTTTCTTCAATTTGAGAATTCCAAAATAAATTTGGATGGAGCAACACATTTTTCATATAAAATTTAATTATTTCTAAACCCAGAAATCTTAAGAAATTTGTACATAGAAGGAAGATATTATTGATGTCTTTCTGTTAGTTAAATATGTAAATATGCAATGAACCTTATTTTTTGTACCTTATTTGGACGTCATATGGCATCAAAATTACAGAAAAACAAGGTTTGGGCATTTACTATGTGAAGTTAGTATTTTGTTCTCAAATACCTTCAACAATTCATAGCGTATAAGAAGAAATATTGTATTTTTGTGTGTAACTTTCTATTTTATATTAATTTAACTATATGAGTAAGGTACGATTTTGTTACTTCAAAAACACTCCTCCAAATTTACTATCTCACCCTTGCAATTTTTCTTAAGGTATTATAATATCTCTCATCATCCCCAGTATCGTAAATATCCAAAAACTGCTGGAACTCATATACATCAGGTAATTCAGATAAAGTAAACTCCTTACTGAAAAGAAATCCCAAATATCCAATATGTTCCATAAAATATGTCTTATTTCTTCTCTCCGGATCGACTTTACTCCTTTGAAAAAAAAAAACAAAGACCAAAACAATCTCAAAGCTGCTTTCAAAAATTCCACATAGGTATGTATATCAATAACTCATTATTACATAATATTACTCACAACTCAATAGCATACTTCTCAGCGGCATGTCGTGAAATTCTATTGTTTGAACAAATCGAAATAGCTGGAAATGGCACCTTCTCAATTGGATACAAAGGATCATAGAGGGTTGTTGCAAAGTATTGTTGAGCAAATTCATTCCATGCATCGGAAAGGAACACAATTAACAACGATATTGTACAAACATGTACACTAAACCAAATGACTCTACGGAAGTAAAAACAGCAAACCAAAAAAATATCGAATAAACACTTACAATGATAATAATCAAAACTTTGAATTACTTTTCCAAAAATCCATACGAAGGATCAACCATTTTTGAATAACATGGCAATGAATTGTTTTCAATGAAATCAACAAAATCCTTGCTAAATCTCGAAGTTGCATCATCATCAGTGTTCTTTTGTTTTGGGGGTGTAATCACCCACCAGCTAATCGACTTGTCAATTTGAAACTTTATTACCATTATCTTTCTTTGTATCACTTTATAGTAAACTAAAGTTTATTGGATCTTGACAGGTATGTCGTTGAAAAGAAACTAAAAGGATAATCCGATATTTTTAGTTGAAGTGACTTTGATATCTATTTTTGTTGTCTTGAAGTTTCTCTCTGTCTGGATGATAATGGATTTATAACATTAAGACTTCTATGGCTATTAAGTGTTAATTAATGAAAAATAATTTTCACTTTGACAAGCTTTATTGAAGTGTATATAGGGTATGTTTTAGCTTGTTCATTAAAACTCTGGAGATATTTTTTAACAGGTGTATAAATAGCGTCTAAAGGAAATTTATAACTCTTGACGTACCTAATACAAAGGTCAGTGTTTTAGGGTGGTTTCGTGACGGTAGTAGTTTTTTTGCTATATACATATGTACTAAGCTTTGCATGTCCAGTACAATAATGAAATTATCATTTCAGAGTGTTGAGGGTCAAACTCTGTGAATAAACTATTCTATGAAACCCTTAATTATGTTTTATGTTTTTCTTTAATATGAATTTACATTGATATATACCTACAAATCTAAATTGTCGCCTTTTTTTACCAATCCCTATTTTTGGAAGCTTTATACACAGGATGTTGCCAGATTTACGAAGGAGCGAATACTGCAGTTAAGTGGCCCAATGATTTTATTGGCATGTGATTTCCGAAATAACTGCCACTAATACTACTTTCAACACCAGCTGAAGAATTTAACATATTGTTAAAGTCTTCCATTTTATGGAAATATGTTTAATATTAACATGTAAGCCAAGTTGCAGAACGACCAATTTGGATAAGTTTTTTTCAATTTTCTTTCACATGCTTGTTAAAGTTGTCAAAAATACCTTTCTTATAAAGTGACTTCAGTAAGAAATATACATTTTTAATTGCATATTGCAAGCGTTGATCAAAAGGAAACCTTTCCATCAGGTTTGTTGTGATGGTAAGTTAAAAGTTCTTTCCAAGGGTTCTGCCTTGTCTTTTTAAATGAATTGAAAATTTTTGTATTGCCTTGCTTAATTGAAATAAACTTAAAGTGCACTCCAGAAAAAGAATTTAAGGTCATATCTTAAATTTTTTGTTGAGTTATTATTTTTTGTTGATTAATTTTGAATTATTGGTGACAATAATTTCACAAAATTAAAAAAAAAAAAACATATTGTTAAGGGTTGAACAATTTAGTAGCTATAGCAATTTGCTAAATATTAAGAATTTTACTAAGATAGTCTAAAATTTTAAACCTTTTCTAACTAGTAAATAGCTATAATTTTCTTTATTTAAAAAAAAAACGAGCCAAACATGTCTAAAAAGCGACAGTTCGTTAAAATAAACAAAACAACTACGCTTAAACGGACCCATTAATTAAAATTCCCAACTATTGACTGGACCATTCCATCCATTGCTCTTATAAGAATAATTGTACAGATGCCATATGGATTAAGCAAATTGCTAAAAGTTAAATTAGCGATTCCGTGATTTTAACTTTAGTAAATTGCAAATAGTTAAGATGTTAGATGTTAAAATCGTTTAAAATTAGATAAATCACCACTTAAGTCTAGTAAATTGAATATAATATTAAAGCCTCCAGTTTTGTAACCAAGCAATCATTTTTAAGGAATTTTAAAATAGTACAAGCGAATAACCAAAAAACAGAACAAGAAATGCTTAAAGAGGTAAGTAGGTAGGTAGGTAGAGATGGCAGTCACAAGCAGCCCTTGCTAAGCTACTCAATTAGCGGTGGAAAGCACCTTTTTGGTATCATAAACTAGTTTGACCTATGTAAAGAAAATATCGGATTTATGTTGCAAAATAGCGATCCTAGAACCATTTCGTGGCCTTCGGAAAGGAAACCAGGTTTTTGATTTTCACATTCTAGAACAAGCCAGGGTTGTCCGCAACTACGCCAGTGAGTACTGTGTCTGTGTGGGATACCTAACTTTGCTGCACGCTCTTCTATCGGCCAATATCTGGTACATATTGCATTGACCCGGCTATATCATGCCAGGGTCTGCATAAAAGTTCGATAAAACTGTTTTTGTTATAGATTGGCCATATTTTCTTGGATATCGTACAGTCCGTTAGACTGTTCCCCCTGCGGTTAGATTCTGTCAGAAAAATTGAGAAAATTTTTCCCTTCATAACTCCAAGAGGAATATTTACCCTTTCCGCAAGGGAGCTATGAAGGGCCGATCTCTGCCGGGCAAACTCATCAGCCCGTTCATTTCCATCAATGCCACTACAATGCCTGAACCCAAATAAGAGTGACACAGAGGTTGATGTTGAGGCTGAATAGTTCATCCCGACATTGTTGGACCAGTATAGAGGACGTTGTGGCCGAATTGATAGCCATAATAGACACCTATGTATCTATCTATCAGTGCAGATAGTCGTGTTTCTATTTTGGTTTGAGTTTGATTTAAGTATTTTACATGATTATCTGATTGCTAGTAATTCCGCTTGAAATTTTCCACACTTCATCTTTGACTCGTCAGTAAAGATAGTGGTGTCGAAGTCTTTCGTAACTATGGGGAACATTTTAAAAAAAAAAAATATTTTGTTCAATAACTCCCAAGTTATGATTTTCTTCTTGATCAGAGAAAAACCTGCAGACAATAAAAGTATCCATGAAATAATAATTAGTTATTGAGTTATATATGGAAGTTTCAACTGTTTGGCTTGAAACTTCGATGGTGGAATAAGAATAATTCCAATAATTTGATAAGGACACAAGTTGATGCAGTAAAGAACTATATTTTATAATAAAATTAACAAATAAAACATTATTAACAAAAACATAACAATAACCATAATATTAATTAACATATCTAAATCAACAATTATGTCGGCTTTGAAATCTTTGATAATACTTATTGAACAATTTACATACGATTGAAAATGAGTATAAAATAATAAAATATTAATATTGAAAAGTAAGATCCTTAATACTAGATGTAAATAATATGTAGAGTGTTTTAGCAAAGTGTCGAGACGGTAGAAGAGATCTGGGAAAAGTAGTTATTATGGTGGCTAAGTTTGTGAATAAGATGGCAACAAACTTACACATATATCTAGTGATCAGAGTATAATTTGTTCATAAAGATTAGGATAGGAACAAATGGAGTTCAGGCTTACTAAATTTTCTTCAATTTGAGAATTCCAAAATAAATTTGGATGGAGCAACACATTTTTCATATAAAATTTAATTATTTCTAAACCCAGAAATCTTAAGAAATTTGTACATAGAAGGAAGATATTATTGATGTCTTTCTGTTAGTTAAATATGTAAATATGCAATGAACCTTATTTTTTGTACCTTATTTGGACGTCATATGGCATCAAAATTACAGAAAAACAAGGTTTGGGCATTTACTATGTGAAGTTAGTATTTTGTTCTCAAATACCTTCAACAATTCATAGCGTATAAGAAGAAATATTGTATTTTTGTGTGTAACTTTCTATTTTATATTAATTTAACTATATGAGTAAGGTACGATTTTGTTACTTCAAAAACACTCCTCCAAATTTACTATCTCACCCTTGCAATTTTTCTTAAGGTATTATAATATCTCTCATCATCCCCAGTATCGTAAATATCCAAAAACTGCTGGAACTCATATACATCAGGTAATTCAGATAAAGTAAACTCCTTACTGAAAAGAAATCCCAAATATCCAATATGTTCCATAAAATATGTCTTATTTCTTCTCTCCGGATCGACTTTACTCCTTTGAAAAAAAAAAACAAAGACCAAAACAATCTCAAAGCTGCTTTCAAAAATTCCACATAGGTATGTATATCAATAACTCATTATTACATAATATTACTCACAACTCAATAGCATACTTCTCAGCGGCATGTCGTGAAATTCTATTGTTTGAACAAATCGAAATAGCTGGAAATGGCACCTTCTCAATTGGATACAAAGGATCATAGAGGGTTGTTGCAAAGTATTGTTGAGCAAATTCATTCCATGCATCGGAAAGGAACACAATTAACAACGATATTGTACAAACATGTACACTAAACCAAATGACTCTACGGAAGTAAAAACAGCAAACCAAAAAAATATCGAATAAACACTTACAATGATAATAATCAAAACTTTGAATTACTTTTCCAAAAATCCATACGAAGGATCAACCATTTTTGAATAACATGGCAATGAATTGTTTTCAATGAAATCAACAAAATCCTTGCTAAATCTCGAAGTTGCATCATCATCAGTGTTCTTTTGTTTTGGGGGTGTAATCACCCACCAGCTAATCGACTTGTCAATTTGAAACTTTATTACCATTATCTTTCTTTGTATCACTTTATAGTAAACTAAAGTTTATTGGATCTTGACAGGTATGTCGTTGAAAAGAAACTAAAAGGATAATCCGATATTTTTAGTTGAAGTGACTTTGATATCTATTTTTGTTGTCTTGAAGTTTCTCTCTGTCTGGATGATAATGGATTTATAACATTAAGACTTCTATGGCTATTAAGTGTTAATTAATGAAAAATAATTTTCACTTTGACAAGCTTTATTGAAGTGTATATAGGGTATGTTTTAGCTTGTTCATTAAAACTCTGGAGATATTTTTTAACAGGTGTATAAATAGCGTCTAAAGGAAATTTATAACTCTTGACGTACCTAATACAAAGGTCAGTGTTTTAGGGTGGTTTCGTGACGGTAGTAGTTTTTTTGCTATATACATATGTACTAAGCTTTGCATGTCCAGTACAATAATGAAATTATCATTTCAGAGTGTTGAGGGTCAAACTCTGTGAATAAACTATTCTATGAAACCCTTAATTATGTTTTATGTTTTTCTTTAATATGAATTTACATTGATATATACCTACAAATCTAAATTGTCGCCTTTTTTTACCAATCCCTATTTTTGGAAGCTTTATACACAGGATGTTGCCAGATTTACGAAGGAGCGAATACTGCAGTTAAGTGGCCCAATGATTTTATTGGCATGTGATTTCCGAAATAACTGCCACTAATACTACTTTCAACACCAGCTGAAGAATTTAACATATTGTTAAAGTCTTCCATTTTATGGAAATATGTTTAATATTAACATGTAAGCCAAGTTGCAGAACGACCAATTTGGATAAGTTTTTTTCAATTTTCTTTCACATGCTTGTTAAAGTTGTCAAAAATACCTTTCTTATAAAGTGACTTCAGTAAGAAATATACATTTTTAATTGCATATTGCAAGCGTTGATCAAAAGGAAACCTTTCCATCAGGTTTGTTGTGATGGTAAGTTAAAAGTTCTTTCCAAGGGTTCTGCCTTGTCTTTTTAAATGAATTGAAAATTTTTGTATTGCCTTGCTTAATTGAAATAAACTTAAAGTGCACTCCAGAAAAAGAATTTAAGGTCATATCTTAAATTTTTTGTTGAGTTATTATTTTTTGTTGATTAATTTTGAATTATTGGTGACAATAATTTCACAAAATTAAAAAAAAAAAAACATATTGTTAAGGGTTGAACAATTTAGTAGCTATAGCAATTTGCTAAATATTAAGAATTTTACTAAGATAGTCTAAAATTTTAAACCTTTTCTAACTAGTAAATAGCTATAATTTTCTTTATTTAAAAAAAAACGAGCCAAACATGTCTAAAAAGCGACAGTTCGTTAAAATAAACAAAACAACTACGCTTAAACGGACCCATTAATTAAAATTCCCAACTATTGACTGGACCATTCCATCCATTGCTCTTATAAGAATAATTGTACAGATGCCATATGGATTAAGCAAATTGCTAAAAGTTAAATTAGCGATTCCGTGATTTTAACTTTAGTAAATTGCAAATAGTTAAGATGTTAGATGTTAAAATCGTTTAAAATTAGATAAATCACCACTTAAGTCTAGTAAATTGCTAAGAATATAGTTATCAATTTACTAAATTGTTTAAATTTTTGCGCCGCGCCAGCGAGTTTTATTCAAAAAAATGTACCTAGTGTCTAAAAAGTTGAACTTTAGCTGCTGAAAATAAATTAAAAAAGAGGCTGGGATGCGACCCACACTGAAAACTTCCCATCTCGTCTGTCGATTTGTCTTGCTTCAAAGTTTGTAAGTTTTCGTGTTGGGTTAAAAAAGTTGTCAGTTGAATTATTCTTAAAAATTTTAAAATTACCAACAATATTTTTCATATAAAGAAATAGTTTAGTTTGAAAATCTAGTTTTGTTAAATAGATTTTTAGTGAAAAACAAATTTTTACCAATTTTAGTAGCATTTCTTAAATTTTTACTAATTAGATGAATTAAATTAATTTGAGAGATATCAAGAACCGAACATCAATTTTTACCAAATTTGCGTACTATTTCTTGTAGATTTTATTTTTTTATGAAAAAATGGACTGTTGGATTTTTATAAAAAACCACTGAATATCGAAAACAATATTTTCTGTGAAATAAAAAAAGTTTGAAGACAATTTTTTAATTTTTGAAAAGCTATTTGAGTCGAAAGTAAATTTTTACCAAGTTTTAGTATTGTTTTTTTGTTAGGTTTTTATTTTTTGTAAAAAAACTGTCAATTAGATTTTTATCAAAATTTTACTGAATGTTGAAAACAATTTTTTTTAAAAGATAAAAGCCAATATCTCAAAGTTTTGAAAAAATATTTGCGTCGAAAATCAATTTTTACCAACTTTTGTTAAATTTTCTTTTAAGTTTTTATTTTTTGTAAAAAAACTGTCAATTCGATTTTTCTCAAAATTTTACTGCATGTTGACAACATTATTTTTCAAAAGATAAAAGTAGTTAAAACCCAATATCTCAAATTTTTAAAAAGATATTTGAGTCGAAAATCAATTTTTACCAACTTTTATTAATTTTTTGTTTAGGTTTTTATTTTTTGTAAAAAAACTGTCAATTCTATTTTTCTCAAAATTTTTCCGAATGTTGAAAACAATAATTCTTATAAGTTAAAATTCGTTGGAAGCCATAATCTCAAAATGTTTGAAAAGATATTTGAGTCGAAAATCAATTTTTACCAACTTTTGTTAAATTTTCTTTTAAGATTTTAATTTTTGTAAGAAAACTATCAATTCGATTTTTTTCAAAATTTTACTGAATGTTGACAACAATATTTTTTGAAAGATAAAAGCAGTTTTAAGCCAATATCTCAAAGTTTTGAAAAGATATTTGAGTCGAAATTTAATTTTTACCAACTTTGAGTAATGTTTTTTTTAGGTTTTTATTTTTTATAAAAAAACTATCAATTCGATTTTTCTCAAAATTTTACCAGGTGTCAAAAACATTATTCTTCGTTGCACAAAATTGTTTTGGAGATAAAATCATTTTGTATTCGTAAAATTTTCAAGGTGACAAATTTTTTTTCAGTTTTTTTGATTTATAAAAAAAAACCGTTAATTGAATTTTTTTCCAAAAATATAATCGTTTTGTATCACGTTACAATATATAATATAAAATTTAATTCAAGTCTCTAGCGTCATTGGTTCATGAGATATTTACGGTTAACCATAATTTTCACCTTTTTTTTAAACTGCTATGGTAAAAAAACCACCCACGCAATTTTCTTGAGAGCCCTTTCTGCATCTTTCTGCCTTATTATCTGTATAACAAAATTTATTTGAAGTCGATACCTCTTCTGGTTCTTGAGCTATGGACAACGAAAAAAACGTCGCGAACGTACGGACGTACGAACGTACGGACGTACGGACGTACATACGTACACACGCACGCACAGACATCTTTCTAAAAATCTTTTATTTCGACTCTAGGGACCTTGAAACGTCGAGAAATGTCAAAATTTTCAATTTGACAAATCGGACCCATTACAATAACTTCCTATGGGAAGTTAAAAAAGAGGCTGAGATGTGATGCACACTGAAAACTTCCCAGTAGTGCATTTTAAAATAATTATTTCATTTTAATAAAACAAATTAACATCAAAGGAACTTCAAAAGTATACAATCAACAATTAAAAATTTTTAATGAAATAATGTATGAAGTCAATACATTTATTGCTTCTCATTTATTCATTGCTTGTAAGAAATGTTTGGATTTTTATTAAATGTTTTTTTTCCGTAAAATATTCGAAGCGACGAATACGCGTTTTGAGTTTTTTTTTATTTAATTTTAATTAAGTTATTATTTGAAGTTCTTTTTAAAATCCATACCGATTTGGTACGACACGCACGTTAAAACTTATAATACGATATTTAATTGAAGTCGATATCCTAATTGGTTTGTGAAATATACGGGTTAGCCAAATTTTTCATTTTTTGATTAAATCACTAATAGTAAATTAAAAAAGAACACCTTTGTATAACCTAATAAATATGAAAATCTGAAAAAAACAACATACATTTCTTTAGGACAGTTTTTCGGTAATTGAAATGCAAACATTCAGTCGAAATTCTTCAAAAACACATATTTTGAAGAAAATTTAAATGTATTTTTTATCACACAAATTAAAAGCCGAAGTTAAAAAAAAAATTACTAAATTATGTACATAATTCTTTTTTTTGTGTTCTTTAATTTTTAAGGACAAGATTCGAACAGAAATATTGTTAAATTTCATAATATAAAAAGTGAGTGAGAAAATTATATCCCATTCATGTGGCTTCTTTTTGCAAGAAGTATATCAAATGTTTATTTTCATTAAATAATTTAGTCGTTTATCCAAAAGTACTTTCAACAAACATATGTATATGGATAATTACAAACAGGCTAAATAATTTATAAAATATTTTACATCTATCATTTAAATTAATAAAACTTTAAAGACAATTCTTGTGAGTTAACATGTGTGTAAAGATGTTTATATTCATTAGTAAAACTTAGAAAGAAATGCGTTTATGTTCCTCTTAACAATAACCTTATAACTTTTGTATTTTAATTTTGCGTCTCTAACGGGGGATCTATGCATGTATGCAGACGGCTCCTGGACAAATTCAAGTAATGAATCGGTGAACTTACTACTGGACACTCAATTCCTTGGTAGTTTTCTTACTGAAACCTGCAACAATCATATACATTCAAGTTCCAATATAACATATCCCCACCCCATGGTCTGATCACAAGGGACAAGCTACAATGGGCTGTCAACAGCTTTAAACCATTTAAATCTGCAGGACAAGATGGAATAATACCAGCCGAGCTACAAAAAACTTCTGACATAATTGCACCAATTATTGAGGCAATTTTTACCAGCTGTCTTTACCTGGTCCATATTCCCTCGGCATGGAGAGAAGTTGAAGTTGTTTTTATACCCAAAGCAGGTAAATGCTCGCAAGGCAATCCTAAAGATCTACGACCTAAAAGTCTATCATCATTCCTTCTTAAGACCATGGAAAGATTGATTGATATCCATTTAAGGGCAAGTATTGATACAAGACTTCTGTCTTCGTCTCAACATGCCTACTGTAAAGGTAAATCGGTGGAAACAGCGTTACACACCTTAGTATACGTACCGTCGAATATTCCCTCCATCATAAAGAGTTCACTATGGTTGCTTTCCTTGACATCGAAGGTGCCTTTAACAACGTGGACACATCTGCAATCACATCTGCACTAACATATCTAAATGTAGAGAATTCGCTTGGGGAGTTAATTCATTTAATGTTAACTAGCAGAATAATTAACTCAAAACTGGGCAACTCTTCTGGCAGACGATTCGTTAGTAGAGGGACACCGCAAGTTGGTTTTCTATGCCCTCTCCTCTGGAACCTTGTGGTAAATGAAAGCCTAACTAATCTGGATGCGGAAGGTTTCACAGTGATCGCCTATGCGGACGACCGACGTTGCTATAGCAGTTTCAGGAAAGCCTCTTAACACCTTAAAAGACCTCTTACAAAATTCCTTAGACAGACTAATACTTTGAGCTGATCGATGTGGACTGGGTGTTAACCCATACAAAACCAATTTAGTCTTATTTTCGAGGAGATACAAAATTTCATTTGTCAACCCACCCTATATTAAAGGAATCCAATTAAAATTCTCAGACGAGGCTAAATACCTGGGTCTTGTCTTAGATAAAAAACTAAATTGGAAACACAACGTGCAGGAAAGAGTCAAAAAAGCTACTGTAGCTCTCTTTTCTTGCAAAAAAGCCATTGGTAATAAATGGGGCTTACAACCCAGAATCAAGCATTGGCTTTACACATCAGTAATTATACCGATTTTAATGTACGGTGTGGCAGTATGGTGGACTGCTTTAGAGAAAACTATAAACCGCGACAAATTAAATAAAGTCCAACGTTCAGCTTGCCTATCTATAAGCGGATCGCTTCACACGACCCCATCTGCGGCACTGGACACCTTACTCTACCTAACACCCCTTGATATATTTAGCAAACAAATAGCTCCAAGCTCTGCTATTCGCCACAAATCTTCGTCACAGTGGATTAATAACAACATTGGCCACTCCGTAATTCTTAGGTATTTAGAATCAATTCCAAACCACACATACTACACCATCCCCCAACTGCAATTCGACAGAAACTTCCAGATTTCTATACCTTCCAGATCTTTTTGGGAGGATAGGGCATTCCTGGAAGACGAGTCAATCCATTTTTATACAGATGGTTCAAAAACAAAAGAAGGGGTTGGTGGAGGTGTGTACTCTGAACGACTCAAATTAAGTCTCTCATTCCGCCTTCCCAATCATTGTAGCGTGTTCCAGGCGGAACTTTTAGCGATAAAAGAAGTCTTGTCCTGGCTTACAGAAAACGTGATATCAACATCTGATATCCGTATTTTCTCAGATAGTTAGGCCGCTATCAAATCTCTGGACTCTGTCTCTACAAACTCTATAACAGTCCATAACGGTCGATCATCTCTAATATAGAGATGGCACAACAGTTTAATATTCACCTGCTGTGTGCCGGGCCATAGAGACATTCCAGGTAACTGTAAGGCAGATGAACTCGCCAGGAACGGTACAGTACAACCCATTCTACCAAGTTTGGCAAATGCTGGCATACCAATCGCTACTTGTAAACTGCTGCTAATGCAAGACGCTATGAAGAAGGCAAACACCAGGTGGAACAACATCACCACGTGTCAGGTCACACAAAACATCTGGCCAACATTAGATTTAAAGCGATCAAGGTGCTTGCTATCTCTAAGCAGATTGCATATAAGCTCAAAAATCATTACCGGGCACTGTCTAATAGGAAAGCACACCACGTGGCTAGCCGTATTCTCAAATGACTTTTGCAGAAGCTGTATGGATGAGGAAGAGGAGGAAACAGTTCTTCACCTTCTCTGTACATGCCCTGCTCTAGCTCAAAAACGCTGGAATCACTTAGGAGAATTCTTCTTTAACAATCTAAACGATCTAAATCATATCAGCATAATCATCCTCTTACGTTTCGTAAGGGACTGGTTCCATTGAGCTTAGGAGGAAGCCTCAGGATTCATGTGGTATCACAATGGGCCATTAAACTGGCCTAAGTGTTTTCGATTAAATCATGGGCAGCCACTTTAACTTAACCCTAACCTAACATGTCATTGATAGGGCTCTCAAATAAAAATAAAACCGTATTGATATCTCATATAAAACTAGTTTTTTTTTCAATTTTAAAACTAACCAGCCTTCCATGGAACCTCTTTATATAAATGGCTCTTAACTTTCCTAGTTTCTGAAAATCTCAGTCTCAAAAATAATGAGGTAAGTATACTTCCAGCTTTAATGTCTGTTGGGCACTATTAAATAGGTTTAACTTCAAAAACATAAAAGCCTGTTAAGTTGTAAAACTATTGCCTTTCTATTTTTATAGGGTATTACACCAACCACAAATATCTTCCATATGGTTTTTTATCATCCTTTTGATGGTCATCATTCATCACTACCGCTCGCCGCTGCCACCAACACCGCCCGGCCGCATTAAGTCAACCACAAATTAAGTATAATTATATCTTTTTCTTTGACTCTTTCTTAAAGCACTCTCTAATGAAAGTGTTCTTATTGCTTAGCCAAAGCCAACAACAACAAGAATTCAAATCCTTTGCCACAGCACTTATTAACCATCGCCTGAGTGGGTAACTTTTTCAAAGTGATGGAATAGAATGAACTTGTTATCCCATTAAAAATCCCTTAATTCAGTTTCAACCACCAAACAACTTCACATCAGAAAGAGGATCACAACTCACAGGAAAAATGTAAAAAAAGTGAGAAAATGAAAATACAACAAAAACCTTAAAAGGAAGAACCAAACATCTTTAAACCTCGCCGGTAAATGTATCAGTATAACACCCTCCACCTTCACCGCCAACCATCCACCGCTACAGCCAACGCCACCGCCGCGCCCGTCGCACCCAGTACAAAGGTAGAAGTATATTTTATGTATATATCCTGTATAATTCATTTTTTGTGTCTTGTCTTATTTTCATTTCGTCCTTAGTCCTTCCTGGGTCGGTTTTCGACTGTCGGCTTTCGACTTTCGGCAAACCTGTCTGTTTACTTTTTGTTTGGTCTGTAGCTTTGCGGTACAGTTCTTGGTTAATTTATGGATAATATATGTACGCAGCTATATGAAAAGCTTGTTCGCACCTCTCTAGCTGGCTCTTTGGCATAACGAAAACACATCTCATCCTTTTTCTTTTTGGTTGGGCGTGATACCTATAAGGATGAGAATTGAGCTTGAAAATTTCAGCAGGATACGAAAACGAAACAGAAAATAGTCCTTTGCCGCCGCGTCGCGCCGCCATCACTTAAGCATATCAGATGGGAGATTGTATTATATTCGCTTCTTCTGTCTAATTCATTTTTATTACTGTATATGAGCCTTATCGAATCCCCTCGGGGTAAATGCCATTTCGCCATTGCCGAATGTTGAATGAAAAAAGAAACACCATATACCTACCCAATCCAATATACATTGTATAAAACCCCCAACCCCGTCTGCATTATTAAATTAGGTAGATTGAGAATATTATTTAACAAACAATCTTCTCTAGAGAGAGCTAAGCTACGAGTATATCCAGATCCAAAACCAGCTTCAGATCCAAGGAAGACGTAGACTTCAACTCGACGACAAATCAGGAAATGTGTGCCTCTGCCTCTGCCTGTGCCTGATGTGTGTACATATGTCGAGTCGAGTTGAGTTGAGTGTTGAGTCAAAATACATAACTCGACTTCCAGATAGATAACTAAACTTTCAACACTTTTATGTACGCAGCTTCTTTTCTTTTCGTTTAGCTTGTTTTTATTTTTTTGTTATATGGCTATAAAATACCCGAAAGAGTAATAATGCCATAAAACTTTACGACAAGGCTCGAACTTGGTTATGGTTTTGTTTCCAGCTTCCAAAAAGTAGGTAAAAATATCTACGACTATACGAGTTCGAAGTATCTATCTCCTCCTCGTCGTCGTCGTCTTCGCTTATAGAAAGGTTATATAGTAGAATGCTCTGAGATTCGGATGTTTCGAACAAAAAGGCTCGTAAAAAACGGGACTACCCAAAAGACTTCTTCCGTACTCCTTCTCATTCTCCATTAGCGAGATTCATGTCCTGGTGAATGTTCTCCAGAAACGTAGAAACGTTCGTTGTATGTATCTATGATGCTTTTGGCTTGGCCCAAATACACATCTAATCCATCGAACAAAATGAAGAATATTCGTCTCTAAACAAAAGTGCAAAAGGTAATAAGGATCAGGATGAGTAGATAACAATATGTTCACTAACGGTAAACGAATCATTTCACTTCTCCTTGTGTCTTCGTTTTGTTTCTCCCCTTTCCATATTCCTGTTTATTTTTTTTTTCCTTGGCGGATGATGGGGTGGTGGCTGACGTATATCTTCTTATGTATGGTATAAAAGATACCCTATAGCCTCCTCGATATAGATGGAAAGAAAGTTTGACAAATGTGATCCCATAAAACACAGATGGGCAAATAAGGAAGAAGATGGAGCATCGAGACAAGACTGCAAGTTATGTCTAAAGATGGTGATGGAAAAAGAGTACAGAGTGGAGTTGATGAATTTACTTAAATTGGGTCAGAAACAGAGTCCTTCTATGGGGTATTTTTTCGTATTATACGAGTACGAATATATATGTACTTTTTGTTTACAAATGTTTGTAAAAAAAAAAATAATTCAACTGAGGAAAGGGAGGACCTACCTATAAGAAAATGTAAAGAAAATCAACTCGGCGAAGAGTAGAGTAGATGGGTTGTGGCAGCCGTTTAACGCCCGGTAATAGAGGTCAATTAATTATGAACAACGATAAAGAAACCCAAGAAATTATATTGAAGAGTGCGAAGACTTAAGGGAGCAATTTTTAGATCCCATCGCCATCATTTTGGGACTGAGAAGGGAATACCTATCAACCTACCTACATCACTTGAGTGGAAATTAGTTGACAGGCCAGATTATGAAGTCTTAGTCCTTTTAAATAAGACATAGGATAGGTAGCTGGTTTGTTGAAGAAATGTTCCGTCCTGCATATTTTGGTGGATGATTATGATATGAACTTACTTCTAAACAAAATCTATTAGGGTATACTATAGCTATGTGAGATGTGTGAGAATATCTAAGTAGGGTTTATAGTAATGGGGATGTTTTGGCTAAGGAGTAGATAGATTGGGTGTTGGGTTGGTATATTGATGTTGTATTTTATATATTTTGATGTTTCTCAGAAAATATGATTAAGAATTTTGCGTTTACTTAGAAGTTAAGACGGTTTAAACTCAGAAGTTTTTATTTTTTTTAAAGTTTGTGCTAAATTCGTATGAACATAATAATGTAGGTCCGAGGCATTGAGAGCAGAAGTGGCGTAACCCCAAATTGCAATAATTGAGAAAATCACGGTTAAAGAAATTAAAGAAAAACTTTTGTTTATTACTGGTTTCCTATTTAAAATAATGGCTAATAAACTTCAGCTAAGACATATCTGGTGGAATATCTTCTATTTTAGATCTTAATCTTGTCTGTAAATGTGTGTTTTACTGGATTTTATGTGGCTTACACCACTTCTGCTTTCTGGATACAGAAATAATTTTAAAAAAGTAAGTTGGTTACACCAATAATTAAAAATACAAGTTATTAATTTTTTTTATTATGACTTTCTAAGTACAAAATAGTTACAAGTTATGAGTTAAGACTGCTGTGAAACTATCACTCTTCATCCTCATCTACGTATTCAACTAAGCCAATGTCTATGTCTGAAGAAACAGTTGTCAAGTTCTTATAAAAGTCCTGGTAACTCGGGGGAATAAAATTTAGTAAGTCGAGTAAATCTTTCTTTTTCGCTTCACTTACGGCATTTCCTTTTGGAAACAGTAATTCGAGATCTGTGATTAACGCAGATGTTCTTTTTTTTATATCACAGTTTCAAAAAGCACGTCTTCGTTATTACTGTACTTGTAAGAAATATTGAAGGGGTTCTCTTTTCAAAAATTGAAGCCATTAAATCTTAAGCCATTCCACTTGCCCTTTACTAACATTAATCTTTGGATGTGTTATATTTGTTTCCAATTTTTTCGTCGAAAACATCACAGATCAATCCATAACAATAATTTTAAATGGATCCTTCTTTCTTGGCGTTGCTATAACCTTATACCAGTCCATAGGGCCAAAAATGTCTTTTAAAATACTTCTTTTGTTTTTCGATAAGACCAAAGTCGTGATCACAAGGTAAGTAAGAATGGCCATTCAATTGAAATTTGTGATCAATTTTATTTACAAGATAGTCACTAAGCGAAACAAGATATTGGCACAAAACGGACATCTTAATATTCCTATTTTGCCCACCACACTGGTCAGTGTACATAATTAAATTTGAGGTACTCACAAAATGTTTAATATAATGCAATAAGCAGATGCCAATTTCTTGGGGACCTCTTGATCCAACCGACTCACCCCAAATATACATGTAAGCTCATGTCATGGATACCTAGACAATTTGTCCAAAGCTGCCTCTTATAATAGCACACACCCCTTGAAATGACTGGAGTTGGCAAGGTTTTCATAAGATCAAATGCAATTACGGAAGTGTCATTATATTCCTTTGCTTTTGCCGCATCATCTCTAATGCCATTTCTAGCCGACTCCGCTTTTCTAAGATTTTGGTGCAGAAATGGCGTATGTGGGGAATTGATTAATTTAAAAAAATGCATAATGCAGAAGTGGCGTAAGCGGGTTACGCCATTTCTGTCCTACGAAAAATTGCGTGCAGAAACAATGTTTCAACAATTTTGTGTAGGTTTATGAACAAATATGAGCTACGCCACTTCTGCATAGAAAGAAAATTTAATTTTGGTCATGTTAGTGTAATAAACTCAAAATTGAAAAAATGAGGGTTACGCGTACGCCACTACTGGTCTCAATGCCTCTGTGCATACCTTGAAGTGCATTTTCTTGCAGCTGAAAATTTGTTGTAAATGTCAAACAAAAAGCTTACTGAAATTGTCAACGCTTAATATTAAGCGCGTTTATTTGGTAATCCATATATGAGCCGTTTATTTTGAAAGTGGCATAAGTCACTTTTTCAAAAAAATCGGTATCTTTTCATTTTTAAAAAATTTGCACTCAATAAGTTGAGAACTATTGAGATTTCTTCGAGAGAAGTATTGGTAATTAACGGTATAACAAATATCTTAAATATCTCGACTTAAAAAAAAAGTGACTTATGCCACTTTCAAAATATAAATAAATAAACGGCTCATATAGTACAGTGAGAAATTGCCAACAAAACGATCCGCAGTATCCAGATTTTTGTATTTAAAAATTGGTACAACTGAAAGAAGATCTGTCAGAAAACTAATAAAAAAAAACACACACAAATAGAAGAAAGTTTTGTGAAAATCAAATGTTAAAATTAACTTAGCAACAAAAAAAACTAACTAAAACTAATAAAATGGACAATTTTCAAGAAGAAATGGTAAGAAAACATCTGGAAATTGAGATTCTATAAAAAAAAGTTCAATTAACAATTGCTTCAAGAAGGGGGTTTGTTCGTAGACTACTACATTAACATGTGGTGTTGAAGTGAGCTTGAAGCTCACCTAAATTCTTTATATACCTGAATTGAGTTGAAATGAGTTTAATTTGCCTCGATTCCGGTCGGGGATCGGAGTCGAGTCAAAATTTGTGAAGAAAAACCTGTGTGGAGGCGGTTTTAATGCGTTATGGGCTGTTTATTTGCATGTTTGTGTACAAAAAATATAAAATAAAATAAATTAGGTGGCGCAACAGTCCATAAAGAACCAGGGCCTAGTGACTTACAACTCTCAACCATTCCTGTGTGCGAGTAATTTTGTCAGAGATGGAAGGGACCTACAGTTTATATGCCGAATCCGAACGGCTAATTATAGAAAGCACTTTTCATGACTCTTGGAGGATTTGTCAATTCCTCGCAAGAGGCAGTACTCGTGAAAAAAGTTAGGTGGCACAGGCAGGGATTGAACCCAAGACCCCTTGCATGACAGTCCAACGCACTTTTTTTTTTAATTTTTTTTTTTTTTTTAAATTCATTTTTATTAATTCATTCTTAAGACTATCTTAAAGCTAGACAAAAATTCATAAAACTAGCCTAATTATCTATAACTTACAACTAACTTACTGGTCCCATACGGACACTCTAAGTTAAACAATAATACTTAATGCTAATGCCTTTCGGCCCTAAGATCTATTTAACTTCAATTCATTTTATTTATTTTTGTCTTCATTAGAAAATTTAGAAAAAACTATTGTCAATATCCTTTTTTATTTTACTTAAAAACTACTTAAAATAAGGTCCTTAATATAAAACTTAAAGCTAACTAAAACTACCTATTCTACCTATAAACTACTTAAAACTAGAACAACCACAGCAGCAAATGTAACTATCTAACGTTTTTTGTTTTTCATATTTTGTCTTACAGTCCAACGCACTAACCATCACGCTACGGGTACTACAAAAAATATAGTTTTGTTTTAATCAAATTAAAAAAAAAAAAAAATTGCACATGGAGTAGGTAGCATATTCTTATATGGTGCTGAACTATTCAGTTTTTCATTGTTTAACTCGAATCAAACTATCTCACTTGCACTTCATAAGAAACATCGAAACACCATTTGCATTTCAGAAAGTGCTGTCAATTTTTATCATTTTTAAATCTTCTTATGCGGTGGAAACACCATAAAGATTTATCTAATCTAAACTGAGATAAACCTTTGGTGGAAACATAGGAAAACATAATTATCTTTTCTATTGCTTTCCCTTGCAAAATAAGCCCAGTTAGTCCATTTTCACTAACAAAACTTAATAATATCAACAGTAATAGATTGATTTTTTCCCCAATGGAAAACACACATGATTCCAAATGCACAACTACTCAACGAACACAGCTATCGAGATACAAATGCAATATCAATCGTACCAACATTTGAGAACGAAATCACATAAGATCCATTCGAGTCAAAAACCCATCCATAGTAAGATTCTACTCTAACTTTTATCGGTGTTATTCATACTATGGATATTGTTTTTGTTATTCGTGTAAAATCCTACTATACTATGGATAGATTGTCCAACAAAACACGGGTATTAATGTTTAGTATTCACAAAAGGCGTTTAAAAATTTCCAATTTTAATTACATGTAAGCTTTTTTAGTTTTTGTCTATATATCTAGGTATATCCCACCGGACATTTTTAGTGTCATCTCGCGCAGTAAAGAGTTTTTCTTTGAGCTTAACGCTATACACTCACCAAAGGAGTAATAAACGAGCCACTTAGAATAATATTTTTTTGAGAGTATTGCAGCTACTGTTTAAACCTTCATTAAACATAAATATATTATCTATAGTAGTACCCGTGGCATGATGGTTAGTGCGTTGGATTGTTACGCCGACGATCTAATTGCGTACAGAACGGCCCGAAAGGTTGAGGTTATTAGAATTCTCTTGCAGCGTGATTTCGACAAGATTCAGCGATATTGCGACGACTGGAAACTAAAAATAAATGTCCAGAAGTCGGAGACAATTCTGTTCCGGACTCCGTTGGCTGGGGCCACGAGGGATTCGTGCAAGAATTGGCGCAAGATGGTCATCGTCGATCTTCACGGGCAGCCATATTGGCGAGCAAAAGTGTAGTGAAGTACCTCGGTATCTGGTTAGATCAGTATTTATATTTCGACAGACATATAAATGCTGCTCTGACCAGGGCCAGAGGAGCCTTCGCTCTGACGAAACGGCTGTTTTTTAGCAGTCGGCTTGACTCCAGAGTGAAGGTAATTTGCTACATGGCCCTCATACGGCCGATGATCGTTTATGGTTGTCCTGTGTGGTTCAACGTTGCCCCTTCCCAGATGGAGAAGTTTCGGGTGTTCGAGCGGCAGTGTTTACGACGCTGTACCGGCTTATATCGAACAGCCGAATCTTCTTACGTGCATTACTATTCCAACGAGGTCCTATACAACGGGGCTCGAATCAACAGAATTGACAATTTCGTGATAAAACTCGTTCGAGGTCACATTGCAAGAGCTATGTCTTCGACCAACAATTTAATTTTCGGGGCGTTCTATCCGAACAACGAGTATTTTGAGAGTGCACGCTTGAGCGGCTTCATTCCACCAGAGGCATTCCTCTTTTTAGATAGATGCGGTCTGATACAGGATAGATTGGCAGTTCCGCTAATCTACCACGTCAGACGACGAACCGTGGATAGGCGACTCCTGTACAATCGGGACGTCATGGCACAAGGCGGAGCAGAGCTCCTTCGGTTCAGTAGGCCTGTGTCCGAACGGGACCGAACTGATAGGGTGAAGCAGGAGAGCCAGTTTTGGTGGCTTCAATCGGCACTTGATAGTGAGTAGTCGGGATGGGGTTTTAAGCCTTGGCCGGCTTACATACTTGTTTTATAGTTTTAGGGTTTAGTTTTAAGTAGAATAGGCATGGTGGCACAAAAAAAAAAACATAAAAAAAAAATACAAAAAATACAAAAAAGAAAAATACAAAAAAAAAGAAAAAAATAAAAAAAAATCATGGAATAATCAAAAAAAAATAAAAATAAAAAAAAAGACAAAATATGAAAAACAAAAAACGTTAAATAGTTAGATTTGCTGCTGTGGTTGTTCTAGTTTTAAGTAGTTTATAGGTAGAATAGGTAGTTTTAGTTAGCTTTAAGTTTTATATTAAGGACCTTATTTTAAGTAGTTTTTAAGTAAAAATAAAAAAGGATATTGACATTAGTTTTTGCTAAATTTTCTAATGAATACACAAATAAATAAAATGAATTGAAGTTAAATAGATCTTAGGGCCGAAAGGCATTAGCATTAAGTATTATTGTTTAACTTAGAGTGTCCGTATGGGACCAGTAAGTTAGTTGTAAGTTTTAGATAAATAGGCTAGTTTTATGAATTTTTGTCTAGCTTTAAGATAGTCTTAAGAATGAATTAATAAAAATGAATTTGGAAAAAAAAAAAAAAAAAAGTGCACACGACTTCTAAGACTGAGCAAATCTGATATGCGTGGGTTCGAATCCTATGTTGTGCGTAAAGTTTTTCAAATAAAATTGGATTAAAGCTCAGCACCACAAAAAAGGAGACTGATGAGTGCAAAAGTGGCAAAGCACGAAATAGCTATATCTCCAGCCAAAATAATGAGTGGTAGCACCTTTAAGTTGTTGTTGTTGTTCAAAAACATTCAATAAAAATTAAAAAAGGAATGGTCAAGTCTAACAAGCTGACATTCTAGTACGAATAGTACAATACAAATAATAACAAGAATAAAATTTTTGAAATCTGGGTAAATTTTGAGAAAAATCGAATTAACAGTTTTTTTATAAAAAATAAAAACCTAAAAACAAAATTACTTAAAGTTGATAAAAAAAGGTTTTCGACTCAAATATCTCTTCAAAAATTTAAGATTATGGCTTTCAACTAATTTTATCTTACGGTAAATATTGTTTTCAACATTCGGTAAAATTTTGACAAAAATCGAATTTAGAGTTTTTGTGCAAAAAATCAAAAACTAAAACAAAAATTATAAAAGTTGGTAAAAATTGATTTTCGACTCAAATATCTTTTCAAAAATTTGAGATATTGGTTTTAAATTAATTTTATCTTATACAAAATATTATTTTCAACGTTCAGTTTAATTTTGAGAAACTTCAAAACTATTTTTATCTCACACAAAATATTGTTTTCGACATTCAATACATTTTTTATAAAAATCCAACAGTCAGTTTTTTCATACAAAATAAAATCTACAAAAAATAGTATACGCAAAATTGGTAAAAATTGGGTTTCGACAAAAAAACTTACAAACTTTTTAAGCTAGACAAATTAACAGACGGGATGGGAACTTATTAGTGTGGGTCGCATCCCAGGCTTTTTTATAGAGTTTGAATGAAATGTACCTATACATTTTCACGAAAATTCGAATACTGCATCCAGATACAGACGTCTTCATGTCACTTTGGCCAAAAGGGGGCTATGTATTTATACTATTTTTTTGAGGGAAAGGAAAATTTACTGCAGGAATTGTGAGTCAAATTTTAAAATCATAGTTCTAAAAATGTTAAAAGGGTTACTTTTACCCAAAAAAAAAAAAACAAAACAGTACCGAAGTCAATGTAAGATAAGGGTATATTCATAAACGTCAGCCTAACTAAGAACTGCGTTTTCTGCATTCATAAAGTCAGATCTTCGATCGAACTAACCTAGTCGAACTGCAGTACCTACCGTTCATAAACGTCAGACTGTATGTCGTCAGCATCGGGCAGATTGTGCAGCTGAATTTGTTTGGCTATTTTTAGTTCTGTTTTGTTTTTGCTTGGTAATTGTTATCGTTGAAGTTTTTTTTAAATAAAAGAAGTACAATTTTAAGTTAAAATGTATTGTTTTATTAAAATAAATATTTATGAAGAAAATAAATTCGGATTGTTTTGATTATGGTCATGTTGCTCGTGCTCATCAGTTTCTGAGTTCAATGTTTCAAAAACTTCTTCTCCTAGTCCGTCTTTATCGATAATAATATTGTATAAAACGATGCAAGCCATAACAATATGGTGCATGGAAATAAATCCACGGGAACTAACTCCACTGAGGGATTTAGTTCCCACTCAGTGGGAACGAACTCCACTTTCTAATGGGAATTTAGTACACATTCAAAAATATGAAGAGGGAACTAATTTGTAGCAACAACAGCTTCAAATTACAATTAGTTATCAGATTCTTGAAACTTGTTCGATTTTGATGAGTACAGTCGAACATCAGTCTTAAGCAATTTAAGAAAACAGTGCGTAGTGTGAATAAAATTAAAATAAAAATTTAAAAGCATAGAAAATAAAATTGAATTTATTACCGGGTTTCGTAAAAATAGTGTGTTAATTTATGACCGTGAAGAAAAACAAATTTATGTTAAAAAATAGCTATACTCGAAATAATATTTCACGTTACATTTGCTATTATGGTCAAAATTGCAAGGGGAGCTTAGTTATTGATGAGCAAGGTGATAAAAATCTAATAAAACATTGTCCCCAAATTTTTGCAGAGCCAAAAAAGAATATAAAGTTTTTGTATTTCAATACAATCAACAATAATTTTTTGATACGGTGATAATACAAAAATTAGGAAAAACAAAAAAGTTTATTTTCAACATTATTTTCGGGATCTCAGGATTTTAACCCCCTTTTTCGGGGGTTGCTCCGCTTAGGGTATGTAAAGTCGCCAGGCAGGCGCCTATATCAACAACTTCTTTCAATAAAAGCACCTGCGGGTGGCCCGCTTGCGGGTTCTCAGGATTTTAACTCCCTTTTTTGGGGTCACACCCGCTCACGCAACTCCGTTGCTCCGCTTAGGGTATGTAAAGTCGCCAGGCAGGCGCCTATATCAACAACTTCTTTCAATAAAAGCACCTGAAGGTGGCCCGCTTCGGGGTTTTCATGATTTTAACTTCCTTTTTCGGGGTCACACCCGCTCACGCAACTCCGTTGCTCCGCTTAGGATATGTAAAGTCGCCAGGCAGGCGCCTATATCAACAATTTCTTTCAATAAAAGCAACTGTGGGTGGCGCGCTTCGCGGGTTCTCAGGATTTTAACTCCCTTTTTCGGGGTCACACCCGCTCACGCAACTCCGTTGCTCCGCTTAGGGTATGTAAAGTCGCCAGGCAAGCGCCAATATCAACAGCTTTTTTGAATAAAAGCACCTGTGGGTGGCCCGCTTCGCGGGATCTCAGCATTTAAAGTGCTCCAAGTTGTTTCATTTGGTGATTCTTATTAAGTGGGACATTAGCCCCAAAATTTTTATTTGGGGCTTCGGTCTTACTTGGGTGGGACTTAGGGCCCAAATAAGATTTCGGTTTTATGTCCCACCGAAGTGGATTTAGTTCTCACTAAGTGGGAACTAAATCCCTCAGTGGAGTTAGTTCCCGTGGATTTATTTCCCCGCACCTAACAATATATTTTAAATATTGAAATTTTTTGACGTCGACGTATTTAAGGATTCTAAATTTTTGTTTCAATCTGCCAAACGCCTGTTCAATACAGACCCTGGTGGAACTATAAATGAAGTTAAATTTTCTTTCCATACAAGAAAGATATACATTGTCACGGTACGGGACAAGAAGGTATGTAGTTAATGGGTACGCTAAATCGCCTAAAATGTATCCTTCGTCTACAACATCCTTGGAGTTAGCTCTTAATTTTTTTCCGATTGGGCTGCTTTCCCAAACATTAGCATCATGACAACTTCCAGGAAACCCAAAAAAAACATCGATAAATTTTTGGTTGCTATCACAAATTGCTTTGAATATTTAGGTATTTTAAGATTAATTTAAGTAATTTCAAATAAATAAAAAAGAGGCTGGGATGCGACCCACACTGATAACTTCCCATCCCGTCTGTCGATTTGTCTTGCTTAAAAGTTTGTCTATATGTATCAAATTTTACCAAATTTGCGTACTATTTTTTGTAGATTTTATTTTTTTATGAAAAAACGGACTCTTGGATATCGAAAACAATATTTTCTGTGAAATAAAATAAGTTTGAAGCCAATATTTGTAATTTTTGAAAAGCTATTTGAGTCGAAAGTAAATTTTTACCAAGTTTTAGTATTTTTTTTTTTAGGTTTTTATTTTTTGTAAAAAAAACTGTCAATTCGATTTTTCACAATGTTGAAAACAATATTTCTTATAAGTTAAAATTAGTTAGAAGCCATTATCTCAAAGTTTTGAAAAGATATTTGAGTCGAAAATCAATTTTTACCAACTTTTATTAATTTTTTTTAGGTTTTTATTTTTTTTTTAAACTGTCAATTCGATTTTTCTCAACATTTTTCAGAATGTTGAAAACAATATTTTTTATAAGATAAAAAAAGTTTGAAGCCTTAATCTCAAGTTTTTGAAAAGATATTTGCGTCGAAATTCAATTTTTACCAACTATGAGTAAATTTTTTTTTAGGATTTTATTTTTTATAAAAAAAACTGTCAATTAGATTTTTCTCAAAATTTTATCAGATATCAAAAACATTATTCTTCGTTGCACAAAATTGTTTTGAAGATGAAATCATATTTTGGTCGTAAAATTTTCGAGGTGACACATTTTTGGATTTTCTTCCAAAAATATAATTGTTTTGTATTACGTTACAATATATATTATAAAATTTAATTCAAGTCTCTAGCATCATTGGCTCATGAGATATTTAGGTTTAACCAAAATTTTCACCTTTTTTTTAAACTGCTATGGTAAAAAAACCACCCACACAATTTTCTTAAGAGCCCTTTCTGCATCTTTCTGCCTTATTATCTGTATAACAAAATTTATTTGAAGTCGATATCTCTTCTGGTTCTTGAGCTATGGAGGACGAAAAAACGTCGCGAACGTACAGACGTACGGACGTACGAACGTACATACGTACACACACACGCACAGACATCTTTCTAAAAATCTTTTATTTCGACTCTAGGGACCTTGAAACGTCGAGAAATGTCAAAATTTTCAATTTGACAAATCGGACCCATTACAATAACTTCCTATGGGAAGTTAACAAGAATTTTTACCTGGAGATTGCTCGAACAAAATCCTTTTCTATTATATTAGCTTACTTTGTCGTCTGAAGGAGAGAGAATGGGTATGTGACTCCCATTTACACAACCGAGTACCGACCACAAAAGGAATTGGATTCCTTCGCAAGCTCTGAAAACTTTCCATGGTTTTTTGGCGTGCGAGTGTATTTGAAGGCCATTTTATAAACTTGTTTCTCAATTGAAGCAAAAGCTTAATTACTTGCACAAAATAATCCCTTGTCCCTTGTCCAACATTAAAGAGATTCGATAGTTCTCTGAAACAGGAACCATTAGCTAATTTCCACAAGGTAAGAGACAAAGCCAATTTTAACTCCACTTTCGGTCGACCAGTTTGTTTTGTTTTCCACAATATTTTCAACTCGTCTTCAACAAACTATGGAAATTAACATTTAAATTTTTTATATTGTATAATAATCACAAAGAAGCTTACATTGAATGTGGACCTCGACATCCTAAAATGACTACGGAATATATCGCCAGGATACTCTGAAATCACCTTCATGAAGAATGCATTTTTTGGCAATATGCGATAATTTTTTAAGCTTAAAAATTGTTTCGTTATAATTTTCTTTCTATTTTTCTTTGCAAGATATTTGTGCCAAATCAAATCAAAAATCAAGTTTAACAAAATTTGTTTGGCAGCCATTTTTCTCTGACGTTTATGAACTCTGTTTATATACAAATCGGACTAAGTCAGACCTTTTTGTTTACTGCAGACATTCTGCATTGGGAGTGCGTTCACAAATGCATCAGAAAAGAAATGCGATTGTACTAGCGCAGATTTTCTGCGTTTATGAATACACCCTAAATCTGTTTTAAAACATGTTGTATACTTTTTTGTTGCCAAGTTATGGTTTTACATATATTGAAACTATTGTATTTGCTTCTTATACAGATTTTGAAACAATAGGCACAGACTTTCAAAGTTAAGTTATGAAAAACCGAAATTTCAAAAACATAAATTAACAAAATAAAAAAACAGAACTCACCTATTCAAAAAACTTAATAGTTATAAACTATTTTAACGCCAATCTAAGTATTATTCCAACATCATGCATAACTTTCAGTATTAGGTGATAAAGTGTCCCATCTATCGTTTTGACCTTGGTTTTACATTTGAACATATATGTAGCTCCCTAGTATGTAGTTTAACCAAAATCTACGCTTTCCCACCGGAATTATACCCATCCATGTTGGCTTTGGGAAAAATAGAAAATAAGTATCTAATATAAATTCAAAATACCAATTCAAATAAATTCACTCTTCCGACTTAACAACAACAACAACACACACAAATGGAAGAAAATAAAAGGAACAGAAAAGGAAACCCATTTTGAATATATTATATTTAATTTTATCCATCAACATCAGCACACACAAAATGCCTGACAAGCCGGAACTATTGAGCAGCAAAAGGCAGAAGACAGAAGGCACTTTAAGGCAGGAGCACCAGAGCACTGGCTTGCTGATGGTTGCTGGTTGCTGATCCTGCTTGCTTCTTGGCCCACATTTGTTGGCAGCCATTGAATTTTATATGCCATCACTAGTATAGTAAGAGTATTGCCACTTCAATGTCGTAATAGATTCACTATGTCATTTTAAGTCTCGACTCGACTTGGGCTTAAGTCTTCTATATGTACGAGTATAGGTATGAAAGTACGGGTATAAGGCTAAGGCACGACGTTTGCATAAAATATTTACTTAAACTGTCGGTCTTCTCGTCTCTTAGTAGGTAGATAGGTAGGTAGGTACATGTATACTATCAGCTTTTACATTTCCTAAAATAAATACACCTATCTACATAACGTGACCGTTTTTCACGTGCTAAACGATAATGACGACACTTCCTCAAAAAGGGGTGAAAAGACACACATTAAGCATGAATAGAAAAGCAGAACATTATGTTTGTTCAGTTCAGACACCAGGAGGCGGCCGGCAGCGGCGCGGTACAGCAACAGTCGATGGTAGCGGGCCGTAGGATATAGGACGTAAGGAGTAAGACGTAAGACGTAGGACTCATGCAACACACAAAATAGAAGTAAGATAGGTTACCCATATTTGCCTAGCTCAACATCCCCGTTCGTATAAAGAACAACCCTGATGGCTATGTTGTCCTTCAGAGTCTCGGGTGTTATAATGTTGGCCTGGCTCTTCCTTCTTCATTCAGTCATTACCTGAGAATATTTTTCGTCGTCTTTTTTTCACTGAACTTATGTACTTTTGTCATATTTTAAGGAATTCGTGGGAAGTCAAGTGGAGATTTAGGAGCCGGTGATGTAGGATAGGGTTTTACTTTTGCGTCAGTAACCTTCTACCATTGAATAATTGTAATTATTCAATGCTTCTACCTAAATTGTATTTTCGTACCAACTGGTTTCTTAATGAAACCCTTGTTTTTATCTGCTTCTCGCACACGTGACTATATTTCAAGAAATCCATTTACATTCCATCTAACTTAGAGTTTTTTAAAAGAATGGTGGGGAATTGGATTTGGATAGCAGTAGGTGGAATGATATTAGGTTAACAAGGAAGTCGCTTGCTGCTTGATTGCGTTAATAAACTTAGATTAAGGGAAATATAAGTGTTGACTAAAGAACGTGGAGAAATTTGTCAAGAAACTAAAACATATGCATTTTCCCGCAGTAAATTAGCTCATTTAAATTAGATTAAAAAAATGCCAAAAAGTAAGTGAATGGGACCCACACTGATATGATATGTAACTTATTTCTTTTGGTGTCCCTAAAAGCTTAAAATTGATAAAATAACCAAATTGTGAATTAAAAATTTGAAATCAATTTATACTTAGCTGTTTTTCGTCGGTATTGTTGGAAACATATAACAATTTGGTTTGTATTTGTTTATGTTTGTAAACGGTTAAACAATCTTTTCCTAAGAGTAAGACTTAGCATTTTAATAGTTAGCAATGTTCTAAATACTCTGCATACAGTAAGTAAATTGAATCATTTTCTAAGGACAGATACAAATTTAATTTAATTAAAAACGGGGCATCTGAAGGCGTATGAAATAGTGATAAATGGTTTTTCAATTAGAAGTTTCATTTTAAATATCCCGTAGTAGAGAACACTAAAAATAGAGAAATCCCAGGTTTGAAAAATAGGGAAGTATTTTAGCATAGATACTTGGTCTTTAAATTTTGAATATTAAAATGGAAGGGAAAACAGAGTTTGTTAAAGCATTCCACTTTTTCGACTAGTGGTTTAAAAAAGAATTTCTGTACTCAATAGTACGTCCGAAATGGAGTGGAAGTGCGAGTATTAAGGCTGAATTTTTTTAGGGAGGGAATGCAAATATCTAAATATCCCGTAGTAGAGAACACTAAAAATAGAGAAATCCCAGGTTTGAAAAATAGGGAAGTATTTTAGCATAGATACTTGGTCTTTAAATTTTGAATATTAAAATGGAAGGGAAAACAGAGTTTGTTAAAGCATTCCACTTTTTCGACTAGTGGTTTAAAAAAGAATTTCTGTACTCAATAGTACGTCCGAAATGGAGTGGAAGTGCGAGTATTAAGGCTGAATTTTTTTAGGGAGGGAATGCAACTTGCTAATTCGACAGATCATTTTTTTTAAAAATGTCTGTAAAACAACGAAAGGCATGAAACATTGCGACAATATGTTCGATTAATGTAAATATTTCTGTTACATTTCTATCGCCTATCATTTCAAAGCTCTTTTTAGGATCCTATCTAAAAGACTTAAACTTGTTTTAGGGTAACTTGCTTGAATGCTCGAATATGCCAGTTATATTCAAGTTTTGGGCGAATAAAGGCTTTGTAAAATATAGCCAGATCAGAAGGGGTGACAAATTTCTTGCATCGTGTCGCGTCGTCGCAGAAAAACCAGGCACCTAGCAGCATTTTCGGCAATGTCGAATGAGTGATCATTCCCTAAGCGGTGATCTGTGATACACATAACTAGTACTGAAAGAACTACAAGTACGACAAGAGGGCATTGAGTATTTGAAGCATTAAATTGTACACGGTTAATAATTCCCTATAGAACAATACTGGCGAGATTAGAATTTAATGAGCTTAACATAGGCTGAAGTTGAAATTCCGCAACCGAAGGTTAAAGATGTGAATCTAGAAACGAATATGAAAAGCTGATTGCTGATGGTACTGTCGCGGTCGTCAACGAAACAGTTTAATGGATTAAAAGTGGCAGGCAATAGATCGTTTATGAATATAAGGAAGAGAGTCGGAGATAAAACGGAGCCTTTGGGGACACCAGGATTTATATAAGGTCATTTCTAATCCAACGAAGAAGAGCTTCATCAATACCAAACCAAAAGCACGCATTTTCGATAAGAGAGCCTGATGCCAAACTCAATCAAATGCTTCTGAAATATCAAGTGCAATAATCTTAATTTCTCCAAAACTATGTACATAAATATTTGTTCCACTGTTCGATGAGATAAATCATGAGATCAACAGTGGACCTTTTCCTACGAAAGCCATACTGCCGGTCATTATGAATCTTTCTTTCTTCGAGATATTTCTTAAGCTGATAATTAATCAGCGTCTCCATGACTTTGGAAAGAAGGGACTTGAGTTCTATTGGGAGATAGTTAGAAGGGGAAGAGGATTCGCCTCTTTTATTGACAGGCTGAACGAATGCGCTGGGAAATAGACCTATAGATGAGGAAAAATAAAAAAGATTACGCGGTAGTTTTACTAGCGTTGGAACACATCTTCAGAACAAAAGGGGGGATACTATCCAAGCCAGCCGATTTGTGTATGTCAAGGTCTTTCAGTACTTTTGGAACTGCACTGATTGCGCAATAAAATTCATCCCATAAAATCTCAAGAACAGGAGGACCTATGACACTGTCTGGTGGAGTCGAATTAAGAGCAAATTTGCTTTATTTATAGCACTAACGTCCCTTCTTTCTAAGGTCATGGAGACGCTGATTAATTATCAGCTTAAGAAATATCTTGAGGAACGGAAGCTTCTTAATGACCGGCAATACGGCTTTCGTAGCAATAGGTCCACTGGTGATCTCATGGTTCATCTCACCGAACAGTGGAACAAATCTTTACATCGTTTTGGAGAAAGTAATATTATTGCACTTGATATTTCAAAGGCATTTGATAAAGTCTGGCATCTTGCTCTCTTATCGAAAATGCTTGCTTTCTTTATCGACGAATCTCTTCTTCCTTGGATTAGAAATTTTCTTTCGAACCGTTCAATACAAGTTGTTTTGGACGGATTCAAGTCTGAAACTCATAAAATAAATGCTGGTGTGCTCCAGGGCTCCGTTTTGTCGAGAGCGAGATAAACCCTCTTTGCCACTATCTATGAGTGGCACTTGCATCAACGAAACGGAAAATCTTGACACCCTCGGAATGTGCATCAGCAACCACCTTTTGTGGAGCGATCACATACGCGATGTTGCCAAAAATGCCGCAAGATGAGACGTTTCAAGAAATTTTTCTCTCCGTCTGATCTGGCTACAATCTACAAAACCTATATACGTCCGAAACTTGAATATAACTCTTATCTCTGGGCTGGTGCTCCAGTAACTTATTTATTTAACTCGTTTACGTCACTCGAACATCGACGCAAGGTGTCTTGCCTCACCCTTTTTTACCGTTATTTTAATGGACTGTGCTCTAGTGAAATAGCCAGTTGCATTCCTCCCCTTAAACAATTTAACCATAATACCCGCGCTTCTAGGAATCCCCATCAGTTTACCCTTGAGCCCAACTTCGGCCGATTCTTTTTTTAGCCGTACTACGCGAATGTGGAACGCCTTGCCACGCTCTATCTTTCCCTGTCATTGTTCAGAAATTTAAAATCAATGTATTACCGACACCTCCTATCCAAACCTTCCCTCTTTTCCTAATGCTCACACTGTGTCTTTGGCATATTAAAGGTATACAAAACCCTTTTAGTGTTCGCTAATTATAAAAAAAAAACAAAAAAAAAAAAGCTAACGTAGGGAGTGTTTGGTGGCCGAATTTGAGACGACCGGTTCAGTAAACAATTAAAGCCCACTCGTACGTTCAAGGAACGCAAGATCGGCCGAGAACATCGCCGAGTTCCGTGAAAGTGTACAGTAGAACCCGAGCCAGTCTATTCATTACCGTACACAAGAACTCGGCCTTTCGCAGACTTCAACTTGGCGAATTTTGCGTCGGCACTTGAGCCTACACCCGTACAAGATCCAACTGACCAAGGAGCTCAAAGTTAATGACCATAGACAACGCCGTTTGTTCGCTGACTGGGCTTCGAATCTTTTGGAAGAGGACCCCAATTTTGGACGAAAAATCATCTTTAGTGGCGAGACACATTTCGGGATGAATGACTGTGTTAATAAGCAAAATTGCCGTATATGGGACGACACCAACCTACGCGAGGCTCACCAGGTGATAATGCATCCTCTAAAAGATACCGTTTGGTGTGGATTTTGGGCCGCCGGCGGCGACGTAATTGGTCCGTACATTTTTGAAAACGACGTTAGTGAGGCGGTCACCGTCAACAGCAATGGCGGATCCAGGGGGGGTCGTAGGGGTCATGACCCCCCCCCCCCCCTGGGAGATAATTTGTTTGCTTTTTCGTAGGAATTCCCTTCAATTCAAAACTAATCGTATTGCGTTAATGGATATGACCCTATTATATTTTAAATTATTTATTTTTTGTATATGAAAAGAACATTTGTATTTTACTTCCTTAAACTTTGTTACTAAAAGTACTACTTTTAACTGAGGACTGGACCAAGAACATAAAATGAATCGGAAATTCAGCATTTTCCAAAAATGCAGCATAAATTCATCAACTTTTGACCAACTGATGATCCAGGGGGGGGCTTATACAGTTAAGTTGTATAAGTAAAGATTTCATCTAAAGATTTATTAGTAATTTAACGACATTCACCAAAAAATGGTTTGCTGTCAAAAACAAGTAAAATTTTTGTTTTTACTGAATTTAGAATTTGAAAAAACTTTAGTCATGCCTTAAAATATTTTCATAAAAATTGTTTCTAAGAAAAAGAGCAAATATTCAGGTTCTTAAGAAGAAACCTGAAAAAAGAGATCATCAATTTTATATTAAGTTGCCTTTAAATTCCTGAAACTAGCCTTCAATTTTATTATTAAATTTTTTTGACACACATAAATAGTGAACATTGGAGTGATTTTTACTGGCGACATATAGTAACTATATGGCAAGTTTTGCATTAGTAAAAAATTTCGAACTAGAGCTTTTAATCAAACATGACATTACGACGGTAGAGAAGTCGAAAAAAGTGGGTACCCCGATTCCGTCCGTCTGTCTGTCTTTCCTGGCTCCTACAGTCCAAACAATTGTGTTGATTGAAATTAAGGTTTTCAGCCGATTGGCGTAAGGCGTTTTTTTTTTTCATTTTATTAATACGAAAAATAACAGCAGTCCCCATACAAATTTTTTGGTTAAAACAAGTGATTTTTCTAAAACTTTCTCTAAATTGTGTGTTCTTAATTTGGCTTCTTTCTACAAGAAAAGCATATTTTGGTATTGCTCCAGAAGGGTACCCCTCAAAAACCTTTATTTTGTTTTTAAGTTTTCTCAAGAACTAATGGACCGATTTCAATAATCTTCTCTTTCTGTGCAAGCTCTTTTTGATGATCAAATGATTAAATTGATGATGATTTTTTATGATCAAAAATATATTTTTTTTATTTAAAAAAAATATTAATTTTGTTTGAAGAAATTTAAATGTAAAATGTACATATATTTATAAGCTCTTTATTTAGTGCTTACCAAAAATATTTTTAAGACAAAATTTAAAATTTAAAATGATTTTCGAAAAAAAAAATAAGTTAATCTAGATTAAAAGAAAATGGCATTTAAATTTTTGTGAAAGTCTTATTTTGCAATTTTAAAATATAGAAAATATTTTTAAACAGACTTTTTGAAAGAAATTAGCACGACATGCATTCTATTTATTTCAAAATTGGTTTTCTGTTGAATACAAAAGATCTTAAAAGATCTTAAAAGATCTTAAACAATTAAATAAATCTGCTTTTGAAGTGAATTTGCTTTGGATGCTCTAGAACTGAGATTTAAACACGAATTTCAATAATATAAATGTCCTAAAAACAGCAAAAGTGACACTTTTGTTAAACTAATGGCTAATTGAAAAACATAATAAACGTTTCATATTTATTGATGTACAAGCTTTGAATCTCTTGAGATTTGAAGTGAAAAGAGATTCTGAAACGTGTAATTTGTGAGTGCCACACAAACGTTTATTCCCAAGTTATTTGCTTACCTTAATTTGTTTTAATTTAATTTTTTAGAGAAATTATGTACTCAAAGGCACCTACAAACCAAACATTTTTCTCTCTAAAATATTTAAGTTTTGTTGACTCCTTTAAGATCAAGCAGACTGATAGCGATAGTGATAATAGACTCCCGAAAATTGAGTTCGAAAAAACTTCGTCAAAAAAGCCCGACATTTCTTCATATCAGATCCTCTCTCATTTTCTGGATTTTTGAATTCTTTAGCGTTCTTAGCATAAATAGAAATGGATACAAGAAAAGTATATTTTATTTTTGGAAAAAAAGCTACGTTTCAAAACAATTTCTTACATTTCTGCGTGAAATGCAGCAAAAACCCTCTAAACTATTTTGTGCTTAAGCTCTTAAATATGGCATATTTAGAAAACTTTTGGAATCTAGGAATGCTTTCATATGTAAAAGTCATACAAACTAAATAGTTAGACCATACTTTGCTGGACAACAGTGTTCTAAAATAATTTAATAACTAAAGTTATCATTTTAGCAATTGAAATGTGTAAAGGTTATGTTAATATACTCGTACACATTATGTTATTTAAATTTTGTTAGCCTCCTTTACAAAACATTAAAGAACATTTTTAAGCGGTGAGTAAAAACTCATCTAAGTGTGTGACCCCCCCCTGATGAAAAGTCTGGATCCGCCCTTGGTCAACAGCGAGCGCTACATAACGATGATAACTAATTTTATTATGGCCCAAACTGAACGATATGGACCTAGACGACATGTGGTTCCAGCAGGACGGCGGCGCTACGTACCTCACAACAAACGCCACGATTGACATTTTGATCATCTACCCGCCCTTATTGAAAAACCCTTTATTTCAAATGTTTGTATGGGTGGTAACCCTAAAAATGGGTATGGCCATTAGATAGGTATTCAAATTTAAATTTCAGGTTCCTAGCTTTGTTGGTTGATTTAATGCCAAATGTTCGTGATTCTACCCCACTGTGCGACCGACGTGACACACAAGCAATGAAAGAATCTTAATCGAAGAGATGAGTACAGTTGGTCATATCTTGTGATTTAATATTTTTAGAGTTTTTTCTTTAATCAGTACAAAGCATTTGGCCTGTGCGAATGGCCGCAATTTATTCAAGACCCTTGCAATGGAATTCGTTAAGTTATCAAGGATATGCAGCTTCAAATGTTCGAGTGAGCCATTTAAAAATTTCATGAAGATATGCGTATACTCAAGAATCATTAAAAAATGTTTATTTGTGTAAAAATAATTTCATTATTACCACTCATAGAATACCTACTTCCGGTTTGATTTCCCTATGGTAAGGATTAAATAGCGATTTATATATGTAAACGCTTTTAAAGTTATACACGTTTAAAATTTTGCAATAAAAAGTCGGTATTAACTTCTGAGCTCCTGGACAACTTTTGCAATGCAACCAAAAATGACATGGACTTTTGCTCTTTAACATGCACCAAGTATATACAACATCAGCAACAGCAACAACAACAACATCAACAAGCCCTCATCTTGCGCTTCGCGGATGCGAATAAAGTAATTTAATTTAAATGGAAACCATGCTGTTTCAAAAACTCCTCTGCATAGGTACGAATATATTTTTGTACTTCAATTATTATGTAGGTACATATGTATGTATGTATGTATGTATGTATGTATGTATGTATGTTATAAAGGTAGGTATGTTGTCTAATGTCTACCCTATTTTGCAGCAGCATTGTGCTTTAATCCGTTCACTATATCCTTTCGCCGTTTTCGTTATCCTGTTCCCGCATTGCGAATGCGAAATGTTATTCGTTCGTTCGTATTTCGAAACGTGGCGACTGGGACAGGGTAGTCTCTAATTTCCGCACATCTTGTTGCAGCATTGGAATGAGATCTAGAGAGAACTTGCGTAGGGGGAGTCTTTTTTTTTTGTCCTCTATTAAATCCCATTCCATATGAAAAAGATACGTGCAAAAAATGGAAAATAACATTAGGAAGGTACAAAAGCTGGTCCATTCAAATGTCGATAACGACGCACAGTGGAGCTGAAAGTAGGCACGTGGACATAACCTTTGAATGTCTGGGGCCATACTACTTGAAAGTTTAAGCTATTCTACTTTCAAATGACTCTATGAAAGTAGAATCGAATATCGGTAATGCCAATGTTTTCAGTTTTTTTTCAGAGTTTTGAACTATTAAATAATGGCAATACCCGTGTTGTTTCGAAAAGTCATTCATGAACTCAAATTGATATGTATGTTCCTAAAGTTAAAATTAAAACAAATTCCAAGCCGCCTTGGTTCAATAAAAAGCTGAGTAACTTAAGCAATAGAAAAAACAAGGCTTATAAACGTTTACGGATAGCAGAAAATAAAGATGAACTACGAAATATTTATATCCAAATGGAACGAGAATTCGATATTCTTAACAAATTTTTATTTCAAAATTATATTTTATCAATTGAATCTAACCTAAAAAAAATAGTAAGTCATTCTGGTCCTTCATAAAGAGTAAAAAAAAATCGATTGGTATTCCCAGGTGTATGAATTACCTTGGGTCAACATTTTCAAATGTATCAAGTATTTGTGATTCCTTCGCACACTATTTTGAATCTAGTTACGCTAATTCGAATGTAAGTTCAGCATGGACGGCCGAATATTTGTCTTTTGAATGTAAGACAGATATTGGTTGCTTAGAATTAAATATTTCCGAAATTGAAGATGGTCTCTTGAGTTTAAATGATGACAATAAACCAGGTCCAGACGAAATTCCACCTATTGTTCTTAAAAAATGTGCTGCTTCTCTAGCTGAACCGCTTTTCTTAATTTTTAATAGCTCTTTAAAGAACGGCGAATTTCTTCCATCATGGAAGAAATCATTTTTAAACCCTATTCACAAATCAGGGTCTAAACAGCAAATATCCAACTACCGTCCGATTTGTAAATTGTCATGTATTCCAAAACTTTTTGAGAAATTGATATATGAAAAACTAACACTTTTAGTTAAGGAACACATTTCACCGTTACAACATGGTTTCGTAGCAGGAAGATCAACAACGGCTAATCTTTCTATTTTCTCTAATTTCATTTTAAATAATCTCGAAGAAGGACATCAAATTGATGTAATTTACCTATACCGATTTTTCAAAGGCATTTGATAAAGTAGGTCACTCTATTTTAATTAAGAAATTAAAAAACTTTGGATTTCATTCTATGTTTTTGAAATGGTTGGAATCTTATCTTAAGGGTCGAGTTCAATTTGTTTGCATTGACGAATTTCTCTCAAAACCAATTTTGGTTTCATCTGGTGTGCCCCAAGGTAGCCATCTTGGACCACTTCTTTTCCTAATTTTTATAAATGACTTACCTAGTATTTTCCTTAATTCTAGTCAACTTCTTTTCGCCGATGACTTAAAGTTTTTTCGTTGCATAAAATATATTAATGACTGTCATCTCTTACAAGACGATATTTCGAAATCATCCCAATGGTGCACGAAAAACCAACTATATTTAAATGTCGCTAAATGTCAATGTTTTTCTTTTTGCCGCAACTTTTCTGAAATCATCTTTGAATACAAAATTGAGAATCAAGTTCTAGAAAAAGTAAGGGAGAAGAAAGATCTTGGTGTTGTTTTTGACCCTAAACTTAACTTTGTTAAGCACATTGAATTTAGTGTAACCAAAGCAAATTCCATGCTCGGCTTTATCAAACGCAATAGCATAGACTTTAAAGACCCTTTTACTCTAAAATCGCTTTTTACCTCATATGTAAGACCAATCTTGGAATACTGTTGTGTAATCTGGAACCCTTTTTATAACATTCAATCTAAAAGAATTGAAATGGTCCAAAAAAAAATTACAAGATTCACTATTCAAAAATTTGGGTGGAATATCGAAACTCCATCATACAAAACTAGATGCCAACTTTTAGCTATTCAATCACTTGAAAACAGACGTAAAATGTTTTCTGTGATGTTTATAAGTGATATTTTATCATATCATATCAAATGCCCTTTTTTGTTGTCTTTAATAAATTTGTATGCTCCATCGCGACAACTTCGAATACGTTGTTTGTTTCGTGAAGATGTACACAGAGTTAATTACGCGAAAAATGAACCTATAACCCGCTGTGTCAAAGAAACAAACTTAATTTTAAATTGTATTGATTTTGATTTTCAATTAAGTAGATCTTCTTTGAAAAATAAACTATTATTGTATTTTCATTTTAATTGATTTTATATTTTGATTATGTATGAACAAATTAATTATATATTTTTATTTATATTTTATTTTTATATACTTTTCATATTAATTATAATTTAAGTATTTATATTAAACTTAAGTTTATTTAATAAATTATACACATGTAATTATTTATCTAGTAGTCTAATTGTAGATTTTTAAATCTCATATTGATGAATAAATAAATAAATAAAATGAACTCTGATATTTCGACAGAATTTCTTTTATATTTATTTCAACAAATTTTGCGAGTGTGCGAGTAATGTTTTCAGGGATGGAGGGGACCTACAGTTTTAAGCCGAATCCGAACGGCTAATTTGAGAAAGCATTTTTCATGACAAGAATTACTCTTGGAGAATTTGTCAATTCCTCGCAAGAGGCAGTACCCGTGAAAAAACTTTAGATGGCAAAAGCTGTGGTTGAACCCCAGACCTCTGGCATGACAGTCCAACAACGCACTAACCACCATGCCTCGGGTACTACAAAGGGTTTTTTGTACTTTTCTAATCAAACGAAGAAGGGTTTCATCGATACTAAACGAGTGTATTTTTATTAAGAGAGCAAGATGCCAGATTTAATCAAATGCCTATGAAATATCTTGTTACTTTCTCCAAAACGATGTAAAGATTTGTTCCACTGTTCGGTGAACCTATTGGTACGTAAGCCATACTGCTGGTCAATGAAAAGCTTTCGTTACTCATGATTATTAATCGCCGCGCCGTTTCCATGACTTTGGAAAGAATAGATGTGAGTGCAATTGGACGATAGTTAGTGGGGAAGGAGAATTCGCCTTTTTTTGGGAAGGGCTGATAAAATGTTGTCAGAATCAGTACGGAAGAATGTGATTAATGGAATAGCTTGGGCACGGGCTTTTGTTAGCGTGCAAGAACAACTCTTAAGAATTATAGCGGGGAAACCATCTGGATAGCGGGTTGTCGTGAAATAAAGCCAACTTAAATAAGACCAACTTTAAAAAATTGCCTTATTGAACTTAAAAAAAGTGAAACATAGCTACGGTGACAATCCGTTCATTATTATAAAGAACAGTTCATTATTTGAAGAAAATGTTCATTATGAATTATTGTGTGCCGGAAAACATAAAAATGTTCATTATTTTAGAAATTGCTCATTATTTGAAAAAGAGAAGCAATATTTCAATTAATAACACTGATGTTTTCGACGAGTTTTCACATGTTCAAAATTATGTTTCTGAATGGAAATGAGTACTGGAGATATGTATGTAGATGGGTTGAAATTTTCAAGTTTTTCAATGAAAAAATGATACAGTATGAAAACATTTCAAAAATCGTAGAGTTTTGTTTATGCCTTCCTGATGGGTCTAATGCCCCTATAGAGAGAATTTTCTCAATTTTAAACAATGTATGGACAAACGAAAAAAACAATATGAAAATTGAAACAATCAGGTCCATTTTAATTTGCAAATGCAATTATGAATTAAATTGCATCGAATTTAAGAATTATTAAAAAGGAAAGCCAGAATTAATTAAAAAAACGTATTCTTCCGAAAAGTACTTATTTTAACAATATTAATATATTGTAATTCAATGTCAAAGTTGTTTTATTAGCCAATATGATAAAGGAGTTTAAGGTTGTGTTTATTTTTTTTTTTTTGTAAATTTGTTAGAGACTGAAAAAATCTGTGTTATTTTTATGTTTGTTTTGTTTATTATCGATGAAAGTTCCATTTTTGTTTAGTTTATAAATACATATACCTAATTATACTATATTTTTTAATTAATTTATATTACATATATTATATTTATTTACTATTACTCAATGAAATACAAAAACAAATCTTGAAAACTGGTCAACATTTTTCATTTTTTGGGTACTGTTCATTATTTTTTCTCGGAAAATATGGTCACCGTAAACATAGCCAATTTTTAGTAGTTGCTTTGAAAAAGTGAAATAAGATAGAATAATTTTGAGAACTAACCCTAACGGCCTAACCCCAACTTATTTTTACGGTGAGTATAAACAGTGTGGTATGTAAGGGAAATGCGCCCCCCCCCCCTCCTTGGAAACAATATATGATTTTTGGTAGGTGAGAGGTTGATTGTATACAAACCATACTTTTAAAAGTATTCGCCTATTGCATTTTACAAAAGTGAAATGAGGCCAATTCTTAAAAGATGAACTTACTTCACATGTGGCTTTATTTTGCGGCACCGACTAGCGGATTTATTTATGTTGAGATATTTTAGGACTCTCGCCATAGTACGAAAACAAGCTTAGTGATCTAGGAGAGGAACGAATTCCTCATGCTTTTTACGAATGACCAAAACTTATTACCTACTACCACAGATAAGAAACCAAGGAGTAGTGAAAAAAATATGGGACATTTTCTTCTATGGGGATGAGACATCTGTATAGTTTCTTATCTGTGCTACTACCTTAGGGATATTGAAGTATTTTTGGCCGTAATTTTTAATTATGCAAATTTGGTCGTTTGAATATGGATGTTGAAGGCCTTCCTGGCTTGCTTAAACCTTTTTGGATTTTCCTCAGTTGGGTTGGCTCTAAAACAACGGAAGCTTACCTCTTTCTCCTTGATAACCTCTGCACTGGCGTCTACGTTATCACCGAGGAAGCATAGTGACCAGTTAAAGATCCGGAAGAAGTTATTGAGACCGTCCAAGTTGGCTTTCTCGTACTGCTAAACGGTTCTCTTTGCAGCTCTCTCTCTCTCTAACTGGATTTGTTTGATACGAGGAATTGGGTTTTGAATTATAATAAAATGAATCAAAGCTTTGGTTCCCATCGATCGCCGAAATCAAGCATCAGTGAGCGTGGTTAGTAAACAGATGGGGGACCGTCTCGAAACCTACCGCGTGCTGTTGCCATGTGTTCTTTCCGTCTGTTGTTCTTTCGCTTCTGTCCTTCTGTCTTGTATTAATGTCTTGTGTTGTTATCACCTTACATAGTCTAGTCGCTCAAGGTGCTGTGTTCTCTACTCTGTACATTTATGTATGTGCTGAGTAGTATGTTATGTAATGTAATAAAAAAATGAGTAGTTTGAAGTTGCCCGAGTTCCTATTTGAAATGTCAACTTTTTGAAATAAAAATCCAGATTGTCTATTGAATAATAAATAGCTTCATATTTTGGAATCGAAGCCATTTAATTTCAAGCCATTCAAGCCATTAAACGTTTTGGATTTATTTACTTTTTTGTAAACTAGATGTGGAAGTTGGGCTTGGAAAGTTTTCGTTCTACCTGTGACCTGCGTATCCATACTTTGATGTTTGGTTCAAGGCTTGCTGATGGGTTCTGAGTGCAAATATTTCACTTTTCGGTCGCACTGTGCGATGACATTCAAACAGCACTCAGGTACAGCTACAGTTATACTTAAGCTGATTTGACAATATAGACTCATCTAAATGGCGGCAAAGGGATAACATTTATCTTTAATTCTTTCAATGCTTTCTACCTATAGAATACGTTCCTGCTAAACACACCATCCCAATCCGCATTTAAAGGGATAAAAGCTTCAGCTGTTATGGGATGTACTTAGAGAAAGTTTGTGTTGTTTTCAATACACAACACACATCTTTATACTTATAAAGGTACGCTCTCTTTTTCTGTCTATATTGCTTACATAAGGATTCTTTTATTTTATTTCCTTAAGCTTCAATTTTTAAGGGCAACACAATAAGCGACGCATAAAAAAGGTCTTTTTTAAAGGAGAACTTCAATGTCCTTTGATATTTTGGTTTTTGAACAATTATAACACTTCTTCGGGGAGCAGCAAAAAACAGCAAAACAAAATCAAATAATCAAAAGGAAAACATCATAAGGACGAGGAGGTACACATGTGCTCTGCACTTCTTTTTGCAAAATGAACTGTTTCATAGGCTTACAATAATTAAATTGCTCTATGATGATGGTAATGTCCTTATAGAAATATTTAGGTATAGCTTTTATCTATATGGCGGCGTCGTCGGTCGTCGGCAACGGCTGGAGTTGAAATCATGTCCTAGAAAACACGGATGACATTTAGATAGGTACTATAGGCCTCCTTTCCATAAAGGTTGTATAATTGCTCCTTTTGAAATTAATTACCTGATAAAATTTGCGAGTGCTTTAATAAGGTTTTTTTCTTTTTAAGATATTATTTTTTTGTTAAGTACCTACTCTGCTATACCCTATCTACGCGAAGCCGGGGGTTTGGGGTTGTGGAATGTGGGTTGAATGGCTTTATCATGGTGAAAGGTATTATACGTAATGGGGTAGTTATATACACCCAAGTAGGCCCCCCTTGTTTTATATATCGTTAAGTATTCCATTAATTGTGCAGATGTAAGTGCTGCCTTATAGGAAGGTAATAAGTAGGTATTTTTTGGGATCTTTTTTTCTTTTAATTTAAAGTTGAAAAGATTAATTTTCAAGTATGTTATGGCTACATTAAGAGTTTTTTGTGTAAAAAAGTACGGTTTTTTAATAATAAATAAAAGGAATAGATTTATAATGTAAATTTAATTTGTACCGTAAATCCCCACAGGACGTACAGACATTAAAAAATAAAAAAAAGAAAGAAAATTATGCGTTCCTAGTTTTTTTTTTGTTATTTATTGAATTAATTAAACCGAAACAATTATTTTCAAATTATATGTTTAATAAAAGACTAATCTTGAGTTGTTTTAATCAGACCAAAAAAGTAAGCGGAGAAAAGCGGAAAATCATAAACACCAAAAGCAAATACAGGGGTGGAATCGCGTAAGGTGATTGTTGATTGTTGACCATCAAAATGGATGATTTTGCTCCACGTAAGGTGATTATCAAATTGACTATCACTTTTTTGCTATGGTTTGTTAGTGACAGCTATTTAGATGTCACTTTCATATATTTTGATTAATTTTTTGTGAGAAAGATAATTTTTGTGAACTTCAGCTCCACTATAAATTTTAAATTTAGTGAAAAAAGTGAAAAGATATCAAAGTTAAAATAAAAATAAGTGAACAGTAATATATACTTCAATGTAAATTTTCTATCAGTGCACCAGAACTAGAAATGACTACAAAAAAGTTCAATTGCTGAGAGCCAACTTAAGGAATACCTACAGCAAATATTTTGGAACTTCCTAACCCAATGTAACTATGAAAATTTCAATGAATATTTATAAATAAGTTATTACAACATAATGTATGTATGTACGTATAAATTATTTATTTCAGATTCTTGAAAAATGTTCGATTGAACAAAGAAACGTTTGTGTATGTTTTGCGGTTGCTCGATTTACCATCAGGAATAAGATCAACACATATTCCACCTATCGTTCAACAGGCTGCAACTTTAAATCTTCATGGAGGTGGTGGTTATCAACGACAAGTTGGGGCTGATTGAGCTGCACCGATGGGCCAAAGTACTATAGCTGAAATAAGCGCTGCAGTTATTAAGAAAATGCAGTCGCTTCTATGTCCACTTTTAATTAAATTTGAGACTTTATATTCAACAAAAGAATATATTTTTGAAAAATATAACAAACATTCTTATTAATTTACAACTATTATTAAGTATAGTTTAAGGTATACTTACATTTTCAAAGAAAGAAAACTTTGCAAATTGAAAATTAAACACAATAAACACAACAGCCTGATCGAAATGACATTTATGACTGTTGCAAATTGTAACAAGTTTCCCAAACTTGGGTAAGTGCTGCCAGCAAATAGTAAAGTTTTAGCGATCACTTTACACAGAACAAAGAAAAGGTGATGATCAAAATTGACTATCAAAACAGTGACAATCAACTATCGCCTTACGCGATTCCACCCCAGGGTTATTCATTTTTGGTTTCGAAAGTAAAGCTAAGTAAAACACTCACAACGATACATTTTTAATGAAAATTTTATTGTAGTTTTATTTTTCGAAAAGATTTTCATCATGCGATACTTTTAAGGTATTCGTGTGGTATCTCGTCTATAACTTGAGTAATGTTAGTTATAAACTCAGGGGCCAAGATCGGCAAGCTTGTGACTGAAAGATTGGTAGATAACATGCAAACAGGGGCCCGATTTCGAAAGCATGAATGATTTTAAATTTTCGGGCCCCTAAAAATAAGTGGGAATAGGTATGTTGATGTTGAATTTAGACTAACTATATTGAAAAAAAAAACACTCTCCCCATTGCTTTCAATTTTACGGGCCCCTAGAAAATCCCGAGCCCGGGGGTTCCCCCCCTTTCCCCCTCTCGACGGGGTTGCCTTTTCGCATAAAACATCTCCCAGTTATTATTGTCTTCATAATCATCCCATACATATAATAGTAGAAAACATAAAGGATCTCGGCCTTTTATGTGACCGTGACCTGAAATTTCTACTTCACATTGACGAAATAATTCACGAGGTCATTAGGTTTTATTAAAAGATGGTCCCAAAGAATTTTGTAGCCCTTACGTGACCCGGTCGCTTTATATGACGTCGCGCGTTTGGTCTCCATATCAAGAATAGAAAGCATCCAATAAAGATTCTCTGGGAAAATCCTTTGATCTTACCCCCTTATCGTGATACTGACATACTCTTCATACATCGACTCTCCTCTCTCTATCCGCAATCTGAGAAACCCTCGCCTCTTCTATGTACCAACTCATCACACCTCCTATGGCCTTAACGAACCTCTGACCCGTATGTTCGGTTGGTCAATTCGAATTCAAATTCATTTGATTACAATATCCCACCCACCCAAACTCATAGTTATAAGTTTACATTTAAGTTAGATTTTTTTTAGTCCCCACTAAAATTAAATTGAATTTTGAGATCTGAAACCAGCGATCCGTTTGCTTATCTTCTGCGGTCGCATCTTCTTCTGGTTCATGATCGAAAGCTTTGGTGTAGTTGCACTTATCTAACACTACGTTTAACTCCCTCCATGCTTCATGCGGTATATGGAATCTAGCTCGTTTCTTTCTTCTCCTTAAACACCTGCTAAATGGGTTTTTATTTGCTTCCTTTAGTTGATCTTTGTCCAAGGCTCTTCTGAAAGGGAGGTGTTATTTCTTCCAAACACAGGGCCGATTCTTCTTTCAGTACTTGAATGATTTTCTTTGGATTCTAGCGCTGCTAATTGCTCTCATATATTGCGAATGGTTTTTCAGTTATTGAAGAGCGGTAGGGTCCTTCATTCAGCCTGTCCTTGTTTAAGTTGGACATTTTTGGCATGTCAGCACCCTTTTAATTTCTAACATCCAGGAGACTGCTTCTGAAGCGTCGACTAATTGCGAGGTGATCAATTTAGATGGAAGAAGCTTGAAAAATTTTTGGGATTCGGATTAAACGTTATGTCTATGGACTTAAAGTCCGTTTATACAGACACAGAAAGATAAGGTCCAAGAACAATATTGCCACGGACCTAATGCCTTCACCCATTCTATCACCTCTATAACAAAAAAAAAGGATATTTTTTAAAAAATTATTTATACATAATTTGCTGTGTATTGTTGACAATTCTTGGCTTCTTAACAAAACAAACAAACAAATGTGTTTATTTATAAAATATAAACAATTAAGAACAATTATTATTAATTAATTAATTTATGTTATAAAGAAGTTGTGAAATTTGACTGCGCAACAATTCCGTCTTAAAGATCTTTAAGTTCTTTTTTTTTATTTTACTAAATGAATCTAAATAAAAGAATTAATATGGCAAGTAGTGAACTAAAGCATCAGTTTAGTCTTCTAGGGCAAAATTTGATAATTTAAGATGTTGCATATTATTGCGAGCATCGAAGTAAGCCGTGTCTTGGGGATTTTCTGGAGAAGGTACAAATGGCGGGGTTTCTTTCTCAAGATTCAGCCAATCTATGCAGCTGAAAAATTTCATCGCTTGAACTTCTTTTGCAGCTGGCCTTTCTAGTGGATCCATGGTTAGAAGCAGTTCGACTGCTTCCACGGCTTCTGGAGAGAGTGCTTCATCATCCTGTGGCCATTCAATATCTAAAAAAGAATAAACAATGGAATCATTAAACTCTTCATCCCAAACAAATCTCTATTACTTTTGTGTAGAATGTTGTCAAACACTTTCTGTGGTGTCTCATCGTTAAACGGTGGTATGCCAGTCATGAACTCGTAGAAGCAAACTCCCAATGCCCACCAATCGACTGCCTTTCCATGTCCATGCCTAAAGACGAAAAACTGTTAACAAACCAAAATCAACAAAATCAAAGAAATTTATACAATAAAAGCAACTCAGGAGCTAAATAATCGGGAGTTCCCAGAATCCTTTCGTCCGAGACGAGAGCTCCTCGACGAACAGATTTCGGCGTCCGGAACGGCGTATTGACAGTCTTTGGGGTCTTTGGCAGACCAGCTCCTTGATTTATCGGTGACATTGTCGGCTCATCGCCAATTTTAAGATATTGCACTCCACCAGATTTCTCCAACGCCAAATCGCGTTTCTTTGTCTTCGTCGACAGCGGCAAGGCGAAACGCGTCGCCTTCAGCTTCCCCATCAGCCCACAATCACGACGAGGCGCCTTCTGTGATGACACCGGTGTCGAGAAGACCACATTGGCAATATTGTCATTAATGGGCAACTCATCGTCGGACAGAGATCGAACCTTGAGCACACCTCGAATGGGCGACTTGGCTTTTCGCTTCTTTGGCGTGCTACTGCCAATGTCTAGGATATCGATTTCCTGCGTCAGGCCAGTGCTCCCCGAGCTCGCATCAACGTCGAAGCCGGAATTATTTTCCGAGCGATTTATCAAATGGATTTTTCTCTTCAAACTCCTGCGAAAAAGGAAGAATCTAGAAAACAGAAATTTTAAGGAGAAATGTCAAAAAAATGTACCACCTTAGGTACTCGGGTCGTTTGAAGCTTCGGGAACTATTGCGGAAGGGTGAATGCATGCGCAGGCCACTGAGCTCATTTGTATTACTAACATTATAGCTAGAGACATTGCTGGTGGTTAGTTTTGAAAGGGCATGCGAGTGGAAAGCAACAAACCTTCGGGAGTAATCCGAGCAGCTGAGATCCTCTTTGGAATTGCACAAATTTTCGACTTTGTCAATCGCTGAGATCTCACAGTTGTTGGTGTTGTTTGAATTTGAATTCGAATTGCGGCTGGACACACCTGAGTCTTCTTGGGTCTTCGAGGTTCGCATCCGCTGTTAAATTAAAGTTTATTTAAAATTCCTATAAACTCTTGCAAAAGACTTTACCATTGAAAATTCAAACGATGTTTTACTGAGATCTTCATCAGTCTCTGGTTTTTGTAGATTTGCATTCAGTACGTTTTCTTTCTCTTCCGAGGGAGCTCTTGAGCTGGTGTGCTTGCAAGCCTAAAACCACATTCTTTAAATTCGCCGAAAAATGCTCATTTTGTTGTTACTTACACTGCAATCATTTAGTTTCGATTTGGAACTGGTATCATTGTCGTCGGATTTGTTGATGGAATGAAATTCAATTGGGGAACTTTTTCCGCTTAGCTCAGTTGATGTACAGGTGTGATATGACGAAGAACTATCTGTCGTCTAATAAGGACACAAAAATTATTGAGGATTTTGTTCCAAAGATTAAAATAGTTTTAAAACTTACTTGGATACATGTATGCGGCGTTGTTATTGATATATTTATGTCTTCAGCAGAGAAAAACGGTGATACACCAGAAATTTTGCTGTCGTTTACTTTTTCACCATTGCACGATGTATCTACTTCGCTATCAGATGATTCTAGGATTATATCTAAAATAAATTCAAATAAGAAATGAGAGAAATCCCATCTTAATTTTGGATGAAAAAACAGGTCAAAAGATGGAAGGGCAATTTTCTTGCGGTTTTTGTCAATGAAGCTACTATTATCGGCTTTAATGCTCCGCGTGCGAGGCAAATTTCAAAACATCAGCCTGCATAAACGTTCGCGGACCGACGACGGGTGAGTCCCTGACAAAGAGAAAGAAACTTACTACGAACGAGTCGAAAGGGCCCTCCCCCCCCTGGGAGATAATTTGTTTGCTTTTTCATAGGAATTCTCTTCAATTCAAAAATAATCGTATTGCGTTAATGGATATGACCCATATTATATTTTGAATTATTTATTTTTTGTATATGAAAACAACATTTGTATTTTACTTCCTTAAACTTTGTTACTAAAAGTACTACTTTTAACTGAGGACTGGACCAATAACATAATTTGAATTGGAAATTCAGCCTTTTTCAAAAACGCAGCACAAATTCATCAACTTTTGACCAATTGTCGATCCAGGGGGGGTCATATGAGCCATAAAGCTTATACAGTTAAGTTGTATAAGTAAAAATTTCATCTATAGATTTATTAGTAATTTAACAACATTCACCAAAAAGTGGTTTGCTGTCAAAAACAACTAAAATTTTTGTTTTCACTCAATTTAGAATTTGAAAAAAACTTTAGTAATGCTTTAAATTATTTTCATGAAAATTGTTTCTAAGAAAAAGAGCAAATACTCAGGTTCTTAAGAAGAACCCTGAATAAGAGATCATCAATTTTATATTAAGTTGCCTTTAAATTCCTTAAACTAGCCTTCAATTTTATTATTACATTTTTTTGACACACATAAATAGTGAACATGAAGGTTTTTAATCCTAGCTTTTCCTTCAATTATGTATATTTGTATTTGTAAAAAACTACTTATTAAAAAAACTCATCATTTGGCAGTAGTAAGATAGCGTATGTCAATCTCTGTAAATTATGCAATATTGCAATTTTGGCTACAATAAAAACTATACATACTGAAGTGACTTTTACTTGCGACATATAGGAACTATATGGTAAGTTTTGCATTAGTAAACAATAGAGAAGTCGAAAAAAGTGGAAACCCTGATTCCGTCCGCCTGTCTGTCTTTCCTGGCTCCTGCAGTCCAAACAATTGTGTTGATTGAAATAAAGGTTTTCAGCCGATTAGCGTAAGGCGTTTTTTTTTTCATTTTATTAACACGAAAAATAACAGCAGTCCCCATACAAATTTGTTGGTTAAAACATGTGATTTTTCTAAAACTTTCTCTAAATTTTGTGTTCTTAATTTGGCTTCTTTCTACAAGAAAAACATTTTTTTGTATTGCTCCAGAAGGGTACCCCTCAAAAACCTTTATTTTGTTTTTAAGTTTTCTCAAGAAATAATGGACCGATTTCAATAATCTTCTCTTTCTGTGCAAGTCCTTTTTGATGATCAAATGATCAAATTGATGATGATTTTTTATGATCAAAAATGTATTTTTTTTTTATTTTTAAAAAAATATTAATTTTCTTTACAAAACTCGATATCTCAGAAAGGGATCAACATTTTTTGACGAAATTTAAATGTAAAATGTACATACATATATTTATAAGCTCTTTATTTAGCCACCTCTCAATGGAACAGTAACAATACTGGACATACTATCATTCTAGACAATTTCAGATCTATCCCAGATCGCTTAGACTATACCACCCCTAAAATGGTATTCGGTAAAAACTTCCATGTGTCCATCCCTTCAAGATCCTCCTGGGAAGAAGAGAGACCCCTGGAAGACAATGCGATACACTTCTATACAGACGGTTCAAAGACCGATTACGGAGTTGGAAGTGGTATCTATTCGGAACAACTGAATCTAAGTCTATCATATAGACTTCCCAATCAATGTAGTGTATTCCAGGCAGAAGTAATGGCGATTAAAGAGGCACTATCCTGGCTCAGAGAAAACGTTATATCTTGCAAGGATATACGAATCTTCTCGGACAGCCAGGCTGCTCTTAAATCTCTCGCGTCTGTCTCCACAAACTCACAAGTAGTCCACGATTGTCGATCATCTCTGAATGAGATGACGGAACAGTTTAATATTCACCTCATTTGGGTGCCGGGCCACAGAGACATTCCGGGAAATTGCAAAGCCGATGAGCTCGCCAAAAATGGAACACTTCTGCCTAATGTTAGACAAAAACATAACATAGGAACACCACTTGCTACATGCAAATATCTTCTCAAACAATATGCTCTAGAAGCAACAAATGCTAGATGGTCACAGAGTACCACATGCCTAGCAACCAAGCAAATATGGCCAAGCATAGATTTAAATCGGTCAAAAGGCTTGATATCCCTGAGCAGACAAAATATAAGCTCTACAATTGGAGTAATAACAGGACACTGCCTCATAGGAAGACATGCTCTGAGGCTAGGGGTCTACACAAATGACTTTTGTAGAAGCTGCATGGACGAGGAGGAAGAGGAAACAGTCCAACACCTTCTATGTACATGTCCAGCACTCTCCATTAGAAGGAATAACTTTCTTGGCAATCCCTTCTTCGACAATACCAGTGAACTGGCAACGATTGACACAAAGTGTCTCTCTAACTTTATTAAAAGCACAAAATGGTTTGTTTAATTTTCATTACTCCCCCATGAGTAACCTCATTAGTGGTATCACAATGGACCCTTGCGGTCTAAGTGAGTCGATGACATCTGGACAGCCACTCCAACCTAACCTAACCCTATTTAGCGCTTACCAAAAATATTTTTAGAACAAAATTTAAAATGATTTTCGAAAAAAATAAGTTAATCTAGATTTTTTGAAGAATAAAATGGCATTTAAATTTTTGAGAAAAACTTATTTTGCAGGTACATTTTTAAATCTTACTCCCATTGATGCATTACTGGCTGAAACTAACTCTGCTTCTTTTGTAGACATGAAGGCAAAATTGCAAACAAACATCATCACAAAAAGCCTCATAGACAGGAAACATCCTTTACATGAAATATGCAGATCTGATGTGACAGCATCAAAAAAATCCAAGATTAAAAGCGCAATCTACAACTCCATTTGGTACATAGCTGTTGTCAATATAGCAGTGCCCAACGCACCAACTTACGACATTGACACAACTCCTTGGACCTTCCCAAAGAGCATTATCAACACCTCCTTAAACCAAACAAATAAGGAAAACACACTTCCCGACATTTACAGGAAAAACTTTGCCGAATTAATTGCCAAAGATAATTTTGATTGCATACTGTACACAGATGCCTCCACAGCTGATGAAATAACAAGTTTTTGCGTCTATAGACTCGATAATCATCAAAACAAGGTTATTACACAACAACTTACTACACCCAACCAGAGCCCGTTTATTGGTGAAGTTATGGCTTTGATCGAAGCATTCAAATATGCCACCGATATAACCGAGAAAACAGCTATCTGCAGTGACTCTTTGAGCGCAATACGTAGTATACGCAACAATAAAAACAACACTCCAATCTTTATATTCCTGCGATCAATATTACGAAGAAACTTCCCAAGACTTCACTTAATATGGTCTCCAGGCCATATGGGAATCCCAGGGAACGAAAAAGCAGATTCCACTGCTCGAGAAACCATTCAAATGCCACTAGTTTTCACCATTCCACCTTTCGAATCTTCAATGTCCCATTCAATAACAAGACATATACTTAAAAAAGCCGAAACGCGCTGGAATAGCTCAAATACTTTCCTAAGACAACATAAAACATCTCTAGAAAAAGTAACATACAATGAATCTCTCAACCGCCTTCAAGCAGTGCAACTCTTCCGGACAAGACTGGGTCATTCACTTTTCAATAAACTTCATCTGTACAAAAATGATCCTCCTCCGGTTTGCAACTCCTGCCTGGAAAATCTCACGATGGAACATATGTTACAAACATGTTCAATTACAAAACAACACTTTTCTAACAACGTACCATCACTGGAAATGCTTCTAGACACAGCAGTCCACCCAGACAAATCCTTATTATTTCCACTACTCAGAAGACACAAAATTAACCAAATTTAGCCTATAATTTATAGCTTTAAGTTATACTTATTATTTAAAAAAAAAAAAAAAAAAGAACCTAAAATACATTATATTTTGTAATTCAAACTAAGTACGCAGCTGTATGGGCAAAGTTCCCCGGCTATTTTGTATTCCGGACAATACAAATTTATTTGTATTGTGACCTGTGATAATAAAATAAAATAAAATAAATAAAATATAGGAAATATTTTTAAACAGACTTTTTGGAAGAAATTAGCAAGTTCTGACGACCCAGTCGTGTATTTTATTCATTTCAAAATTGGTTTTCTTTTGAATACAAAAGATCTTAAAAAATTAAATAAATCTACTTTTGAAGTGAATTTGCTTTGGATGCTCTAGAACTAATATTTAAACACGAATTTCAATAATAAAAATGTCAAAAAAACAGCAAAAGTGACGCTTTTGTTAAACTAATGGCTAATTGAAAAACATAATAAACGTTTCATATTTATTGATATAAAAGCTTTGAATCTCTTGAGATTTGAAGTGAAAAGAAATTCTGAAACGTTTAATTTGTGAGTGCCATACAAACGTTTCTTCCCAACTTATTTGTTTACCTTAATTTATTTTAATTTAATTTTTTAGAGAAATTATGTACTTAAATGCACCTATGTACATATATCCTCAAATTCAAGAACCAAGCATTTTTCTCTCTACAATTTTTAAGTATTGTTGACTCCTTTAAGGTCAAAATACGAGTAAGCAGACTGATAGCGATAGTAATAATAGACTCCCGAAAATTGAGTTCGATAAAACTTCGTCAAAAAAGCCCGACATTTCTTCATATCAGATCCTCTCCCATTTTCTGGATTTTTGAATTCTTTAGCGTTCTTAGCATAAATAGAAATGGATACAAGAAAAGTATATTTTATTTTTGGAAAAAAAGCTACGTTTCAAAACAATTTCTAACATTTCTGTGTGAAATGCAGCAAAAACACTCTAAACCATTGTGTTTTAGCTCTCAAATATGGCACATTTTTAAAACTTTTGGAATCTAGGAATGCTTTCATATGTAGGGAGTCATACAAATTAAATAGTTAAACCATACTTTGCTCGACAACAGTGTTCTAAAATAATTTGATAACTAAAGTTGTCATTTTAGCAATTGAAATGTGTAAAGGTTAGGTTAATATACTCGTACACATTATGTTATTTCAATTTTGTTAGCCTCCCATACAAAAAATTAAAGAACATTTTTAAGCGGTGAGTAAAAACTCATCTAAGTGTGTGAACCCCCCCCCCCTGATGAAAAGTCTGGATCCGCCCTTGGTTCCCGGACATAGCAATATAGAAGGGAATGATATAGTAGATGAACTAGCCAGGAAAGGGTCAAAAGCAGACACAAATAGTAGCGACCATTCAGTTAGGGGACCACTCGTCCCGATCGGGGTACTCAAGAGGAAGATAGACCTTAAACTAAAAGAGAAAACCAATATCTCCTGGAAATCCAGGAACGATTGTGCAATCTCTAGAAGTTTATGACAGGGGATCACAATGGACCAGTAGGCCCCCGTGTACGCAACAGCTTCATGCTGTGCACACCCCTTATAACCTAACCTAACCAAGATTATGTTGTCAACTATGGAACGGATTTATTAAATTCGCTGGAATTGCCCGAATTAACACCTCATAATTGGCAACTAAAGATCGGATCGGTAATCATTGTTCATGTTGCGGAATATAAACCAGCGACGTCTTTGTAATGGCACCCGACTTGCCGTGAAGAAATCTTACAAAGATATGACACGATTGCAGGACTGAGGGAGACCACCGATTACACCCCCCTTTACTAGATTTCGATAGGAAATTTTCAATGCTGAGGATATGGAAGGACCACTTCTGCAGACTGTATAACGGCGACGACGAACCGAATTCCGCTGTCAGGCAGGATGATCCATTCAACATAGACGACGAAAGCCAACAATCCCGTCCTCCCGACTTAGAAGAAGTAAAGATTGCCATATCTAAGCTGAAGTCTAATAAAGCCGCTGCTGGAGCGGATGGCTTAAATGCCGAGCTCTTCAAAGCAGCTGGAGATAATTTGGTTAGGAGCATGCACCAACTTATCTGTAAGAAATGGTCGGAAGAAAGCATGCCCGATGAATGGAACCTCAGTATTGTTTGCCCGATCCTGAAAAAAGGAGACCCTCTAAACTGCACCAACTATAGAGGAATCAGTCTACTTAACATCGCTTACAAAATCTTCTCTGCCGTAATATCTTTTATCTTTTGTGTATTTGAAACTTTTTAGATCTACAGATGCCTTGTTTTTCAAAAATATCTACCTTCGGGTCAACAAAGAATACAAAGCCCTGTGTGCATCTAAAAGAAAAGAGTACTTGAAACATCTAGCTAAAAAGCTATCGGAATCCAAAAATTCAAAAACATTCTGGAATAATGTTCGTGAACTGGGTAGTCGTTCTAAATATGGTGAACTCATTTTAAGGCTCTTTTGTCGGCTGAGGTTAATCACCATACTTTTTCTTATGCTTTACCCAACGTTATAGTTGATGAACTGGATTTACCAATATCTTTGTCTGAACTCTATTCTTCACTTCATAAAATGAAAAACAATAAAGCTCCTGGCATAGATGGAATTCCAGTAGAATTCTACAAAAATAGCACAGTTCAATTCAAGAATTACCTTCTATCATACCTCAACAGATTATACAGCGATTCTTATGTGCCACACAACCTAAACAAAGCAGTTATTTTTGCAATTCACAAGAGCGGTAATGCCACCCTACCTGAAAACTACAGAGGAATTTCTATTTTAAGCACTTTGAGGAAGATTCTCACTTCGATTCTATACGAAAGGCTTACCAAATGGATCGAAGAAAAAAAACCTTTTAAGTATGTTCCAAGCTGGTTTTCGGTCGGGCTTCTCAACCATGGATCAAATATTTGCTTTGAAAAGCATTGCAAGAAAATTCATTAATAAAAAGAAAAAACTATACGCTTGCTTCGTAGATTTCAAGGCAGCATTTGACAAAGTAAACAGGCAGGCTTTGCTGTACAAGCTTTCAACGATAGGAATCTCCCGAAAATTTTTGACCATGTACTCTAAATTTCTTGCTTCGTCTATTGCATCTGTATGGGACGGAACGGACTTCTCAGAATGGTTTGAAACAACTGCAGGTGTCCCACAGGGCTGTATTTTAAGCCCATTACTTTTTGCTTTGTTTGTTGACGACATTTGTGATATACTCCCAGGAGGGATATCGTTTGCTGATATATGTACAAATTAAAGTTTTGTTATATGCTAATGACCTAGTACTACTCGCCGAAAACCATCACACTCTGCAATTACAAATAAACAGGCTGAATGCATTTTGCGAGAAATAGGGGTTAGTCATCAATACAAGAAAGACAAAGGTGATGATTTTTGAAGCACGTCAAAAGAGAAGAAAACCCGACGAAAAATGGTCTCTCAATAATGTAAACATCGACGTTGTGCAAGAATTTAAGTACCTGGGTGTTTGGATTACACACAATTTTAATTTTTCAAAACATGCCAAACAAAAAAGTAATGAAGCAAAACTAGCCTTGAGTGTGATGTGGGCTAAGTTCTTTGCAAACCAAGATATCGATCTCGCGTCAAAATACCGTGTTTTTCATGCAACGGTCAACACTTGTATGTGCTATGGTGCCCAGGTTTTCGGCTATATAAATCTCGATACGTTTGAATCGGTGCAGAGATATTTCTTCAAACGATTATTCAGACTACCTAACTCAACGCCTAACTATGCAATCTATGTGGAATCTGGTATAATGCCTCTGTACATAAGAAATCTAAAAGCCAACTATGATTATTTGATAAGGGTCATGAGAAGAAATGGAACAAGTCTTCACAAGTCTATCATGACAAGACTTTTGCAAACTAACGCTTCTCCATTCAAGGACTGGAATGAACTAGCTCATTCTCATACAGCTCATCTATCATTATTGGAGTCAAATGTTGATGAATGGCAGGGTGTGTTTGCGGAGCTTACTGCGAAAATAGACGAAAAGATTTATAACCAACATCTATCCAGGGCGAATTCAACATTGTCTAGGAGCATTTATAAGAATCTCAATCACCAAATTTCTTCAGGAATGAACTATTTTCGTAATGAATACTCGGCTGAAATTATAAGCTACATATTTAGAGCACGTGTTGAAGTTCTTAACTTAAACTTTATGCCTCATCGAGCAGATTTACCCCAAATCTGCTGGCTTTGCAATAGAAGAGAAAATGAAGATATCAACCATTTCATTGCCATTTGCCCAATACTGCAGGAAATCCGCCGACTCTATTTTGATGAGAGCTACATTTATCCAAGCAGACTTTACGAAATATTAAACGGAGGACTAGGATGGTGTACGTTATATAATTATTGCAAACACGCATTAACCTTCCGCAACAGTTTCGATATTTAAATCCTTAAAAAATCCAGTTACTACAGTTGAATGCATCCTATTTTTGTGTTTCAAATCATTTAAAAATTGCATTTTTTTAGTGTTCCAAATCACTTTAAAATTGAAAAAATTGTGAAATTTTTGCTTATAAAACAATTCAAAATTTTTAATACTTTTGTGTTTAAAATCATTTAAAAATTGTTATATCTTTTGTGTTTCAAATCATTTCAAAATTGGCAAAATTTTGTGTTTCAAATCATATTAAAATTGAGTTAACGCTTTCAAAATCTAGTGTAAAATTAATAACAACAAACATACAAATGTATCTTATTTCTCACAACCTTAACTTTCAATTAAATAAGAATTATAACCCATTTTAGAATACTTATATCGGGTGATTTTTTAAGAGCTTGAGAACTTTTTTAAAAAAAAAAAACGCATAAAATTTGCAAAATCTCATCGATTCTTTATTTGAAACGTTAGATTGGTCCATGACATTTACTTTTTGAAGATAATTTCATTTAAATGTTGACCGCGGCTGCGTCAAAGCTGGAATAGTTGCTGGCTTATTTGTGTAGACTTTAGACTTGACGTAGCCCCACAAAAAATAGTCTAAAGGCGTCAAATCGCATGATCTTGGTGGCCAACTTATTGGTCCATTCCTTGAGATGAATTGTTCTCCGAAGTTTTCCCTCAAAATGGCCATAGAATCGCGAGCTGTGTGGCATGTAGCGCCATCTTGTTGAAACCACATGTCAACCAAGTTCAGTTCTTCCATTTTTGGCAACAAAAAATTTGTTAGCATTGAACGATAGCGATCGCCATTCACCGTAACGTTGCGTCCAACAGCATCTTTGAAAAAATACGGTCCAATGATTCCACCAGCGTACAAACCACACCAAACAGTGCATTTTTCGGGATGCATGGGCAGTTCTTGAACGGCTTCTGGCTGCTCTTCACTCCAAATGCGGCAATTTTGCTTATTTACGTAGCCATTCAACCAGAAATGAGCCTCATCGCTGAACAAAATTTGTCGATAAAAAAGCGCGAAACACATTTCGAACCGAACACTGATTTTGGTAATAAAATTCAATGATTTGCAAGCGTTGCTCGTTAGTAAGTCTATTCATGATGAAATGTCAAAGCATACTGAGCATCTTTCTCTTTGACACCATGTCTGAAATCCCGCGTGATCTGTCAAATACTAATGCAAGAAAATCCTAACCTCAAAAAAATCACCCATTACATACATACTATATTATTAGGAACTTTTATTTTTATTGTTCACTTCATATTAAAAATTGTAATGAATAATGCTCTTATTCTTAAGAAATGAAATTTGTAAACCATTTTTTTGTATAACAAAGAATTAATCTAATCTAATCTAAATATGTGAACGTCTAAAGCCCATCGTCAACAACCTGATAGGATATGTCCTTATCAGTGTAGTTTTAGACCAGGAAAGTCCACAGTCGATCAAATATTCACATTACGGCAGATCCTGGAAAAAAAACCCAAGAACACTAAATCGACACCCACCATCTTTTCATCGATTTCAAGGCCGCATATGACAGCATCTACAGGGACGAGCTGTATAGAGCCATTTCTAGTTTTGGCATCCCTGCCAATCTCGTCCGTTTGTGCAGGATGACCATGGAGAATTCACGCTGCTCCATAAAGGTTGGAAACAACTTAACAGAAGAGAGCAGAGCTCACACGTCAACACTAGAGGCACTATCTTTCAAAAGTCTGTCCAATTACTAGCATATGCTGATGACATTAACATAATCGGAAGAACTCAGCGTGATGTCAATGGGGCTTTTGTGAGTTTTGAGGCAGAGGCGGAAAAAATGGGTTAATGAGGGCAAAACAAAGTACATGCTGTCATCAAGAAAGGACCTACAACACCGACGTCTTGGTCAAAACGTCACCATCGACAGACGTAACTTTGAGGTAGCCAAGGACTTCGTCTACCTAGGCTCCGCTGTAAACGCAGAAAACAACACCAGCGCTGAGATCAAACGAAGAATAACTCTTGCTAACCGCTGTTTCTTTGGGTTAAGAAAGCAATTGAGTGGAAAAATCCTCTCTCGAAGGACCAAAGTGTCGCTATATAAGATCCTTATCATCCCCGTCCTGCTATACGGTGCAGAAGCATGGACTATGACAAAAGCGTATGAAATCACCTTGGGTCGTTTCGAGAGAAAGGTTCTTCGTGTGATCTACGGTCCCGTATGAATCGAAGGGGAGTGGAGGAGAAGATGGAACGACGAGCTGTACGGGCTGTACAGCGACGTAGACTTAGCCAGAAGGGTAAAAGTCCAACGACTAAGATGGCTGGGTCACGTAGAGCGCATGGAAACCAATGCTCCGGCCCGGAAAGTCTTCGAATTCACACCCACAGGACAGCGCAGTAGAGGAGGACCGCGGATCAGGTGGCGCGCACAAGTGGAAAGTGACCTCACCCACCTTGGAGCGCGAACGAAACTGGAGACATCTAGCTAGGGACCGAGCTAGATGGAGAAGTTTGTTGGGTGAGGCCCTAGTTTACACAGGACTGTAGCGCCACCTTAAGTAAGTAAGTAAATAAGTAACCACTTTTTTCTCTCAATACTTCAGTTTTTTTCTTTGATAAGCCTCGCCTTATAAGCGAAAATCTGTTTATTTGTTTAGAGCAGAAGCATTACAAAAATCTTTAAACTTCAAGTCTATGTTTTAGGTTGTTCCCAACTAGACCATTCATTTTCCAAGTGCTAGTGGCATAAGTGTAAAGAAAAGCAAACTTAATACTGACGATAAAACAATCAACTTTTAATAGAATTCACCAACTGGGAGCCTTGATTCTTCTTATGGAGTTGCAAAATAAAGAACACACAAATTCCGGATCAAAATTGTTAAATTTTTAGAACACATTCATTTATTAATTTTAACACTTACCACACTTGCTATGTTTGTTCATTGCATTTAGAAGATGTGAGGTAGCGCCTTCGTGTTTCTTTTCGGAACCAAAAGAAAGGTGCGATGTGAGGGAAAGTAGTTGTCCAGGTGTCCTGGCATTCAAGTTAGGTGAACAATTAATCAAATCCGATATTTCAAGATCTAAAAAATAAAATACAAATAATTAGAGACACTATAGCAATTCCATGATTCTAAAATCTTATACCTCTTCTCAATTCAATCTTACTCAGACCAAAATCAGTCAACTTCACATGACCAGAGGCCGAGACAAGCATGTTGTCGGGCTTAATGTCCCGATGGACAATCCCATGCTCATGAAGATATTGCAACGCCAAAGTAATCTCTGCCACATAGAACCTGGCAGCTGGCTCATCGAAGAACCCGTACATGGCCAGCAGGGATTTCAAATCCCCGCCAACCATGTACTCCATGACCAGGTAAACATACGACACCGATTGCAATGAATAGAACAGGCTCACGCAGAACGGACTGCGTGATAAGGCGAGAGCATTGCGTTCGGTGATGACCTGGGAGACCATGTTCTTGTTTATCATTTCCGATTTCCTCATAACCTGCGGAAAGAGCGACATGTTCTTGAAATATCGATGAAATATTAAACTCCCACTCTCTTTCACTCACCTTAACAGCGAATAGCTTGTTGGGATCATTGTTCTTGTAGCCGAGGAACACTTTTCCGAATGCTCCCCTCGAGATGGGTTTAATGATAACGAAATCCTTTATCGTAGGAACCTGCAATGGAAGTACATTTTGAAAACAGAACTTTTCCAAAGGACTTCGCGCTCGAGCGGAAAAAGATTACCTTTAGACTATTTTCGTATTTTGTTGTTAAAATATTAATTTTATCGAGTAATTTCTCACCATCGATGTGAATACTCTTTTTCGGTGTTTTGTGGTCGCTGAAGCAGTTTTCCATTTTATTTAAATTTACTCACGATATTTATTTTAAAATTATTAAAATATCGATTGGTGGGGCGTTATTTTGATGATGGAAATGACATTTTAGCAATAAACACGTTTTTTTCAATAAGATTTTTCAGAATTGAGAAATATTTGGGCGAATTTCTTTTTGAACCGCTTTTCGAAAAAGACCTAACAGTTTATGAAAATATGCATTCAAATTAAAAATGGTTTGATTTTGACAGATGTGTTGTTTGACAGAAACGACGCGTTGACAGAAGTAAAACTGCTGGAATGAAAGCATTCAGCAGGAATTTGGTTTGTGAAGTGAATCGGTGATGGTTGGTGTATGGGATAAGTGTCAACCTGTTATACAGAATCTTCTAATTGCAGTTATTTTTTTAAATTTAAATCGAAAAAAGTTAATTATTTCATAAAAATATTTGCAAAATTAGAGAAAATAGTAATCTGAGTTTATATGTACATCTGTCAATGTGATTTTTAATAAATAAATAATATGGAATTCATTTAAAACGGTTTTGTTGGAGCAATTCCGTAGCAACATTAGTTCAAGCAGTTTTATGGTAAAATTTAACATTTTGGTGCAAACATAAGACAACCATAAAAGAAGTGTCCCAAGGAAGAAGAAGCGCTGCATAAGAGATATTTTGTATATACATAAGTCTGCTAATACACAATCAAACATCTGCGTTTGCATTTTTTTATAAATCAATGTCGCTGGTTTTTGGCTACGATTAGGCTAGATACTAAGTAAAAATTTCAAAAGGAAAAATGGGGACATGCCAAACAAAAACAAATCGTCATCGAAACGAAAATAACAATATTGCTTGAGCACAGACAAACACGAAAATGAAAAAGAGGCTGGGATGCGACCCACACTGATAACTTCCCATCTCGTCTGTCGCTTTGTCTTGCTTAAAAGTTTGTAGGTTTTCGTGTTGGGTTAAGAAAGTTGTCAGTTGAATTATTCTTAAAAATTTTAAAATTATGAACAATATTTTTCATATAAAGAAATAGTTTAGTTTGAAAATCTTATTTTGTTAAATAGATTTTGGGCCTTACCAAAAACTATTGACTAAACAAGCGTTTAGATAAACGCCACGTTAAACTTTAGAGGCGAGTTTATTTGTGTGTTAACCAATAACCAAATTAAAAACGTCTTTAACTAAACTGTGCTCTATTACATTATCTACTACATTTGTTGCCAAACAGACAGCTGTAAAGCAATAGCCAGTGGCATTGAACATTTCCTGAATGCTCTGCCAAGCTTCAAATTTAGCTTTGAGTGTTTTTCCATCGTTGAGTTTACTCACCACTGTCATAGAAAACGGCTTCACTGCTTCAACCAGCAACTCCTTCATTTAGCTGGTGCCCAGTTAACCGACCGACTTCGCTTTGTTGCCATTGGAATAACAATTTACTCTGAAATAAATTGAAATGTTACTTATATATTTAAATAAAAAGAAATTAATCTATTTATTGTTTATTTTAATTACCTTTTTTTAATTTTGTTAATTTTTATGAGCTCACGGTCACGGCCAAAAATAAATTTGCAACAGATAAAAGAAACATATGAAAAATTTACCAACCAACTGTCAGAATGACAGCACAAACATGACGTTTACACTTAATCACGAAGTTAAACACGCATTTCTCTACTCTAAAATTAAGAGTGACGTTTAGCGTTAAGCTGACTATTAAATTGATTATTGGTATGGTTCATTATTTAGAGTCCACTTAAATATTTAAGTCGTCACTAAATTTGATTATTGGCAAGGCCCTTTTAGTCGAACAAAATTTTTTACCAATTTTAGTAGCATTTCTTAAATTTTTACAAATTGGATAAATAAAATTAATTTGAGAGATATCAAGAACCGATCATCAATTTTTACCAAATTTGCGTACTATTTCTTGTAGATTTAATTTTTTTAATGAAAAACGGACTTTTGGATATTTACAAAAAAAAACTACTAAATATCGAAAACAATAATTTCTATGAAATAAAAAAAGGTTGAAGACAATTTTTTTAATGTTTAAAAAGCTTTTTGATTCGAAAGTAATTTTTTACCAAGTTTTAGTATTGGTTTTTATGTTTTGTAAAAAAACTGTCAATTAGATTTTTCTCAAAATTTTATCAGATGACAAAAACATCATTCTTCGTTGCACAAAATTGTTTTGGAGATGATATTTTAGTCGTAAGATTTTCGAGGTGACAAATTTGTTTTCGAGTTTTTTTGATTTATAAAAAAAAACCTTTAATTCGACTTTTTCCAAAAATATAGTTGTTTGTTATCACGTTACAATATATAATATAAAATTTAATTCAAGTCTCTAGCGTCATTGGTTCATGAGATATTTAGGGTTAACCAAAATTTTCACCTGTTTTTTAGACTGCTATGGTAAAAAAACCACCCACGCAATTTTCTTGAGAACCCTTTCTGCATTTTTCTGCATTATTATCTGTATAACAAAATTTATTTGAAGTCGATATCTCTTCTGGTTCTTGAGCTATAGACGACGAAAAAAACGTCGCGAACGTACGGACCGGACGTACGTACACCCACGCACAGACATCTTTCTAAAAATCTTTTATTTCGACTCTAGGGACCTTGAAACGTCGAGAAATGTCAAAGTTCAAATGATCAAAAAAGGTCAGTGAGACTCAGAAAATCTTTAGTTTTTTAATACCTGGCAATTAACCGTTATAAAGTTGAGTACTTAAAACAGTTTCTGTTTGTCAAAACTTTAAACTAGTTTTCTAAAAACGACTTTTTTTTTAATTGGAGGGCAGGATAACTCAAAAAGTTTTCAACCGATACTAATGAAATTTTTTACGCTAGAAGATATATGTTTTATAAACAAATAAAAGCCGTAGGAGAAGTGAGAATGCTTGCCAATTCTTTTTGACGATAGCCATCTTGGAGAAACAAATAAAAATGTTTGTATTTTAATGTGTGGCGACTCCACGACATCTATCAATCAAGAAAACAATCTAATCTAACAAACCATCCCTGATTTAATAATAATTCTGTATTTTTAAGGTGCGTGTCCATTTGAGAGTACTTCTGCTAGTTAAATCTCGAGAGCAACTCTCGGGAGACTGTCCATTTGCGACAGAGAGAAAAAACTAAATGAGAGAACCAAATTTCCTCGTCTCCGTCACTTCGATACCTCTTACTCTCATTTTTTATAGCGTGTTGAATTCGTATCGGTGTGTACATGTGTTCACCTCAAAGATTGACATATTTGACATTTCTCGAATGCCGAATTAGAAAACAAAACAATTTAGCATCGTCTTTTTGAGTGGACGTATTTATAATTCTAAAAAAATATCAGACTGTTCTCTTTAAACTAAAAATTGCATTAAAAATAAATATAATTAGTATAGCTAGAATATATATATTTATGGGTGTGTACCTCCTAGAATTTAAGAAGGTAATTTGTGTAAACAAAAAGAAACAAAACAATTTCTTTAATATTTTAACCTATTATTTAACTATAATTGAATGCAATAAACTAACACTCTTTTTCGTTGTGTATAGCACTGTAAATGAACCCAATAAAAGCAGGATACATTTGTATTAACAACAAAAAATGAAAAGGAGCAGGAACAAAGGCAGCACCCAGCACACATCACCACTCAGGCTAGGCGGCCTAGGAGGTAATAAATTTAGTTTTCCTTTGTATTGTATTACCATATAATCTTCTTCTTCTTCGAAAGGAGCAACATCTTCAGTTTCAGCTGAGAAGAAGAGGAAAAATAAATACCTATAATAAGAAACAAAATGACAAAACGAGTTAAAAATCAAGTGTGGGATATTGTTGGAACAGCGACTAGTGGTGCTGGGAATAGCAATGGTGCATCAACGTCCGGCGCAGTTGGAGGTGGTGGTGCAGCAGTTGCAGCTTCAAGCGGTGCAGTTGAGCTTTTGCAAGAGTCACTTAACGATGTCTTTTCACTGCTTCATCTGTATGGAAAAGTTGCAAGATGCACATTTGTGTCCGCATTGCTCAAAACTTTGTTGCTATTTGTGTATATCGCGTTGGATGACTGAACAACGTCGCCAATATCCGCATTGCAGAGTTGCTTTGGTAAATTAGCGATGGCTGGAGGATGTTGCCCAGCAAATTGAAAACCTTCAGTAGATTTGTTCAAATATTGGGACCAGGAATGGCTTGATTCAGGGTAAAGACTTGTTGGACTTGCAAATGTTGAATTTATCATCAATGTGCATTGTAGTGTGGAGCTCATTCGGGATATACATTTAAGCAGTTAGGTAAGTTTAACACTTTTTCAAAACCCTTTTGAAGTTTTGCATTGAAAAAAATCTTTTATTTCAGAACTAGTTTATGAGACACACATAACCCAGGTTAAGGAAGAAGTTTCTCAACTTCGAGCACGCCTCGCAGAGCTTATATTGCTCGTCCAAAGTGTCGAACACAATGTTGAAACTGTACGCAAAGCGAAAGACGAAAAAGTGCGAGAAATACGAAATGCCGTCGAACTCATGGTCAGCAGACTAGATTCCCAATTGAAAGTGAAATTGGTCACCCTGATGCGCCAGAAGAACTCACTTAGCCAAGAGACTGAACAGCTAGAGCATCTTTTACAAGAGATCGAACAACAAATGACAATATGTTCGAAATCACAACTCATAATGAAATCACCAGACCTCTTGAAAATGATTCACCAGGTGCGAATAAAACCAATGGCCAGCTACATCACTGCTCCAGTACCTGCTGATTTTCATAGTGAAATTGTTCCTGAATACGATACTGGCAACTTCCTAATGAAGCGCTTTTCCCAGCTGCAATTGAAAGGTGCCCCTGTTCATTCGGAGCCACTGGAGAGCAATGGGCTGCAGTGGCGTCTTAAGGTCTATCCCAATGGCAATGGAGCTGTTCGTGCTGAGTATTTATCGGTGTTTCTTGAGTTGGCTGCTGGTTTCCCCGAGACCAGCAAGTACGAGTACCGTGTGCAGATGATACATCAGAGTTCGAGTAAAATAATCCAGCGAGAGTTTGTGTCTGATTTTGAGGTTGGCGAGTGCTGGGGTTATAATCGTTTCTTTCGTCTGGATTTGTTAGCCTCCGAGGGTTATTTGAATTTGGCCAAAGACACTTTAGAACTTCGGTTCCAGGTTCGTCCGTCGACTTATTTCCAGCGGTGTCGTGATCAACAGTATTACATAAGTCAATTGTTGAAAAGACAAAAAGAACTTGTTGCGGAGAATAAGATTCTTCGTGAGAAGGCAACCAACGAAGAAGCAAGCAATGGCGTTGATCAAGTTGTCAATTTAGACGAAGAGGCTGGTAAGCATCAAGAGGCAAGTCAAAGTTCAGTGAATAATGCAACCGAAGAGACAAACAGTCAGGGATTTAAATCGTTGAGAGGCTTACATTCTGAACATAGCAGCACTAGTCGACCTAGTGAAACGGAAGAAAGTAACAAGAAGTCAAGTCGCAGTGATATTCAGAAAAGTGGTTAGTTTTTTTTCCTGTTGGTTTTTAAATGTGTGAATATGCTTTTTTTGTATTTTATTAGTTGACGCTTCGTTTTCTGGAATGCTACAAGCATTAGTTAATGGTTCCTCCACTTATAATTCCTCGTTTCGAGAAGGTGCCGTCGGGGGTGAGATGAAGCCGACTAATAGTGCTACACCCTTGAGTTGTAAGTATGAATCAGCATTGTCATATTCTCGCTGTCATAATTTTGTCTATAAGTCACCATCGATTGGCCTTGGTCCTCAGATAACCGTTTCAGAGGAGCTTGATTACGATGGCTTTTTCTTGACAGTAGTTGCTTTATGTTAAAAAAAAAATCCTGCCTTCACCAGTCATTCATTAACTTTACAGATATCCATCTTCTTTTAACATCTTTTAAAGTTTAAAAAATCTATGTTAATCGTTTCAAATAAAACAAAAAGCATTCGAAATTTTGTACTCATTTCAGCCCCCGAGAAATCTTCATTCCACATTCTTTCCAATTCATCACCTGATCTCACATCAACAACATTAGAAAAAACATTTCTTGGAAGTAATATCCTTTCAGATGCCTCTGATTCGGATGGCGAAGAGCCAGAAAGTTCTCCGCTGCCTGCTCCCTCATCAACATTATTCAAAATCAGTGCCACTTCCTTTTCAACACAAGATGAAAATCCATTGGGCGATGATAATGACTTTTCATCGGGCGAGAACGATGTTGAATATGCCGAATTATCTATGGCTCAAGGTATTTCTCTAAGCAATGATAAGTCCTCGTCCAGTGGTGCCAGTTCATCGAGGAGACCAACTAGCAGTGGACACTCGAATCACAACCACAACCACTACAACTCTAATCAACATTTATTGGCTGCTATTTGAAAAGAATACTATTTTCTTCTTTTTAATTTTGTTTTATTATTTTTAAACTATGTATACAAGTATAAGTAATTTAATTTTTATAAATGCGTACACATATTTTTTTATGATAATTTTGACTTTTTCAAAAAAAAACAAGAAACGGAAAGAAAAGAAAAACTTTAAATAAAAAAGAAAGAAAAAACGAAACAATTTCTCATTCCAATTTTGTACATTTTGCTTTGTTGTTGAAGTTCTTTGCGACGAACATTTTCTGATGCAAGTTTGTGTCCAATTCACGACATTGTCCACGTAGAGTAACTGTGTTGATTTCGAATTTGGCTATAATACAAAAAATAATAAATTGCAATAACAAAATGTAAACACAGTTGGTAAACAAGAGAATGTAACTCACCATTGTCTTCAAGCTTAGTATGGTAGTGCAATCTGGAGCATGGTGGACATTGAGCAGGGATTGTTTTGATATTCATATCTTTGTGACAAGTTTCGTGGTAATTCCATGAGCATTCTGTGATACAAAACAAAAACAAAATTAAGATTAATTTAAAAGAGGTGTTGAAATGTTGGCAATAAAATAATATTAGATTTTAATAATATCTGTTTGTTTTATTTATTTTAAACAAGATTTACAAAGTTACGTGAAGTTTTCATGCTTTTCCACACCACCTTCAAGACAAATTTCTTTGCTATTGAGGTAGCATGAAGGCGCGTTAACCGATTTTTTTCTTAAATGGTGTTCGGTTTCCCCAGTAGGCCTATTGCACACCATATGCTAAAAATAAAAAAAATATTAATATCACAAAAGACAAACAATAATATCACAGAAAAAGCTTTGAGGTAAAATTAAAATTAGCGAAGAAAAAGAGCGAAGTGAATATATATGTAAGTAGGTAACTCACAAATGGGATACTGTTAACATTTTATTCCTAAAACTTTTATCATCTAGCTGTCTATTATAAAACTTTAGTAAAAAGTAAATACGGATTCTAAGGAAATATCGAAGAAGGAAAAACTCATCTAGATTTTCACAACATTGAAAGTGTTTGACATTATTCAACTCATTAAAAAGGATGTTTACTAAGCCTTTTTGGTGGCAGTGCTTAGGAAATAAAGGTATAAACATTTTTTCTAGCATTTCTATGTAATTTATAAATTGTTGAGGTGGTGAAACTAAATTGCACTTGTCGTACTGTTTAAGTGTTGTAAAGTGAGAAGTAGGGTTATTGCTTGATGAAACGGTAGGAAGATCTAAGTTGCAATTATGGTTCTGGTAACATTTTCTATACAGCCATCCACAGACATAGTGGAAACTGTTCTGTTTCAAAAAGCTAGATATATCAATGTTCAGTGCAGTGGTTTCATTGAAAAAGGGAATAGCTGTTGACGTTTCCGGAAGCCATGAAACATTTTGAACCAAAGCATGATTTTCTAAAGCTGTAATTTTTTCCACTTCGATCATCTCACAATTGCCAGCCCTTACAATTTGAAGGTATTGTATTCCCCAAAGCTTTTGGAATGCGCTTTGGAATTGTGAGGCTGTGGGCCTGCTGTTATTGCCCAATGAACTTCTTATCTTTCCAAAAAAGAGTTCAAGGCAATCCTGGTTGAGGTGTCTAGTTAAAATGTATTTAAAGTGAAATTGTTTTAAATGCTGCCATAAGGAAAAAAGTGAAGATATATTTAACAGCCAACTGTAAATAAAATTGAACTTATTTGTTATGTCTATACCTTCGTAGTTTTTAACTCGAATTGATTTCAAAAAAACTCGCGCCCGACCTAAAAACTCTTCCTGCTCCTGGCTTTGTTGAAACCCTTTCTTCATATTTTGAGGCTGTCTTACTTTTGAAGTGTTGAATAAGTCAAACAGTTGATCAAACATTAAGACGAACTCGGCTGTATTGGTTACTGTTTTGCTTTCAGTTCCGGAGTTGGCAAAAGTCATAAGAGCTGCATATACTGTGTGGCTCAAAACTTGGGTAGCACCACAGACTTTCATTTTGTAAAAATTGTTAGGCTCAATGTGTCTGTTGGTTAATTTGGGGGCTAATCTAATGCTATTTTTGGAATCAGCTTCATACAAATTTTTTATGTCTGTCCAAGAAGCTGTTTTGGACTTTTCAAAACATATGTTATGTGAAAAAAGACAGTTTCTTGTACTTTTTAGAACATGTGGGGGATCAAAGAAAGCAAAAATTTTTTGGTCATTAACTTTAAAATAGGGTTTAGAAGGATTTATGCCTAGTTTTTTAAAAAGATTTACAAAATTGGAGCCTTGGTCACAAACAAAGTGAACTGGAACCAGACCACTTTCTTGAAGCGCAGATATTGCTTGCTCTACCAACTTTTTAAGCATATCACTTTTGCAAGAGGATTTTACAAAGTAGTACGCGATCTCATGAGTCCAATGAACTGCAACTCCTTGAGCCTTGATTACGACTACGTTTGTAGCGGGAAACTGAGAACGATGCTCCCCTTCACCGTAATCTTCCAGACCAATGATTGTATCGGTTCGTCTATTGTAGTCTAGATGAGCTTTTAATGACATCTCGTCAATGACAACCGAGCAAAATTTATACATTTCAGGATATTGATTGACCTTGAGCTCTAGGCTTTTAACGTTAAATTTAACGTTACCTGGAGCTTTCGGCCAATCAAAAATGAAATTTTTTAGTGTTGAAATGGAAGGAAGAGATAAAATTGGGCGAAGAAATCTTTAACAGGTAGGTGATACAAAGTATATAGAAAGTGAAAACACTTTAACAGCTTTGTCGTACCTTTTCCCTGTACCTACTTTTTTTAAATTATTCAAACTATTTTCAACAATTTTTTGCACTTCATTTGGCATTTTGTTGTAAGATTTCGCTGGAACTTCTTTGATGTTTTGAAGTTGTTCTATTTGAGCTTTCAACTCTGAAATTTCGAAATCTTTGCCACGAATTGTTTCTTCGTGCTCTTTTTGCATAATTTTAATTTTATCCTCAGCAGCTTTTAACTGTTCTATAAGTTTCATTTTTTTTGGTGTTTTATTCCTTAAATACTCACATGTTTGAGTTTGAGTGCTGTTGAACGAAATTTCATCTTCTTCTATTAGACCTGAATCTTCAAAGTGTCTTTCTCCACCAAAAGCTTCAGTCGGCTCAACTGAAGCTTCCGGTGAATAAACTATTAAAGAACCATCGGATTCATGCCTAACGAAGGAATCCATTTGTTCAACACTCAGGTTGGGCACAGACCATGGGTTTAATCTTTTTCTAGTACTTCCAGCAAACATGATGTCCGAAAAGTGCCTTTCGCAAACTCGTTCGTTTTTCGCAAGTTCTTGGAGGTTTAAATTTAACCTCCAAATTTCCCTACTAATGATTGAAAAATAATATTAGAATTTAAAAAAAAAAAACGTTTATTTAAAAGTTTATGTTTTTAAAATTTCTTAAACAAATTCAATAGAAATTTTTGAAAATTTACACGAATTGAAAATTTTGACATTTCTCGACGTTTCAAGGTCCCTCGAATCGAAATAAAATATTTTTAGAGAGTTGCCTGTGTGTACATACATACATATTAAAATCCAACAGTCAGTTTTTTGATAAAAAAAATAATTAAAATCTACAAAAAATAGTACGCAAATAATACTAAAATTGGTAAAAATTGGTTTTTGACTAAAATCTCGTTTACGGAAATAGATTTTGAAATCAAACTATTTAATCATATGCAAACATTGGTACATTTGCTCTTTTTTCTGTTTCCAACAGCTTGTTTATTAACATTGGTTGCGTATATAACTTCTCAACAGGTTAAGTTAAAATTTTTAATATTTTTTGTATTTTCACTATGTATATCTAGTTGGTTTTCTATGTCACATGACAGGAAGTCAATGGATCATGGCAAATTGAAATTAAAACTGGTGCATCAAATTGGTTCTTTGCTTCAAAGATCTGTTACCCAACTAGCTGCTTTTGTTTTGCATTTTGTTTCAAAAAAAAAGTAAAATGTACGTATTTTAATTGTAATACAAATATTAGACATATCTGTGAATTTTTGTATTATTTGTCTTTCTTTGCGCTAACCCTATAACTATGCATCATATTATATACTCATACAAATGCACTTTTCTAAAACCACTTCTCCTATTTCGATACTTATTACAGAGTTTTTAAGCTTCAATTTAAATATTCTTCAAAAAGTTTTTCAAATTAAAAGGAAAATTTCGAAAATTTTCCAACTAAATGGTGTTCCACCATTTTCATAAAACATTCATATGAGTCAGAACAAATATTTAAAAAAAAATTCTTAGAAAACTAATTTCGGCATTTTTAATTTTTCAACCAAACGCCGAAATTAGTTTTTATGACAATTTTTCGGGATCTTAGTTCAATTTGAAAATGGTTTCCAAAAACACTTTAAAGACTTCAAACGAAACTCAGAAAGGTTTCCATTATCCAAATGAAGAAAGTCTTTTGAAAATGCCAGCTTGGTATATCCAACAACTTCAAGAATTTCATATGATTTTTTTTATGAAATTCTTGAAGTTGTTGGATATACCAAGCTGGCATTTGCAAATGATTTGCTTCTTTTTGTTGATTCCAACGGTTCCGAGTATTGATTTGAGTCTTCTGGGTGGTAATTAAAACAATTTTGAAAAAAAACCAAAATTGAAAAAAAAATCGTATCCAGCTACTTTCAAGAATTTCATGAAAAAATCATATGAAATTCTTGAAGTTGTTGGATATACCAAGCTGGCATTTGCAAATGATTTGCTTCTTTTTGTTGATTCCAACGGTTCCGAGTATTGATTTGAGTCTTCTGGGTGGTAATTAAAACAATTTTGAAAAAAAAACAAAATTGAAAAAAAAATCGTATCCAGCTACTTTCAAGAATTTCATGAAAAAATCATATGAAATTCTTGAAGTTGTTGGATATACCAAGCTGGCATTTGCAAATGATTTGCTTCTTTTTGTTGATTCCAACGGTTCCGAGTATTGATTTGAGTCTTCTGGGTGGTAATTAAAACAATTTTGAAAAAAAACCAAAATTGAAAAAAAAATCGTATCCAGCTACTTTCAAGAATTTCATGAAAAAATCATATGAAATTCTTGAAGTTGTTGGATATACCAAGCTGGCATTTGCAAATGATTTGCTTCTTTTTGTTGATTCCAACGGTTCCGAGTATTGATTTGAGTCTTCTGGGTGGTAATTAAAACAATTTTGAAAAAAAACCAAAATTGAAAAAAAAATCGTATCCAGCTACTTTCAAGAATTTCATGAAAAAATCATATGAAATTCTTGAAGTTGTTGGATATACCAAGCTGGCATTTGCAAATGATTTGCTTCTTTTTGTTGATTCCAACGGTTCCGAGTATTGATTTGAGTCTTCTGGGTGGTAATTAAAACAATTTTGAAAAAAAAACAAAATTGAAAAAAAAATCGTATCCAGCTACTTTCAAGAATTTCATGAAAAAATCATATGAAATTCTTGAAGTTGTTGGATATACCAAGCTGGCATTTGCAAATGATTTGCTTCTTTTTGTTGATTCCAACGGTTCCGAGTATTGATTTGAGTCTTCTGGGTGGTAATTAAAACAATTTTGAAAAAAAACCAAAATTGAAAAAAAAATCGTATCCAGCTACTTTCAAGAATTTCATGAAAAAATCATATGAAATTCTTGAAGTTGTTGGATATACCAAGCTGGCATTTGCAAATGATTTGCTTCTTTTTGTTGATTCCAACGGTTCCGAGTATTGATTTGAGTCTTCTGGGTGGTAATTAAAACAATTTTGAAAAAAAAACAAAATTGAAAAAAAAATCGTATCCAGCTACTTTCAAGAATTTCATGAAAAAATCATATGAAATTCTTGAAGTTGTTGGATATACCAAGCTGGCATTTGCAAATGATTTGCTTCTTTTTGTTGATTCCAACGGTTCCGAGTATTGATTTGAGTCTTCTGGGTGGTAATTAAAACAATTTTGAAAAAAAACCAAAATTGAAAAAAAAATCGTATCCAGCTACTTTCAAGAATTTCATGAAAAAATCATATGAAATTCTTGAAGTTGTTGGATATACCAAGCTGGCATTTGCAAATGATTTGCTTCTTTTTGTTGATTCCAACGGTTCCGAGTATTGATTTGAGTCTTCTGGGTGGTAATTAAAACAATTTTGAAAAAAAACCAAAATTGAAAAAAAAATCGTATCCAGCTACTTTCAAGAATTTCATGAAAAAATCATATGAAATTCTTGAAGTTGTAGAATATACCAAGCTGGCATTTGCAAATGACCCGCTTCTTTTGGATGATTAAAACGCTTCTGAGTCTTAATTTAAAACCCTAACGTGGTATTTGAATCTATTTTCAATTTTAGCAGAAATTACAAAAAAATTCCATAAAAGAATAGTTTAGTCATTTCGTATACAATCCTTGAGCATGAGGAAACTATTTTCATATGTTTTTTTTTTGAAATATTTGTTGAAATTAAAAATTGATTTTGAAATTCAGCATAACACTTAATTTGTGACTCAGAAGCGTTTGAATTATCCAAATCGAAAGTACTTTTCGAGGATCTAATTCTACTTCTAAAACAGGATAAAACTTACCTTTCATCTTCGTCTGGAACCTTAAATGTTGTTTGGAAGTCAGTGCAATTCAATGCACATTCTCTTTTTCTTCTTTTTGATTGTTGATGGCTCATTTTTATATTAGTTCACTTCACTGTACACTTTATTTGTTTGAATAATTGATAAAACCCGTAAATTAAACACTTTTACTCAAAAACTCAAAATTAATTCTAGCAAAAAAATTTCGTTTGTCAATAAATTACGGTAAACGTTATAACGGTAGACCGTGGTGAATTTGTTTTTCCCTTCTCTTTCTCTGAGTTAGAGATAGATGGCATTAACAACCAAAACAAGAAAGGATGTGTTCAGAAAGAGTGTAACAATTTTAAGGTTTTTTAGACTAGACTTTATTTGTATATGTATGAACGAGTACATGTTTTTTTATAAATGAATGTTATGTTTATTTCAATAGTAATACCTTAACTATTAACTTAACTACTGTATTATCTAAAATATACTGCATTGAATTATTTTACATTGAATTATAAAAGGCGAATATAATAAAGTTCTAGGTATAGTTTACCGGGAATATTTATATAAAATATCCATATCTTCTGCAATTGCGGTATCAATCGATATTTTCTGGAACCTAGTGTTAACGTAACATTTATTTGTCATGAATTACTTTTTCAACTTTTTTATACACCATAAAAATCAATTATAAAATTTGGCTGTGATAATAATTACTTGAACACAGCATTTTCTATGTTTATAGTTATTCAGGTTTAGCCCAAACATCTATGAATAAGCCACAATGCACTTTCAGAAAAACTGTAGTTAGAACTTTCCCTCATTGATTTTTCCTTGTCGCTATATAACTGAAAGATAAGATATAAATAGTTAGAACTGGAAAACTTATAAAAAATTTGGTTGAAGAACAAATTTGGATATTCTTTTCACAAAACCACTGAACTAGCGAGAATACAAATATTTTTACTTTTGTACAAAAGTACTTTTCGGCTTATGTAGTTAAGCCTTTAAAAGCAACACACTACCTTAGAGGAAAGCAGTAAAAATAGCTTATCACCTATTCACAAATCTTATGCAATGAAAATTAGCAACAGAAGTAACAAGTTGACGGTCTTTTTATTTAGTGTCTACTTAAATCACTTATTTTCAGCATTTTGGAAATGTCGCGAGTAATGTAAAGAAAACAAACAACGAGTACACACAAATAAAATAGGAATGGAAAAAAGAGATGAGTATATAAAAATGTTTTCAATGTTCCATGTTTACATTCTGTAACTCTCGTTTTCAATGTTCCTGCAACTCTCGTATCGACAAAATGAAGTCGATAAACTCTGAAAATTGAAACAAATCTGAGTTTTTTTGCATCTTTCAACGGTCTGAGCGAAAATTAAACGCATAAACGCAGCTAATAATACAACTAATTGTTGTAGTGCTTTCAGAGTTTTATGTTTCTAGGTCCTAATTCTCATTGGACTGTTGCACCACCTAATTTATTTTACTTACTTAATGATTAAAACTGGCTTAAATTAACTAACTAATATTTATTTAAATGCGTAATTTAGAATTGTTTCTAATTCTTCATTGTTCTGGCATTTAACAAGAGTAATTAATTTCACTTCATATTCGAATGATATTACTCTCAAACGAACACAATGAGAGTACCATAAAGTTGTTCATACACAATTTTGAATTTTCTTTGAACACCTCTGAACAGCTGACTACATCCGCCATTTTTCAAAGGTGGTCGCCATTTTTAAAAGGTGGTGAGCAGAGAGAAAAGAGAGAAAAGTTTTTTCTCTCTCGTGGTGAGTATGTGCACAAACTTTCATAAGTATGTGTTCCCCACATTTTTTTTATATGGAGTTAACACATATGCAAGTTGGTGGCAAAATCACAGCTTGTAGGCAAAAAGAGAAAAACCGTCGAAGTTGGTTCTCTCTATTAGTTCTTTCTCAATGAGAAAAAACTAAATGAGAGAACCAAATTTCCTCGTCTCCGTCACTTCGATACCTCTTACTCTCATTTTTTATAGCGTGTTGAATTCGTATCGGTGTGTACATGTGTTCACCTCAAAGATTGACATATTTGACATTTCTCGAATGCCGAATTAGAAAACAAAACAATTTAGCATCGTCTTTTTGAGTGGACGTATTTATAATTCTAAAAAAATATCAGACTGTTCTCTTTAAACTAAAAATTGCATTAAAAATAAATATAATTAGTATAGCTAGAATATATATATTTATGGGTGTGTACCTCCTAGAATTTAAGAAGGTAATTTGTGTAAACAAAAAGAAACAAAACAATTTCTTTAATATTTTAACCTATTATTTAACTATAATTGAATGCAATAAACTAACACTCTTTTTCGTTGTGTATAGCACTGTAAATGAACCCAATAAAAGCAGGATACATTTGTATTAACAACAAAAAATGAAAAGGAGCAGGAACAAAGGCAGCACCCAGCACACATCACCACTCAGGCTAGGCGGCCTAGGAGGTAATAAATTTAGTTTTCCTTTGTATTGTATTACCATATAATCTTCTTCTTCTTCGAAAGGAGCAACATCTTCAGTTTCAGCTGAGAAGAAGAGGAAAAATAAATACCTATAATAAGAAACAAAATGACAAAACGAGTTAAAAATCAAGTGTGGGATATTGTTGGAACAGCGACTAGTGGTGCTGGGAATAGCAATGGTGCATCAACGTCCGGCGCAGTTGGAGGTGGTGGTGCAGCAGTTGCAGCTTCAAGCGGTGCAGTTGAGCTTTTGCAAGAGTCACTTAACGATGTCTTTTCACTGCTTCATCTGTATGGAAAAGTTGCAAGATGCACATTTGTGTCCGCATTGCTCAAAACTTTGTTGCTATTTGTGTATATCGCGTTGGATGACTGAACAACGTCGCCAATATCCGCATTGCAGAGTTGCTTTGGTAAATTAGCGATGGCTGGAGGATGTTGCCCAGCAAATTGAAAACCTTCAGTAGATTTGTTCAAATATTGGGACCAGGAATGGCTTGATTCAGGGTAAAGACTTGTTGGACTTGCAAATGTTGAATTTATCATCAATGTGCATTGTAGTGTGGAGCTCATTCGGGATATACATTTAAGCAGTTAGGTAAGTTTAACACTTTTTCAAAACCCTTTTGAAGTTTTGCATTGAAAAAAATCTTTTATTTCAGAACTAGTTTATGAGACACACATAACCCAGGTTAAGGAAGAAGTTTCTCAACTTCGAGCACGCCTCGCAGAGCTTATATTGCTCGTCCAAAGTGTCGAACACAATGTTGAAACTGTACGCAAAGCGAAAGACGAAAAAGTGCGAGAAATACGAAATGCCGTCGAACTCATGGTCAGCAGACTAGATTCCCAATTGAAAGTGAAATTGGTCACCCTGATGCGCCAGAAGAACTCACTTAGCCAAGAGACTGAACAGCTAGAGCATCTTTTACAAGAGATCGAACAACAAATGACAATATGTTCGAAATCACAACTCATAATGAAATCACCAGACCTCTTGAAAATGATTCACCAGGTGCGAATAAAACCAATGGCCAGCTACATCACTGCTCCAGTACCTGCTGATTTTCATAGTGAAATTGTTCCTGAATACGATACTGGCAACTTCCTAATGAAGCGCTTTTCCCAGCTGCAATTGAAAGGTGCCCCTGTTCATTCGGAGCCACTGGAGAGCAATGGGCTGCAGTGGCGTCTTAAGGTCTATCCCAATGGCAATGGAGCTGTTCGTGCTGAGTATTTATCGGTGTTTCTTGAGTTGGCTGCTGGTTTCCCCGAGACCAGCAAGTACGAGTACCGTGTGCAGATGATACATCAGAGTTCGAGTAAAATAATCCAGCGAGAGTTTGTGTCTGATTTTGAGGTTGGCGAGTGCTGGGGTTATAATCGTTTCTTTCGTCTGGATTTGTTAGCCTCCGAGGGTTATTTGAATTTGGCCAAAGACACTTTAGAACTTCGGTTCCAGGTTCGTCCGTCGACTTATTTCCAGCGGTGTCGTGATCAACAGTATTACATAAGTCAATTGTTGAAAAGACAAAAAGAACTTGTTGCGGAGAATAAGATTCTTCGTGAGAAGGCAACCAACGAAGAAGCAAGCAATGGCGTTGATCAAGTTGTCAATTTAGACGAAGAGGCTGGTAAGCATCAAGAGGCAAGTCAAAGTTCAGTGAATAATGCAACCGAAGAGACAAACAGTCAGGGATTTAAATCGTTGAGAGGCTTACATTCTGAACATAGCAGCACTAGTCGACCTAGTGAAACGGAAGAAAGTAACAAGAAGTCAAGTCGCAGTGATATTCAGAAAAGTGGTTAGTTTTTTTTCCTGTTGGTTTTTAAATGTGTGAATATGCTTTTTTTGTATTTTATTAGTTGACGCTTCGTTTTCTGGAATGCTACAAGCATTAGTTAATGGTTCCTCCACTTATAATTCCTCGTTTCGAGAAGGTGCCGTCGGGGGTGAGATGAAGCCGACTAATAGTGCTACACCCTTGAGTTGTAAGTATGAATCAGCATTGTCATATTCTCGCTGTCATAATTTTGTCTATAAGTCACCATCGATTGGCCTTGGTCCTCAGATAACCGTTTCAGAGGAGCTTGATTACGATGGCTTTTTCTTGACAGTAGTTGCTTTATGTTAAAAAAAAAATCCTGCCTTCACCAGTCATTCATTAACTTTACAGATATCCATCTTCTTTTAACATCTTTTAAAGTTTAAAAAATCTATGTTAATCGTTTCAAATAAAACAAAAAGCATTCGAAATTTTGTACTCATTTCAGCCCCCGAGAAATCTTCATTCCACATTCTTTCCAATTCATCACCTGATCTCACATCAACAACATTAGAAAAAACATTTCTTGGAAGTAATATCCTTTCAGATGCCTCTGATTCGGATGGCGAAGAGCCAGAAAGTTCTCCGCTGCCTGCTCCCTCATCAACATTATTCAAAATCAGTGCCACTTCCTTTTCAACACAAGATGAAAATCCATTGGGCGATGATAATGACTTTTCATCGGGCGAGAACGATGTTGAATATGCCGAATTATCTATGGCTCAAGGTATTTCTCTAAGCAATGATAAGTCCTCGTCCAGTGGTGCCAGTTCATCGAGGAGACCAACTAGCAGTGGACACTCGAATCACAACCACAACCACTACAACTCTAATCAACATTTATTGGCTGCTATTTGAAAAGAATACTATTTTCTTCTTTTTAATTTTGTTTTATTATTTTTAAACTATGTATACAAGTATAAGTAATTTAATTTTTATAAATGCGTACACATATTTTTTTATGATAATTTTGACTTTTTCAAAAAAAAACAAGAAACGGAAAGAAAAGAAAAACTTTAAATAAAAAAGAAAGAAAAAACGAAACAATTTCTCATTCCAATTTTGTACATTTTGCTTTGTTGTTGAAGTTCTTTGCGACGAACATTTTCTGATGCAAGTTTGTGTCCAATTCACGACATTGTCCACGTAGAGTAACTGTGTTGATTTCGAATTTGGCTATAATACAAAAAATAATAAATTGCAATAACAAAATGTAAACACAGTTGGTAAACAAGAGAATGTAACTCACCATTGTCTTCAAGCTTAGTATGGTAGTGCAATCTGGAGCATGGTGGACATTGAGCAGGGATTGTTTTGATATTCATATCTTTGTGACAAGTTTCGTGGTAATTCCATGAGCATTCTGTGATACAAAACAAAAACAAAATTAAGATTAATTTAAAAGAGGTGTTGAAATGTTGGCAATAAAATAATATTAGATTTTAATAATATCTGTTTGTTTTATTTATTTTAAACAAGATTTACAAAGTTACGTGAAGTTTTCATGCTTTTCCACACCACCTTCAAGACAAATTTCTTTGCTATTGAGGTAGCATGAAGGCGCGTTAACCGATTTTTTTCTTAAATGGTGTTCGGTTTCCCCAGTAGGCCTATTGCACACCATATGCTAAAAATAAAAAAAATATTAATATCACAAAAGACAAACAATAATATCACAGAAAAAGCTTTGAGGTAAAATTAAAATTAGCGAAGAAAAAGAGCGAAGTGAATATATATGTAAGTAGGTAACTCACAAATGGGATACTGTTAACATTTTATTCCTAAAACTTTTATCATCTAGCTGTCTATTATAAAACTTTAGTAAAAAGTAAATACGGATTCTAAGGAAATATCGAAGAAGGAAAAACTCATCTAGATTTTCACAACATTGAAAGTGTTTGACATTATTCAACTCATTAAAAAGGATGTTTACTAAGCCTTTTTGGTGGCAGTGCTTAGGAAATAAAGGTATAAACATTTTTTCTAGCATTTCTATGTAATTTATAAATTGTTGAGGTGGTGAAACTAAATTGCACTTGTCGTACTGTTTAAGTGTTGTAAAGTGAGAAGTAGGGTTATTGCTTGATGAAACGGTAGGAAGATCTAAGTTGCAATTATGGTTCTGGTAACATTTTCTATACAGCCATCCACAGACATAGTGGAAACTGTTCTGTTTCAAAAAGCTAGATATATCAATGTTCAGTGCAGTGGTTTCATTGAAAAAGGGAATAGCTGTTGACGTTTCCGGAAGCCATGAAACATTTTGAACCAAAGCATGATTTTCTAAAGCTGTAATTTTTTCCACTTCGATCATCTCACAATTGCCAGCCCTTACAATTTGAAGGTATTGTATTCCCCAAAGCTTTTGGAATGCGCTTTGGAATTGTGAGGCTGTGGGCCTGCTGTTATTGCCCAATGAACTTCTTATCTTTCCAAAAAAGAGTTCAAGGCAATCCTGGTTGAGGTGTCTAGTTAAAATGTATTTAAAGTGAAATTGTTTTAAATGCTGCCATAAGGAAAAAAGTGAAGATATATTTAACAGCCAACTGTAAATAAAATTGAACTTATTTGTTATGTCTATACCTACGTAGTTTTTAACTCGAATTGATTTCAAAAAAACTCGCGCCCGACCTAAAAACTCTTCCTGCTCCTGGCTTTGTTGAAACCCTTTCTTCATATTTTGAGGCTGTCTTACTTTTGAAGTGTTGAATAAGTCAAACAGTTGATCAAACATTAAGACGAACTCGGCTGTATTGGTTACTGTTTTGCTTTCAGTTCCGGAGTTGGCAAAAGTCATAAGAGCTGCATATACTGTGTGGCTCAAAACTTGGGTAGCACCACAGACTTTCATTTTGTAAAAATTGTTAGGCTCAATGTGTCTGTTGGTTAATTTGGGGGCTAATCTAATGCTATTTTTGGAATCAGCTTCATACAAATTTTTTATGTCTGTCCAAGAAGCTGTTTTGGACTTTTCAAAACATATGTTATGTGAAAAAAGACAGTTTCTTGTACTTTTTAGAACATGTGGGGGATCAAAGAAAGCAAAAATTTTTTGGTCATTAACTTTAAAATAGGGTTTAGAAGGATTTATGCCTAGTTTTTTAAAAAGATTTACAAAATTGGAGCCTTGGTCACAAACAAAGTGAACTGGAACCAGACCACTTTCTTGAAGCGCAGATATTGCTTGCTCTACCAACTTTTTAAGCATATCACTTTTGCAAGAGGATTTTACAAAGTAGTACGCGATCTCATGAGTCCAATGAACTGCAACTCCTTGAGCCTTGATTACGACTACGTTTGTAGCGGGAAACTGAGAACGATGCTCCCCTTCACCGTAATCTTCCAGACCAATGATTGTATCGGTTCGTCTATTGTAGTCTAGATGAGCTTTTAATGACATCTCGTCAATGACAACCGAGCAAAATTTATACATTTCAGGATATTGATTGACCTTGAGCTCTAGGCTTTTAACGTTAAATTTAACGTTACCTGGAGCTTTCGGCCAATCAAAAATGAAATTTTTTAGTGTTGAAATGGAAGGAAGAGATAAAATTGGGCGAAGAAATCTTTAACAGGTAGGTGATACAAAGTATATAGAAAGTGAAAACACTTTAACAGCTTTGTCGTACCTTTTCCCTGTACCTACTTTTTTTAAATTATTCAAACTATTTTCAACAATTTTTTGCACTTCATTTGGCATTTTGTTGTAAGATTTCGCTGGAACTTCTTTGATGTTTTGAAGTTGTTCTATTTGAGCTTTCAACTCTGAAATTTCGAAATCTTTGCCACGAATTGTTTCTTCGTGCTCTTTTTGCATAATTTTAATTTTATCCTCAGCAGCTTTTAACTGTTCTATAAGTTTCATTTTTTTTGGTGTTTTATTCCTTAAATACTCACATGTTTGAGTTTGAGTGCTGTTGAACGAAATTTCATCTTCTTCTATTAGACCTGAATCTTCAAAGTGTCTTTCTCCACCAAAAGCTTCAGTCGGCTCAACTGAAGCTTCCGGTGAATAAACTATTAAAGAACCATCGGATTCATGCCTAACGAAGGAATCCATTTGTTCAACACTCAGGTTGGGCACAGACCATGGGTTTAATCTTTTTCTAGTACTTCCAGCAAACATGATGTCCGAAAAGTGCCTTTCGCAAACTCGTTCGTTTTTCGCAAGTTCTTGGAGGTTTAAATTTAACCTCCAAATTTCCCTACTAATGATTGAAAAATAATATTAGAATTTAAAAAAAAAAAACGTTTATTTAAAAGTTTATGTTTTTAAAATTTCTTAAACAAATTCAATAGAAATTTTTGAAAATTTACACGAATTGAAAATTTTGACATTTCTCGACGTTTCAAGGTCCCTCGAATCGAAATAAAATATTTTTAGAGAGTTGCCTGTGTGTACATACATACATATTAAAATCCAACAGTCAGTTTTTTGATAAAAAAAATAATTAAAATCTACAAAAAATAGTACGCAAATAATACTAAAATTGGTAAAAATTGGTTTTTGACTAAAATCTCGTTTACGGAAATAGATTTTGAAATCAAACTATTTAATCATATGCAAACATTGGTACATTTGCTCTTTTTTCTGTTTCCAACAGCTTGTTTATTAACATTGGTTGCGTATATAACTTCTCAACAGGTTAAGTTAAAATTTTTAATATTTTTTGTATTTTCACTATGTATATCTAGTTGGTTTTCTATGTCACATGACAGGAAGTCAATGGATCATGGCAAATTGAAATTAAAACTGGTGCATCAAATTGGTTCTTTGCTTCAAAGATCTGTTACCCAACTAGCTGCTTTTGTTTTGCATTTTGTTTCAAAAAAAAAGTAAAATGTACGTATTTTAATTGTAATACAAATATTAGACATATCTGTGAATTTTTGTATTATTTGTCTTTCTTTGCGCTAACCCTATAACTATGCATCATATTATATACTCATACAAATGCACTTTTCTAAAACCACTTCTCCTATTTCGATACTTATTACAGAGTTTTTAAGCTTCAATTTAAATATTCTTCAAAAAGTTTTTCAAATTAAAAGGAAAATTTCGAAAATTTTCCAACTAAATGGTGTTCCACCATTTTCATAAAACATTCATATGAGTCAGAACAAATATTTAAAAAAAAATTCTTAGAAAACTAATTTCGGCATTTTTAATTTTTCAACCAAACGCCGAAATTAGTTTTTATGACAATTTTTCGGGATCTTAGTTCAATTTGAAAATGGTTTCCAAAAACACTTTAAAGACTTCAAACGAAACTCAGAAAGGTTTCCATTATCCAAATGAAGAAAGTCTTTTGAAAATGCCAGCTTGGTATATCCAACAACTTCAAGAATTTCATATGATTTTTTCATGAAATTCTTGAAGTTGTTGGATATACCAAGCTGGCATTTGCAAATGATTTGCTTCTTTTTGTTGATTCCAACGGTTCCGAGTATTGATTAGAGTCTTCTGGGTGGTAATTAAAACAATTTTGAAAAAAAACCAAAATTGAAAAAAAAATCGTATCCAGCTACTTTCAAGAATTTCATGAAAAAATCATATGAAATTCTTGAAGTTGTTGGATATACCAAGCTGGCATTTGCAAATGATTTGCTTCTTTTTGTTGATTCCAACGGTTCCGAGTATTGATTTGAGTCTTCTGGGTGGTAATTAAAACAATTTTGAAAAAAAAACAAAATTGAAAAAAAAATCGTATCCAGCTACTTTCAAGAATTTCATGAAAAAATCATATGAAATTCTTGAAGTTGTTGGATATACCAAGCTGGCATTTGCAAATGATTTGCTTCTTTTTGTTGATTCCAACGGTTCCGAGTATTGATTTGAGTCTTCTGGGTGGTAATTAAAACAATTTTGAAAAAAAACCAAAATTGAAAAAAAAATCGTATCCAGCTACTTTCAAGAATTTCATGAAAAAATCATATGAAATTCTTGAAGTTGTTGGATATACCAAGCTGGCATTTGCAAATGATTTGCTTCTTTTTGTTGATTCCAACGGTTCCGAGTATTGATTTGAGTCTTCTGGGTGGTAATTAAAACAATTTTGAAAAAAAACCAAAATTGAAAAAAAAATCGTATCCAGCTACTTTCAAGAATTTCATGAAAAAATCATATGAAATTCTTGAAGTTGTAGAATATACCAAGCTGGCATTTGCAAATGACCCGCTTCTTTTGGATGATTAAAACGCTTCTGAGTCTTAATTTAAAACCCTAACGTGGTATTTGAATCTATTTTCAATTTTAGCAGAAATTACAAAAAAATTCCATAAAAGAATAGTTTAGTCATTTCGTATACAATCCTTGAGCATGAGGAAACTATTTTCATATGTTTTTTTTTTGAAATATTTGTTGAAATTAAAAATTGATTTTGAAATTCAGCATAACACTTAATTTGTGACTCAGAAGCGTTTGAATTATCCAAATCGAAAGTACTTTTCGAGGATCTAATTCTACTTCTAAAACAGGATAAAACTTACCTTTCATCTTCGTCTGGAACCTTAAATGTTGTTTGGAAGTCAGTGCAATTCAATGCACATTCTCTTTTTCTTCTTTTTGATTGTTGATGGCTCATTTTTATATTAGTTCACTTCACTGTACACTTTATTTGTTTGAATAATTGATAAAACCCGTAAATTAAACACTTTTACTCAAAAACTCAAAATTAATTCTAGCAAAAAAATTTCGTTTGTCAATAAATTACGGTAAACGTTATAACGGTAGACCGTGGTGAATTTGTTTTTCCCTTCTCTTTCTCTGAGTTAGAGATAGATGGCATTAACAACCAAAACAAGAAAGGATGTGTTCAGAAAGAGTGTAACAATTTTAAGGTTTTTTAGACTAGACTTTATTTGTATATGTATGAACGAGTACATGTTTTTTTATAAATGAATGTTATGTTTATTTCAATAGTAATACCTTAACTATTAACTTAACTACTGTATTATCTAAAATATACTGCATTGAATTATTTTACATTGAATTATAAAAGGCGAATATAATAAAGTTCTAGGTATAGTTTACCGGGAATATTTATATAAAATATCCATATCTTCTGCAATTGCGGTATCAATCGATATTTTCTGGAACCTAGTGTTAACGTAACATTTATTTGTCATGAATTACTTTTTCAACTTTTTTATACACCATAAAAATCAATTATAAAATTTGGCTGTGATAATAATTACTTGAACACAGCATTTTCTATGTTTATAGTTATTCAGGTTTAGCCCAAACATCTATGAATAAGCCACAATGCACTTTCAGAAAAACTGTAGTTAGAACTTTCCCTCATTGATTTTTCCTTGTCGCTATATAACTGAAAGATAAGATATAAATAGTTAGAACTGGAAAACTTATAAAAAATTTGGTTGAAGAACAAATTTGGATATTCTTTTCACAAAACCACTGAACTAGCGAGAATACAAATATTTTTACTTTTGTACAAAAGTACTTTTCGGCTTATGTAGTTAAGCCTTTAAAAGCAACACACTACCTTAGAGGAAAGCAGTAAAAATAGCTTATCACCTATTCACAAATCTTATGCAATGAAAATTAGCAACAGAAGTAACAAGTTGACGGTCTTTTTATTTAGTGTCTACTTAAATCACTTATTTTCAGCATTTTGGAAATGTCGCGAGTAATGTAAAGAAAACAAACAACGAGTACACACAAATAAAATAGGAATGGAAAAAAGAGATGAGTATATAAAAATGTTTTCAATGTTCCATGTTTACATTCTGTAACTCTCGTTTTCAATGTTCCTGCAACTCTCGTATCGACAAAATGAAGTCGATAAACTCTGAAAATTGAAACAAATCTGAGTTTTTTTGCATCTTTCAACGGTCTGAGCGAAAATTAAACGCATAAACGCAGCTAATAATACAACTAATTGTTGTAGTGCTTTCAGAGTTTTATGTTTCTAGGTCCTAATTCTCATTGGACTGTTGCACCACCTAATTTATTTTACTTACTTAATGATTAAAACTGGCTTAAATTAACTAACTAATATTTATTTAAATGCGTAATTTAGAATTGTTTCTAATTCTTCATTGTTCTGGCATTTAACAAGAGTAATTAATTTCACTTCATATTCGAATGATATTACTCTCAAACGAACACAATGAGAGTACCATAAAGTTGTTCATACACAATTTTGAATTTTCTTTGAACACCTCTGAACAGCTGACTACATCCGCCATTTTTCAAAGGTGGTCGCCATTTTTAAAAGGTGGTGAGCAGAGAGAAAAGAGAGAAAAGTTTTTTCTCTCTCGTGGTGAGTATGTGCACAAACTTTCATAAGTATGTGTTCCCCACATTTTTTTTATATGGAGTTAACACATATGCAAGTTGGTGGCAAAATCACAGCTTGTAGGCAAAAAGAGAAAAACCGTCGAAGTTGGTTCTCTCTATTAGTTCTTTCTCAATGATTTGCGAGCCAAATTTTAGAAGTTTTGCTATCGCGAGCTCTCTGCTAGAATATTGAGAGTTTTCTTGCTGAGAGTACTCTCATAATCGTGTCCAGTGCTGTCGTTTTAAAAATTTCAAGAGTAGTATTTTTCTCTCATTTTGAGGAGTATTTTCTTAAATTGAGGAGTAAAACAAAAAACAACAAACACATTCTTGGCCCATGAACAAAATTAAAAACTGAAAGTAATAATATCTAAATTCGAAGTTAATTGACCTACTGTAAAGGTAAATGTTCCGAAAATAGACAAATAGAAGAATCTAATGTCATGGCATATTTTTGCTTACACTGCTAAAAGGCCAACATTTTAAAATAATATAGTTAAAATAAATAAAAAAGATTTTAAATAAAAAGGATTTGTTTCATATTTTCAGATACAAACATTAAGGGGCCAGGTATAGCTATAATTGAAATCGATCCCGACAAATTTTTGAATCGATATTTTACGGTGTTTCCCTTTGATTAGAAATGAAAATCATATATTGATCGATCAGAAATCACACAAAGAATTTTTTTTTTTTTGAGAAAAAAAGTTTAGTTGCGAATTTATTGCTAAAATGCATTTTCCGGACGGAAATTCATTTTCCTGAACAGCTAATATACTTTTGTGTTCAAAACTGAAATGAATCTTTCCACTGATTTGTGTTCCAATTTTACACAGTTCTAATGACAGATTTCTGTCAGTAAAAATGTTTCGGTGGTTTTCAATCAGGAAATTTTTTTTCAATAACAGAAATTTTTAAGGATAGCTACGAGCTACGTATAAACGACCTGTCAAAAAAATTCCAATGTTTGTTTTCAATGATGAAAACAAATGATTGCTATAACTAGCGGCTAACACAATTTTTTGTAATTCTCGATTAAAGTTTTCGATGGCTCCCATTTTTCGGTGAAATTGTTTTTTAGAAGTTTCTTAGCAGTTAGTACGGCATTCACCGTTTCTACCCTGAGCGAATTTCTTTTTTTATCTTTTATAAGGCTAACATCTGAAAATTTTCTTTCTGCTGTTGCACTACTATGGGGCAAACTGATTAATGAACCGACGCATTTTTTAATCAGGGTAAACATTAAATCATTTGCGTTTTTTATTTGAAATATTTCGCTATCGCAATCTGGAAATAATGGAACGAACATTTGGAATGGGAATAGAACACAACAGAGATGTTAGTAGGTACCTAAATGCAATCACAGATGTGCAAGTTTTGGAATTATATTTTAAAATTTGGTTTTTATTGTAAACCAAATAACAATTTCTGTTGCGTTTTATTTTGGGGAGTAGTTTTCGGCCGTGGGTAGTAGAGTAGCAGTTGACTCTTGAAAGGAGTAAAATACTACTATAGTAGCAAAAACGACAGCAGTGATCGTGTCCACTTGATAGATTTCTTCTGCTAGCATATTATCAGTTGGACATGTATTTTATCCACACTGATAACTTCCCATCCCGTCTGTCGATTTGCCTTGCTTAAAAGGTCTGTAGGTTTTCGTGTTTTGTTAAAAAATTTGTTAGTTGAATTATTCTAAAAGATTTAAAAATTACCAACAACATTTTGCATTTGATAAAATAATTTGATTTCAAAATCTGTTTTTGTAAACGAGATTTTTAGTCGAAAAAATTTGTTTACCAATTTTAGTAGCATTTGTTAAAAAAATTTATTTCTTAAATAAATAAATACAAATTGGATGAATGAATCTAATTTAAAGTCAATATCTTCTATTGTTCACGAGATATCGAGAACCGAACATCAATTTTTACCAAATTTGCGTACTATTTTTTGTAGACTTTGTTTTTTTTTTTTGAAAATATGGATTTTTATTAAAAAAAAACTACAGAATATCGAAAACAATATTTTCTGTGAAATAAAAAAGTTTGAAGACAAAGTTTTTAATTTTTGAAAAGCTATTTGAGTCGAAAGTAAATTTTTAACAAGTTTTAGTATTGTTTTTTTTTTAGGTTTTTATTTTTTGTAAAAAAAACTGTCAATTAGATTTTTCTCAAAATTTAACTGAATGTTGAAAACAATATTTCTTATAAGTTAAAATTATTTGCAAGCCATAATCTCAAATTTTTAAAAAGATATTTGTGTCGGAAATGAATTTTTACCAACTTTTGTTAAATTTTCTTTTAAGTTTCTATTTTTTGTTAAAAAACTGTCAATTCGATTTTTCTCAAAATTTTATCGAATGTTGAAAACAATATTTCTTATAAAATAAAATAAGTTGGAAGCCATAACCTCAAATTTTTGCAAAGTTATTTGAGTCAAAATTCAATTTGTAACAACTTTGAGTAATATTTTTTTTAGGTTTTTATTTTTTATAAAACAAACTGTCAATTAGATTTTTCTTAAATTTTGTTAAAAAAATATGTTAAAAACGTTATTTTTCGTTGCACCAAATTGTTTTGGAGATAAAATCATTTTTTATTCGTACAATTTTCGAGGTGACAAATTTTTTTTCAGTTTTTTTTTTTTTGATTTATAAAAAAACCGTTAATTGGATTTTTTTCATAAAATATACTTGTTTGGTATAACGTTACAATATATAATATAATATTTAATTCAATTCTCTAGCGTTTTTGGTTCGTGAGATATTTGGGGTTAACCAACATTTTCACCCTTTATTTAAACTGCTATGGTAAAAAACCACCCACTCAATTTTCTTGAGATCCCTTTCTGCATCTTTCTGCATTATTATTTGTATATTTATTTGAAGTCGATATCTTTACTAGTTCTTGAGCTATGGACGACGAAAAAACGTCGCGAACGTACGGACGTACAGACGTAAGGACGTACGAACGTACGTACACACGCACGCACAGGCATCTTTCTAAAAATCTTTTATTTCGACTCTAGGGATCTTGAAACGTCGAGAAATGACAAAATTTTCAATTTGACTAATCGGACCCATTACAATAACTTCCTATGGGAAGGTAAAAATGTATTTTCAAATCAAATTTATATGAAAAAAAGACATAGTTTCCACTGCTTTGCCATGTTTACTCTCGACAGCTACTCGCAAAATACGAACTGTGTTGGTGGTAAACACATGTGTCCACTTGCGAGTGACTTTCAAAAAGATCGAATGTCGAGAGTAATTAGTCAACTCTCCGCGAGCTACTCTCCAGACTATGTCCACTTGCGAGATCGCTCTCGAGAGCAGCTTGAGAGCGACTCGCAGCACGTTTACTCTCAAATGGACACACACCTTTATGTTTGAATGTTGAGAACCCTTGTAAATAGCTTTTAATCAAAAACACTCTAATGAAGATATAAATCCTTCGTACGTATCACCCTCCAAAACCCATTTGTTTACATTGTTGTATTTGTAATTTTGACATTATGTCCATGAATAAATGTGAAATCCAACAACAACTCACCACGCACCGCACCTCATTAATTGTGTCTTAGTGTGCGTGTTTTCACGCACACTAAGAAATATTTTATGAGATCCGTTTCCGGTTTAGCTTGTAGGCAAACCAATATAGCTACCGAGGATTTATATCTTTACTAGAGTGTTTTTGCTTTTAATTTTAAACAAAAATACTTCATTACCAAGATCGGAATCTCAGACTGACATCTCGGTTTGCCTACAAGCTAACTACACACTAAATGTGAGAAAGTGTGCGTAAAATGATGCAAAAAACCAAACACATTCTCACATTTAGTCCTCAGGCCCATCAAAATGCTTCATTATAGTAACATCTAAATGCTTCATTTTGAATGTTTCTTGGGCTCGTTCAAAAACTAAACAATCCTTACCAACAGAATCTGAAGTGCTGACATGGTCTTAAATTGGAAGATTTGTATAACTTTTTAATTTCAATCCAAATAAATGTTGTTAATGTATATTAAATAAAATAAAATGGACCAAATACATATTTATTGATTTATTAGTGCTGTATTTTGTTTACTTAAATTATTTGCGAGCGCAACATGCGCTGCAACTGGTTAAGTATAATTATTGTAAATGGACAAAAGTGTAACTCAATACTTTGTAAAACAACAAAACAGACAATTTTTTCAGCTTTTGTTTGCTTAGAGCATTTTTTTGGCGACGTTAGAAGTTTTTTTTTTACGAGAAGCATACTTGTAAAGTTCCATTGCCAAATTTAGCTAGTTCAGATTCCTCAATTAGATTAGTATTTTCATCATTTAAGCAGTTCGATAATTGCAAGACCAAATTTTAGTTTTGTTTGTTGCAGAAATATTCCTGAAAATTTCTTTTTAAGGGACTTTGTTAGAGTTAGAATTTTGTTTGTAGTTAGATTTTGGAATAAAAATTTGAGGGAACCATGTTTTAAAAATAAGTTGCTTTGTGTAAAGCATCTTTAAGGAATAGAAATAGGCAATATGTTTACACACAATACCAACTAAATGCTGCTATTAATGCTAATTTTGTTTCTAAAAAGTTGATGAAGGTTAGCTGAAGCGGAAATTTTTTTAATGAACATTGAACATAGCAATTGTCAGTTGTCAGTGAACCTTTGTTGGGTAAGGTTGCCCCTGTGTTGTGCGTCTCCGTTCTGTCTGTGCTCGTTCGTTTTTATTTTTGTATTGTTTTTTTAAATCGTGTCGTGGAGCAGTTTACCCTACTAAACTTAAATATAATTATACATATACACAAAAAAGTTAAAAAAAATAAAACACAAAAAAACAATAATTTGTCACAACAATAAGTCAAACATTAATTTATAAGTGGTTCCAAAAAAAAAAAAACAACAACAAAAAACAATAACAACAGTGCACCCCCAAATAAAAACAACAATAAAGAAATCACGCCACTCAAGAACAACAAAAAACACCTATAACAAACAAAAATGATAAGCCACTCAGCACAGCACATCACAGTGAGTACCATCCTATCTTTACTTTCCCCTTCTTCCACAGTTTCACAGCCTAGTTTATGTATCAATTGCAATTGGAATTGGTGCATATGCTAATCTGTGTTTCAGCAGATTGTTTTAATTGAATTTACTGTTTTGCATCACAGGGTCGGATCGGTTCTCATCACTGCTAAGGCATAACACTAGCAGTGAAGGGTATTGATAATTATTCTGTGTTTCAATTCAGTGAATTTTATTTTGTCATCTCTATCTGTATTGGTTTTAGTAATTTTTTTATTTGCAATGACTGGACAATTCAGAGTAGATTATTGTAATATTCGTGGGCTAAGGGCAAATTTTTTATTGGCATACCGCCATACTGTTTCATACAGGCCAGCTGTTTTGGCACTAAGTGAAACCCAAGTAGGTGAGGATTCCGATCCTGCTGAATTTTTTATTCATGGGTATAGCTTAGTGCCTTTATTCTTTTCCCACCATGGCCTCGCCATATACATTAGGAATGATGTTGCTTATAAGCTCTTACCACAATATGGTCTTTGCACCAATTCCTTTTTTAATTATATGTGGTTTAAATTCTCCGTAAATAAGCAAATCATTCACTACTGCTTCCTTTATCGAAGCCCAAATTTAGACAGAGTATCAACTTCTCGTGAATTTGATGCTTTGTCTGACTCCATCCAAAGAATTGTTTCGTCCTATCCTCGCACTGAAATCGTTGTTACGGGCGATTTCAATGTACACAATTCTTCATGGCTTCAACATTCAGGCCAGACAACACCCGATGGAGTGTGTGCAGAAATCTTCGCTGAGTTGAACCACCTAACTCAGCTGGTCAACGAGCCCACCCGAATATCGGACGTTGAAGGTCGAGCAGAAAACACTCTTGACTTGTTTCTTACCTCTGACCCTGATAAGTACACTGTTAGTGTTCTATCTCCTCTAGGCACATCTGACCATTGTGTCATATCAGCTAATTTCTCGTGTAAAAACTCTCCAGTTAAAGAAAGAGCTCCTACGAGAACCGTTTGGCAATACGAGAAAGCCAACTGGGACGGTCTCAATAATTACTTAAGGATCTTTAACTGGTCACTTTGCTTCCTCGATAGTGACGTTGACGCCAGCGCTGATATGATCACAAGTTTAATTCTCCTGGGAATGAGAACTTTTATTCCGAATAGGGTTAAAAGTATCAGACCTAAGGAAAACGCATGGTTTGATGCGAGCTGTAAAGAGGTTATTAGGGCCAAAGAGGTAAGTTTCCGTTGCTATAAAGCCAACCGTACTGAGGAAAGCCGGAAAAAGTTCAAACAAGCCAGGAAGGCCTGCAACGCCCATATTCGACGAACCAAATTTTTACATGACCAAAAATTACGGCAAAAAATACTGCAATGTCCCAAAGGCAGTACAAATTTTTGGTCATTTGTAAAAAACATGAGGAATTCTTCATCTTCTTCGGTTCCTACGCTCGTTGTCAATGACACTCCATTTGTTAGCTCTTTAGAGAAAGCTAATCTCTTTGCTAGGCAGTTCGCCGCCAATTCTACGCTGCCAGTGAGTGTTATGACTCCGCCTGTACTTGAGCGAGTTAGTGATTCTATGGGACCAATCTTTTTTCGCACTCGTACTGTGGCAAGAGTCCTAAGAGATCTAAACACACATAAATCCGCTGGTCCGGATGGTATCCCCGCTATTGTTCTGAAGAGGTGTTCTTCAACGCTGGCAAAACCACTGCGTAAGCTTTTTCATCTGTCCTACTCCTCAGGTCTCGTTCCGAGTGGATGGAAAACTGCATTTGTCCAGCCTATTCCCAAAAAAGGCGAATCTTCCTCACCCTCTAATTATCGACCGATTGCACTTACGTCCCTTCTTTCCAAGGTCATGGAAACGCTGATAAATTATCAGCTTAAGAAATATCTGGCAAACCACTGCGTAAGCTTTTTCATCTGTCCTACTCCTCAGGTCTCGTTCCGAGTGGATGGAAAACTGCATTTGTCCAGCCTATTCCCAAAAAAGGCGAATCTTCCTCACCCTCTAATTATCGACCGATTGCACTTACGTCCCTTCTTTCCAAGGTCATGGAAACGCTGATAAATTATCAGCTTAAGAAATATCTCGAAGACCGAAAGCTTCTTAATGCCCGGCAGTACGGCTTTCGCAGCAATAGGTCCACTGGTGATCTCATGGTTCATCTCACCGAACAGTGGAGCAAATCTTTACATCGCTTTGGAGAAAGTAAGATTATTGCACTTGATATTTCAAAAGCATTTGATAGGGTTTGGCATCAGGCCCTCTTATCGAAAATGCGTGCTTTCGGTTTTCACGAATCCCTGCTTCATTGGATTAGTAATTACCTTTCGGATCGTTCAATACAAGTAGTATTATGGATGGGTTCAAGTCTGAAAACCACAAAATAAATGCTGGTGTGCCCCAGGGCTCTGTTCTATCTCCAACACTCTTTCTCATTTTTATTAATGATCTCCTGTCTGCAACTTCTAATCCAATACATTGTTTCGCTGACGATAGTACTCTTAGCTTTTCATATTCGTTTTCAGACTCACATCCCTCTTCTTCGGATGTGGAACTGCAACGACAAAATATGATAAGTTCATTAAATTCCGACCTAAACAGCATTCTACAATGGGGATTAAAAAACCGCGTGGAATTTAATGCTTCGAAAACGCAATGCTGTCTTGTATCGTTAAAGCGAGATATACCCCAATTGCCATTATCCATGGATGGCACTTGCATCGGGGAGACTGAACATCTCGATATTCTCGGTATGTGTATCACCAACCACCTTTTGTGGAACGAACACATACGCGATGTCGCCAAAAATGCCGCAAGATGTTTGGGTTTTCTAAGGCGATGCAAGAAGTTTTTCTCCCCCTCTGATCTGGCTGTTATTTACAAGACTTATATACGTCCAAAGCTTGAGTATAACTCCCATCTCTGGGCTGGTGCTCCTGCAACTTACTTAAGCCTCTTGGATAGTATTGAACGTAGAGCATTTAAATTGATAGATGACAATATCATCATAAGTTCATTTACTACGCTTGAACATCGTCGTAAGGTCTCTTGTCTGACTCTTTTTTACCGTTACTTTAACGGCTTATGCTCTAGTGAAATAGCCAGTTGCATTCCTCCCCTTAAACAGTTCAACCGTAATACTCGCGCTTCTAGGAATGCTCATCAGTATACCCTCGAGCCCAACTTCGGCCGTACTGTCAAATACAGAGATTCGTTCTTTAGCCGTACTACGCGAATGTGGAATGCCTTACCACACTCTGTCTTTCCTAGTCATTGCAATATTCAGGAATTCAAAACCAATGTGCACCGACATCTCCTTTTAAACCCTCTCTCCTCTTCCTAGTGCTCACACTGTGCCTCTGCATAATAAGGGTAGTAATATCCCCTTGAGTGTTTGCTTATTATAAAAAAAAAAAAAAAAAAAAAAAAAAAAAATATTATTGGCTTTCTCAAAAATATTTTTCTACACTAACCTCTGCTTTATATCTGAAAACTATTGTTTGTGTATATTTTCTTCTATGTTCTGCATTTATAAAATGTAATCTATGGAAGTATTTATTATATTAACAAAAACAAAAACAAAAACATGTACGTAAAACTCATTCATTTTTTCATTATTAGCAACACTTTTACTAAACATGCCCTTCAAACAATAATAAGTAAATCGAAGTTTGTTAACTAAACATTTTTAAGGAATGAATGAAAATTATTATATATAAAAAACAAAAATGAAAATTATATTTTTCGTTAAACTGTGGGAATTCACTAAAAAAACTTCTGTACTTCAACAATAAACATTAATGTCGAATACTTGACCTATTGAATGAGTTGTGCATGAATTCAGAACGATTTTAAAACGTTTTCATTTTGTGGTACATGTCAAAATTTTCATTTTATTTGCTCTGCATTTATTCAACAGGTTCGCTATAATCGTTCTGATTATTTTTTTAAAACATTGGTGTTCCTTTGATGCATAGTTTTTATTTTGATAGCAAATACATGTATGTTTCCATCAATCAAGAATGTTATGGATAAGGTATTTTTAGATTATAACTCTTTTTTTAAATTTAATATTTATTAATCAAAATGGAATTGAAAAATTGTTGCAAGCTTAAATCATTAAAAACAAACTTTAAATATACTTGGATTGGTTAAATTTATACAGATTTTAATTACTTGCAAACAAAATATTTGGGCCGTTCATTAACGAAAATTTATTAGAATTCAATAAAAAAAATTGCGCTCGCACCCTTAACTTGATGGTTCTTCGAACGCAACTTTGATACAATAATTCAAGGTTAATTATGAAATTTAAAGAATTTCGTAGTGATTACTCTAAATTAGTGCATTAATTATAATAAACTGATGTTGAACATGCTTTTTTCAAGACAAAAAGGTACATTGGTTCACTATCCACAAAATGCCTGCAAAATTAAAGCTTAAAACTGACCTTTTCATCGAAAAAAGTAAAAGGAAAAACCTGAAAAAAAAACTTATTAATCCCTCCATTTTGTTTTTGCTATGCAAAGTGCCGCTAGCCCACGGCATCGTTTTTTTTTTTTTTTTTTTTTGTGCTCACATCTATTCATGGACTAATTGTCAAAATTACAAATACAACAATGTAAACAAACGGGTTTTGGAGAGTGAAACGTACGAAAGATTCCAATCTTGGTAAATGGAGTATTTTTGATTTTAAATAAACGAACCTTCTAGAAAAGTTAAAGAAATTAACCAGACGTGTATTTTTACTTTGTAGAATCGTGAAAATATATACATCCACAAATGTATTATAAATAATTCCACAAAATTTCAAAGGAAATCTTTCATTCCTTCATGGTGCCTGGTTACACGAGCGCAAAAAAGAATTACTTTTGTGGATACACACAGAAAAAAGAATTAAGTGGGCATGCAAGAAATAGAGGAACAGTCGGAAATTAAAACACAAAAAACTTCGTTGGATACTCAGCCGCAGGTACAGCACGAGCAAAACAAAAACAAATTTGCTGTACATTCTTCTTCGCCGGCAAATTAGAAATGAAAATGTCTGTCAAAAGGAGAACGTTTGAGAAAGAAACATGATTTTTAACGCAAAACTCATATCTGAAGATGAGGAAAAAGACGAAACTTGGCATTTTTTTCCATCCCTTTCCTTCTTTCTAAAAATCATCCGTTCTCTTTCGTGAATTAATTCTTTTTTGCGCTCGTGTAACCAGGCACATGGTTAAAAAAACCTCAAAAAAACTCACGACCTCTTTAAGCAAACTATGCAGGGTTTGTATCTAAATCTTATAAAGTTATCACATCTGCCAGTGAAAAACATGCTTAAAACAGCTGCGTTTTACTATCGCCAATGACCCACCCATAGGTTATCGCGCGAAAATAAAAAGATGTAGACCAAAACCATGACATGACGTACCCGTAGCATGATGGTTAGCGGGTTGGACTGTTTAGATAGATGCGGTCTGATACAGGATAGATTGGCAGTTCCGCTAATCTACCACGTAAGACGACGAACCGTGGATAGGCGACTCCTGTACAATCGGGACGTCGTCATGGCACAAGGCGGAGCAGAGCTCCTTCGGTTCAGTAGGGCTCTGTCCGAACAGGACCGAACTGCCTTCAATCGGCACTTTATAGTGGGTAGGGTAGTCGGGATGGGGTTTTAAGCCTTGGCCAGCTTACATACTTGTTTAATAGTTTTAGAGTTTAGTTTTAAGTAGAATAGGCATGGTGGTACAAAAAAAAATACAAAAAAAAAATACAAAAAACAATACACAAAAATAGAAAAAAAAATACAAAAAAAAAACAAAGACAACAAAATATGAAAAACAAAAACGTTAGATTGTTAGATTTGCTGCTGTGGTTGTTCTAGTTTTAAGTAGTTTATAGGTAGAATAGGTAGTTTAGGTTAAGTTTTATATTAAGGGCCTAATTTTAAGTAAAAATAAAAAAAGATATTGAAATTATTTTTTTTTTAATTTTTTAATAAATAAAAAAAATAAATAAAATTCACAACATAAACCGTTTGGATCATTGACGATATAAAAACGCAGCTAATGTTGTATCATTATAATGTAAGTCGTACATTTGGCGAATTTATATTTTTAGGATCTCAGAGATTTTCATATTCTCAGAAATATAAAACAAATTTCTCACTCTTGCTGTCAGAAATCTGTGAACAAAATTTGTATGATTCGATTTCTCAAGAATTCTCTGCCGCACAATTTATGAAGGAAGAAAAGAAATGCAAAGCTATTTTGATTGCTAGGTGAGAATGAATATTGAACTGCGTTTATATACATACATTAGACATCTGCAATGAATGACTTGAAACCAGTTCCAAGACATTCATAATTTTTCAGGTACCTTATTGAATGAATGTTGCACCCATTGATACCAAAACATTAAGTGTAGTGTACTCATAAGGAATGGGTATTCGTCACTGTGTAGGTACAACGAGTACACCGAATACACTCATTTATCTTACTAGTCAAATACGAACTTCTTATATGTACATATATCCTTTATCATAATACAAAGAATTGGAGGAGATCGGAGGCTGTAAAAGGTGTCCCAAAATTAACGCAAGATTTGAATTTGCCGCCATTTGTGCAGTGAAGTGTTGGCAACCCTGAAAAAAATCAATTTGACAGCTAACAGTATAGCGTTACACGAGAGAACAACGTGTCTTCATTATTAAAGAATATTTCAAAAATAGTGAAAGCTTGGCGGCTGCAGTTCGAAAAATTCATACAAAATATGGTCGGAATAGTGTTTTAACTTCGTCAACTGTGAAGAGATTAATTGAAAAATTCATGGAGACTGGATCCGTTGGAGACGCCAAACACACTGGTCGTCCAAAAACAAGCCGTTCAAATGTGAATGTCGAAGCAGTGCGTGAGAGTGTTGCTGACAATCCAGGAACCTCAATTCGACGTCGTGGACAAGAATTGCAAATTTCAAGAACCTCTCTACAGCGTATACTCACCAAAGATCTGTGTCTTCATGCTTACAAAATTCAATTAACACAACAATTGAAGCATAATGACCATGGACAGAGAATAGAGTCTATGTCAACAAGCCCACAACCACCCGTGCATTAAAGGAGGAGATTCAACGCTGCATCAACGAAATTCAGCCACATTTATGCAGAATGGTCATGGAAAATTTCAACAAAAGAGTGCGCATGTGTATGCAAAGCCGTGGAGGCCATTTGTCCGATGTGTTATTCCATACATAACCCTATCCTATGTACTTTACGAGTCAATAAAAATATAACTATCAAAAGACTAAAAACGGCGTTTTCTATTTAATTCAAACCTTGCGTTAATTTTGGGACACCCATAGTTCATTTTTTCGAGAAACGATTCCAAATCTTTAAGGTTGGTCGGTCAAGGTAGCTCTCTTATCGCTTGCAAGCGCGACTGTGAGGGACGTATTCAATTTTTGTTAATAATATGACCTAAATACTCAACCTCTTTTGTGCAAATTGGCATTTAGAAAGATTGCACTTCAGGCCATGTTTTTCAAAACGCTCTAAAACTGTATTTAAGTTTTGTAAGTGATCAGCTGAGGTTCTACCTGACACAATGTCATCATCGATGTATACCGGCGCAACATCTTAAATCGCATGTCAATTGGTCCATAAATCTCTGGAATATTCCGGTGGAGCTTGATGTACCGAAAGGTGATCTTTGAAGCTCGAATAATTCAAATTCAGTTGATAAGACACACATTTTTTTAGATTCCTTGTCCAAAGGAATTTGTAAATAAGCCTCAGGCATGTCTGCTTTTGTAAAATGTTCTCCGCCCTGGATGCGATGAAAAAGTTCTTTCGTCTTAGGCATCGGATGACGATCGATTTCTAGTTGAGGGTTGACGGTTATTTTGTAGTCGCCACATATTTGAAGATTTTCGTAAGTTTGTAGTTTTTTTATATGTGCGCTCTAAAATAGGTTGACCTAATTTTGTATAGCCTTGTATGCCAACTAACGAGCGAGACGCACCTGTGCTGTGTCTAGCTGAAAATCTAACGGAGAGTCATTAATCGTGAGCGAAACCATTAATTTGTTGTTTATAGGAGGGTTCTCGATTGTTCCTAAAAGCGTACAGATCTCTGCCTGGCCTATAGTTGATGAATGGAGCGAGCAGTTTCATTTGTGCGACGTTGACCGCTATTTTGACCACTGCTTGAGCGTGAAGTATCAGGTTGATAGTTTTTGCGGTTCTTAGAGAAATCTCTTTTATGAAATCGAGAACGTGAACTTGAATGCGAATTCCCAGTTTTCTTTAGACTTGCCATGCATACGCTTAGTATATGGCCCCTACGATGACATTTGTTACAAATTGAATCTTGATGCCTACATTTTGTTTCTATTGTGGCTCACGTGGCATCGGGCAAGAATTACGTTCTAAAAAAATTGCTTAGACGTACTTGAGTTTCCGTAAATGGCGTTAACCTCCGATGTGGCTGCGGGAGCTGAAATAAAAAAAAATAAAAGAGATGTCGTATTTGTATTACGGTACCTGGTGGCTTACGCAACATTACCTTGTGTGGTTTTTTTACTTCAACTTTTGTATACAATAATTCCAACGGGACATTATGGCGTCTATAGATTTAATATAAAGGATGGTTAAATTCTAAGAGCCGATGTTGAATGTGAACCACACCTAAATGTCAACTTCATTTTCTGCATTTCATTGGACATTTCTTAATTTCAGATTCATTTCATTTCATAAGCGAGAAACGAAAAATTCACACAATTTGCCACAGTTTTTAACTTCCCATAGGAAGTTATTGTAATGGGTCCGATTTGACAAATTGAAAATTTTGACATTTCTCGACGTTTCAAGGTCCCTAGAGTCGAAATAAAAGATTTTTAGAAAGATGTCTGTGCGTGCGTGTGTACGTACGTCCGTACGTCCGTACGTCCGTACGTTCGCGACGTTTTTTTCGTCGTCCATAGCTCAAGAACCAGAAGAGATATCGACTTCAAATAAATTTTGTTATACAGATAATAAGGCAGAAAGATGCAGAAAGGGCTCTCAAGAAAATTGCGTGGGTGGTTTTTTTACCATAGCAGTTTAAAAAAAAGGTGAACATTCTGGTTAAACCTAAATATCTCATGAACCAATGACGCTAGAGACTTGAATTAAATTTTATATTATATATTGTAACGTGATACAAAACAAGTATATTTTTGGAAAAAAATCCAATTAACGGTTTTTTTTATAAATCAAAAAAACTGAAAAAAAAAATTTGTCACCTCGAAAATTTTACGACTAAAATATGATTTGATCTCCAAAACAATTTTGTGCAACGAAGAATAATGTTTTTGACATCTGATAAAATTTTGAGAAAAATCGAATTGACAGTTTTTTTACAAAAAATAATAACCTAAAAAAAATAAAAAAAAAGGTGGTAAAAATTGAGTTTTGACTCAAATATCTTTTTAAGACTTTGAGATATTGGCTTTAAACTACTTTTATCTTTCAAAAAATATTGTTTTCAACATTCAGTAAAATTTTGAAAAAAAATAGAATTTACAGTTTTTTTACAAAAAATTAAAAACCGAAAAAAAAAATTTAACAAAAGTTGGTAAAAATTGATTTTCGACTTAAATATCTTTTCAAAACTTTGAGATTATGGCTTCTAACTAATTTTAACTTATAAGAAATATTGTTTTCAACATTAGGAAAAATTTTGAGAAAAATCGAATTGACAGTTTTTTTACAAAAAATAAAAACCTAAACAAAAAAATTAATAAAAGTTGGTAAAAATTGATTTTCGGCTCAAATAGCTTTTCAAAAATTAAAAATATTGGCTTCAAACTTATTTTATTTCACAGAAAATATTGTTTTTTATATTCAGTAATTTTTTTATAAAAATCCAACAGTCCGTTTTTTTTCATAAAAAAAATAAAATCTACAAAAAATAGAACGCAAATTTGGCAAGAATTGATACATTTAGACAAACTTTTAAGCAAGACAAATCGATAGACGGGATGGGAAGTTATCAGTGTGGGTCGCATCCCAGCCTCTTTTTTTTATTACAATAATTCTTAATAACTGCATCAACAACAGTTATTTCCCCGACAAATGGAAAATAGCAAAAATATTCCCAATCCCCAAAAAACCAGGAGCTAGAAGTGTGAACGACTTTCGCCCTATATCCTTGCTTCCTAATCTCAGCAAACTTCTCGAGCTGCTGATCCTCAAAAAACTTCGCTCACTAAGCCAGTCACTGGGTCTAGTGCAGCATAACCAGTTCGGCTTCAAAGCCAATCATTCCACGTTTAACGCATTGCTGGAGCTTCACGCTGACACAACTTTTGGTCTTAACAAAGACCTAACTACAATAGCCTGCTTTCTTGATATCAACAAAGCATTTGATTCCGTTTGGAAAGAAGGTCTAGTCTTCAAGTTGAAATCTTTTCAATTTCCTGTTCACCTTGTCCGTATAGTCCACAGTTTCCTTTCAAATCGTAAGTTTTACGTTTCAATAGGAAACACTGATTCGACTCTTAGGAATGTCCTAGCGGGGGTTGCTCAAGGATCGGTCCTTGGACCGGACTTGTTCAATCTCTACACCTTCGATCAGCCGATCAACATCCCACAAACAACGACACTTTTATTCGCTGACGACTCAATGACGTACAGTACCTCCAGAAGCCCTCAATTAGCTCTCCGTAGAATCAAAGAGCACATTTTTAGACTCTGGGAGTATTATCTCCAATGGGGAATTAAGATCAACCCCTCCAAAACAGAACTAACGTGTCTCAGAACAGCCTCAAAGAATGGTTTAGCAACAAAATGTAACCTTTTATCCTTGACCCTCCCTGACAATACTATAGTTAGACCCAAACAAAGCGTGAAATATCTTGGAATCCATTTCTCCGAGAGATTTAAATTCAACCAACACGTTAAATACACCCTTCGAAAGGCAAACGGTGCCTTTTCACTCTTACGCCCCCTCTTACGAAAAAGAGGTGGGCTTCAAACCCGGACGAAGCTCTTGCTTTACAAGCAACTCATTCGTCCTATTCTAACCTACTGTTTCCCTATATGGTACACAATAAGTCCCACATACATGAAGAAGATTCAAATTTTTGAACGTAAGGTTCTCCGAGCTTGCACTTCTCTCTACAGAAAACCAAATTCCGTCCGCTTTTATAGCAATACGATTCTATACGAAGCTGCTGGCATCGTGCCAATCGATGCATACCTCCACCACCTTAGCACTAACATGCTAAGGAAAATCCCAACCCATCCCAACCCTCTTGTTAATTTAATTACAGGCAACTCAACACCAGACGACCGATATCTAGATGTGCTGTCCATAATGGATGCCCCGCTGGGAATATCGATAGATGAAAGCTTCGGCACCTTTTATGAAACCGCCAGCCCGCGGCACAACAGAGGCTGAAGCTACCAGAGAAGGCCGGAATCCCTCCCCAGATCCGTTCCCTAAATCCAACCCAATAAAAACCGACAAGGACGCATGGTACTGCGTCACCATCAGCTTAAATCATCACTAAAAACTTATAAACTTTTTATGTTAGCCTTAGACAGAATATATAAAAATATACTTTAAAATGTAACTAATTACCTAAGCAGAGCCCCTTCTGTGCTCGCAAATTTTTATAAATGTCATAGCTCGTTTCTCAAAAATTGTATAAAATAACCTTAATTATCTTTGAGCTTTTAATAAATAACGCATAGACGGACGCAGAAATGTAAGAAATTGTTTTGAAACGTAGCTTTTTTCGAAAAATAAAATATACTTTTCTTTTTTTCCATTTCTATTAATGCTAAGAACGCTACAAAAATTCAAGAGAGACGATCTGACACTCGTATAAAGAACTGTCGGGCTTTTTTTGACGTAGTTTTTTCGGATTCAATTTTCTGGAGTCTATAATAATTATTTTATTACTATCGCTATCAGTGTGCTTACTCGTATTTTGACCTTTAAGGAGTCAATAAAACTTAAAAATTGTAGATATAAAAATGCTTGGTTCTTGAATTTGAGGATATATGTAGGTGCATTTAAGTACATAATTTCTCTAAAAAATTAAATTAAAATAAATTAAGGTAAACAAATAAGTTGGGAAGAAACGTTTGTGTGGCACTCACAAATTAAACGTTTCAGAATCTCTTTTCACTTCAAATTCAAAGCTTTCATATCAATAAATATGAAACGTTTATTGTGTTTTTCAATAAGACATTAGTTTAACAAAAGTATCACTTTTTCTGTTTTTGGGACATTTATATTATTGAAATTCGTATTTAAATCTCAGTTCTAGAGCATCCAAAGCAGATTTATTAAAATTTTTGAGATCTTTTAAGGTCTTTTGTACCTATTCAACAGAAAATCAATTTTGAAAGAAATAAAATGCACGAATGGGTCGCTAGAACTTGCTAATACTTTGTATATATATATTTGAAAAAGAAGCTGGGATGCGACCCACACTAATAACTTCCCATCCCGTCTGTCGATTTGTCTTGCTTAAAAGTTTGTCTATATATATGTATCAATTTTTACCAAATTTGCGTACTATTTTTTGTAGATTTTATTTTCTTTGAAAAAAAACGGACTGTTGGATTTTTATAAAAAAAAGTACTGAATATCGAAAACAATATTTTCTGTGAAATAAAAAAAGTTTGAAGCCAATATTTGTAATTTTTGAAAAGCTTTTTGAGTCGAAAGTAATTTTTTACCAAGTTTTCGTATTGTTTTTTTTTAGGTTTTTTATTTTTTGTATAAAAAACTGTCAATTCGATTTTTCTCAAAATTTTACCGAATGTTGAAAACAATATTTTTAATTTCCCATTGGAAGTTATTGTAATGGTTCCGATTTGTCGAATTGAAAATGTTGACATTTCCCGACGTTTCAAGGTCCCTAGAGTCGAAATAAAAGATTTTTAGAAAGATGTCTGTGCGTGCGTGTGTACGTACGCGACGTTTTTCGTCGTCCATAGCTCAAGAACCAGAAGAGATATCGATCGACTTCAAATAAATTTTGTTATACAGATAATAAAGCAGAAAGATGCAGAAAGGGCTCTCAAGAAAATTGCGTGGGTGGTTTTTTTACCATAGCAGTTTAAAAAAAGGTGAAAATTTTGGTTAACCCTAAATATCTCATGAACCAATGACGCTAGAGACTTGAATTAAATTTTATATTATATATTGTAACGTGATACAAAACAAGTATATTTTTGGAAAAAATCAAATTAACGGTTTTTTTTACAAATCAAAAAAAAAATGAAAAAAAAATTTGTCACCTCGAAAATTTTACGACTAAAATATGATTTCATCTCCAAAACAATTCTGTGCAACGAAGAATAATGTTTTTGACATCTGATAAAATTTTGAGAAAAATCTAATTAACAGTTTTTTTTATAAAAAATAAAAATCTAAAAAAAACATTACTCAAATATCTTTTCAAAAACTTGAGATTAAGGCTTCAAACTTATTTTATCTTATAAGAAATATTGTTTTAAACATTAGAACAAATGTTGAGAAAAATCGAATTGACAGTTTTTTTTTATACAAAAAATAAAAACCTAAAAAAACAATACTAAAACTTGGTAAAAAATTACTTTCGACTCAAAAAGCTTTTCAAAAATTACAAATATTGGCTTCAAACTTTTTTTATTTCACAGAAAATATTGTTTTCGATATTCTGTACTTTTTTTTATAAAAATCCAACAGTCCGTTTTTTTCATAGAAAATAAAATCTACAAAAAATACGCAAATTTGGTAAAAATTGATACATATATATAGACAAACTTTTAAGCAAGACAAATCGACAGACGGGATGGGAAGTTATCAGTGTGGGTTGCATCCCAGCCTCTTTTTTTTTTTATAATTAACAGTTTTAACAGTTAACGAAACAATGCCTCTTTTGCGCGACAAATTCAATGGCCATGTTATCTCACGTGGTGGCGATGTCAACTGGCCCCTGACCGTTGAACATCTTTCTTTGGGTTTGTTTGAAAGAAAAGGGAACAATTTAAGACCTAAAGGATGAGATAATTTGCACATTAACTGCATAGAACCCCAATTATGACTCAGCATGTAATTGAAAATTTGGACCATCCGATGCGGCTGCTATTTAAACGATATCTTGTTCCACACATAATTAAACCATACCAATCATACTAAAAAGAAATTACGATAATTCCCGAAATAATTTGGGTTTAATTCGAAATCAACATGGCCCTTAAAATCTAACTACCCTTTACAAAGATGACGTAATGTTTGTGGCCATATTGTTCCAGTCCAGATACATCTGTCAAAATGTCTGTAAACTTTCAAGGACACGTTGAAATTATTTAAATTTTTATTGAAAGTGAATCTTCCAACTGTTCGAGCAATAATTTGGGCATTTTGCCGTTCATTTTACTGGCCATGGTCTTGAATTATGCACGCGTATATTCGAGTTAATCAGTTTAGTGACAATTTTGACGTGAAAGTTATATGGGGATCTAGGTAGATGCCATCCTTGGTCCACAATTCTTTGAAAATGTCATTGTTCGGAGTATTACCATCAACTGCAACCGCTGTCATTTGTGCAAGATCAATTTCATTGATAGTGCCACAATTAGACATGTTGCATGAATAATTTTCCAAGCAATGAATATGTACACAAATTTCGAAATATATCTCATTTACAGATTTTGTAATGAAAAGCGCTTAATTAATAACCTTGGATTTTAACATTTAAAGTAGGTGCTCTTTTGGCCTTTATTTCAATATTCTTGATTCATCGATAAAAGTGGTTTTGTTCGATTTTATACTTAAAATCAATTGCACATCAACTAACAACCTATTCTTACATTTGTAGGTAATTTAATTGGCCATGCCTTCCCTCGTTAAAGTAGATGGTACTCGGAAGTAATTTATCGCATTTGTGGAATAGAAATGTTCAAAAATCGTAAACGTCAAGAGCATAAAATTTACTTTCATCTTTATGTTATGTATTCCATGTGTAATATAGCAGGGCAGTGTTTTTGATGGTAACATAAGACCAATTAAAATACACAAAACATTCGACGCGCTGAAATGCTTCGTCGAATAGGACTTGCGCTTGTATATCCAGTGTTGCATAAAGCCTTCTACCCATTGAGACTTTGATTAACAACTACAAAATAACAAGTCCGGATTGAGGTCCTTTTTCTTTTGTTAGGTACCCTCTACAAGGAAATTTACTTGAATTAAATAGTTTTTTATTGGTAACCTCGATTGGGATACCAATGGAACTAGATTATAAGTTAAATTTAAAAAAAAAACTACAGTAACAATTAAAGGTGACATTGATTTTGACATCGAATTCGAGTCTGACATTTAGATTGATATTCAGTGTTTTTGACAAATGACCTGAAACCAAAAAACAGATGTAACATTATTACAGCACTTTTTAATTCTAATGTTAATTTTCAAGTAGATTCTTATTCGTCACCTCTCATTTTTTGTGAAGAACTGTCAAGGGTTGTATGGCTTAAAATTTCGTATAATCTATCGAAATTATTGGTAAAAAGCATGATTTTATAGTCAATTTGCTTATCCAAAGGTAACAATTAGTGAAACATTGTGGGAAGTAATTGATTTAGCCATCTGGGTTTTAAACATGTCAAATATGACAGTAAAGTAAGGTCTTAGGCTACGTGCATTCGATTGGTATATGTAACAATATTGTTTGACAGTTAATTGTACAACTACATCATTGTAAAAAATTTTAAGTATATTTTTTATTGACAGTTCTGATAGTGCTGTTAAATTTCTTGAATTATTACCACTTTTTAAAAAAACAGGTATCTACCTATTAACTTACATACATACCTAAAGTAGTTCCGCTCCTGTAGTCCTCATATATGTACTTACACTCTTTCCCTACATCAACCTAGATTCAAAGGTTACCTCAAGTACAGAAAGTATGCTCAATGTAACAATAGCAACTAATCGTACATTCAATATTGGTTATAAAGCCTGAGATAATAATTTTGTGTTAATGAATAGTTCATTGGTATAAAATCAAAAGCACAAAATATCGTTACCTATAGTTAAATCTAGTTTATGTCTATTTTTCATTAATAAGGATGCTATAATGCAAAGTCCATTATTTCACATAGATAAAGTGGTTTTATAAACAATTATTTTCACTTAATAAAATTTTAGAAAGGTTAATTTGAAATAATTATGGAGCAACAATATTGTTTTAAGGCCTGATCAATTCTTTAATATGTGGTCATAATGATGATTAAATATCGTTATGTTCTAAACAAATTATTGGCATAACATATCATTGTATTGATAAACAATAGCCAAAGAGTAAGTATGTATACTTTATGAATAGCAATTTTATGTAACCATCGCAGGGAATAGAAGATTTTTGTTTGTTGTTATCGTATGCGGACCACTTCCAATTTCATAAGAGTGGTTTAGTTTTTAGCCTGTGGTTTAACTAAATAAACTAAATTTCCATGATTTCGGAGAATTAATAGAGGTTTAACCGAGGTTTGAGTTTGACATTTAACATCGCATGTATATGAAATTTGAATCAAGGTTGAGGTAAAAAGCCAACAATGATACAACAATATGATATTACTAATGTCAGATCTGTTTGGTTACTTCAAAGCTATACAACTAAAGCTAAAACAACTAAAATAAATAAATTTTGTGGCGCAACAGTCCGTTAAGAACTAGGGCCTAGTGACTTACATTACAACTCTCAACCATTCCTGTGTGCGAGTAATGGGATGAAGGGGACCTACAGTTTAAAGCTGAATTTGAACTTAACATAACAAGAATTACTTTTCGGGGATTTGTCAATTGCTCGCAAGAGACAAGGATTGAACTCAAGACATCTAGCATAACAGCCATACGCACTAACCAACACGCCACGAGTACTACACAAAGAATTAAGATAATGACTTCAAATTATTTATCTCACACCACACAAAATATTGTTATGAATGTTTTGTTAAAGTTTCAAGCAAAAATACTCCATTTACCAAGATTGTAATCTTTCGTACGTTTCACTCTCTAAAACCCGTTTGTTTACATTGTTGTATTTGTAATTTTGACAATTAGTCCATGAATAGATGTGAGCACAAACAAAAAAAACGATGCCGTGGGCTAGCGGCACTTTGCATAGCAAAAACAAAATGGAGGGGTTAATAAGTTTTTTTCAGGTTTTTCCTTTTACTTTTTTCAATGAAAAAGTCAGTTTTAAGCTTTAATTTTGCAGGCATTTTGTGGATAGTGAACCAATGTACCTTTTTGTCTTGAAAAAAACATGTTCAACATCAGTTTATTATAATTAATGTACTAATTTAGAGTAATCACTACGAAATTCTTTAAATTTCATAATTAACCTTGAATTATTGTATCAAAGTTGCGTTCGAAGAACCATCAAGTTAAGGGTGCGAGCGCAATTTTTTTATTGAATTCTAATAAATTTTCGTTAATGAACGGCCCAAATATTTTTTTGCAAGTAATTAAAATCTGTATAAATTTAACCAATCCAAGTATATTTATAGTTTGTTTTTAATGATTTAAGCTTGCAACAATTTTTCAATTCCATTTTGATTAATAAATATTAAATTTAAAAAAAAGAGTTATAATCTAAAAATACCTTATCCATAACATTCTTGATTGATGGAAACATACATGTATTTGCTATAAAAAAAAACTATGCATCAAAGGAACACCAATGTTTTTTTTAAAAAAATAATCAGAACGATTATAGCGAACCTGTTGAATAAATGCAGAGCAAATAAAATGAAAATTTTGACATGTACCACAAAATGAAAACGTTTTAAAATCGTTCTGAATTCATGCACAACTCATTTAATAGATCAAGTATTCGACATTAATGTTTATTGTTGAAGTACAGAAGTTTTTTTTAGTGAATTCCCACAGTTTAACGAAAAATATAATTTTCATTTTTGTTTTTTATATATAATAATTTTCATTCATTCCTTAAAAATGTTTAGTTAACAAACTTCGAATTTACTTATTATTGTTTGAAGGGCATGTTTAGTAAAAGTGTTGCTAATAATGAAAAAATGAATGAGTTTTACGTACATGTTTTTGTTTTTGTTAATATAATAAATACTTCCATAGATTACATTTTATAAATGCAGAACATAGAAGAAAATATACATAAACAATAGTTTTCAGATACAAAGCAGAAGTTAGTGTAGACAAATATTTTTGAGAAAGCCAATAATATTTTAGGTATATTCATTAAAGAAATTTCCGCTTCAGCTAACCTTCATCAACTTTTTAGAAACAAAATTAGCATTAATAGCAGCATTTAGTTGATATTGTGTGTAACCATATTGCCTATTTCTATTCCTTAAAGATGCTTTACACAAAGCAGCTTATTTTTAAAACATGGTACCCTCAAATTTGTATTCCAAAATCTAACTACAAACAAAATTCTAACTCTAACATAGTCTCTCAAAAAGAAATTTTCAGGATTATTTCTGCAACAAACAAAACTAAAATTTGGTCTTGCAATTATCGAACTGCTTAAATGATGAAAATACTACTCTAATTGGGGAATCTGAACTAGCTAAAGTTGGCAATGGAACTTCACAAGTATGCTTCTCGTAGCATTGTCTGTACAAAAAAAAATACGGAGGCACCCGCCTATTGTTTCCACCTGAACTTCTAACGTCGCCAAAAAAATGCTCTAAGCAAACTACAGCTGACAAAATTGTCTGTTTTGTTGTTTTACAAAGTATTGAGTTACACTTTTGTCCATTTACAATAATTATACTTAACCAGTTGCAGCGCATGTTGCGTTCGCAAATAATTTAAGTAAACAAAATACAGCACTAATAAATCAGTAAATATGTATTTGGTCAATTTTATTTTATTTAATATACATTAACAACATTTATTTGGATTGAAATTAAAAAGCTATACAAATCTTCCAATTTAAGACCATGTCAGCACTTCAGATTCTGTTGGTAAGGATTGTTTAGTTTTTGAACGAGGCCAAGAAACATTCAAAATGAAGCATTTAGATGTTACTATAATGAAGCATTTTGATGGGCCTGAGGACTAAATGTGAGAATGTGTTTGGTTTTTTGCATCATTTCACGCACACTTTCTCACATTTAGTCCTCAGTAGCTTGTAGGCAAACCGAAATGTCAGTCTGAGATTCCGATCTTGGTAATGGAGTATTTTTGGTTTCAAGAAGACACAAGAATGACAGCTTTGTTTTTATTTGGGACATTCATAGCTCACCATTGTCGTATCTTTTGTAAATCCGAGAAGCTTTGATTCGAGTTGTCTATTTTTATTGGTTAAAAGTCTTTCGGGACCTCTCTTATATTTTTCCTCATTGTTCTAACGCCACAGTTAGACCTTTGGTTCTCATTGGGCAGGTTCATACAACATAAGGGACTTCATTTGCATTCAACTTTATTCTTTGAACGAAAATTTTGACCAAGGCAGCTAGCTAGTTTTTTAAACTTGGAACTTTACTTCATTAACCTATACCTTCAATTCATCGTACAAAAATTATCAAAAAGATTATTGTCTACAAAACACTCCTCAGGCAAGCTACAAGTCCTGCACGACTTGCATTTTGTATTGTTAAGAAATATTTCTTATTTCTTTTCCAATTTTACAAGGATCCCTTTTACACAAAACTTTAAATGGAATTGTGCAGAAAATAAAAAAATCATAGAGTAATAAAGTTCAGCTTTTAGTTGAATGAAAAAAACATGATCAAGTTGACTTGACTTGATAGTTAGTTAGATTTTTCTTGACTAAATTTCCAGTCAACTTTCCAATAAAGTTGCCTTAATTGGAAGGCAATTTTTTGGCAGCTGGCCAATCAGATACTAGAAACTTGCCTTACTTTCTAGTCCCTTATGTCGTCTGAACCTGCCCATTATGATTATACTAGTTTCATTGGATTGTACCGTTGTCGTGATGTTGCAAGCTTGCACTGGTATTGGAAATTTTCTTTCATGCGCTTTGAAAGTAAAGCCATCAGAATTCTTTTCGCAGTACAAATAGGCATTCTGCAAGGCATTGCATTTTCAACCTATATTTTTATTGGGCTTATTTGGAATACACATCTTAAATCTTAATATATCGCTCCAGAAAAGCAATCAACATTTCATTTATAGTAGCATTCGCCCAATTGAGTAATTTGCTTGGGAAGTTTTAATGTTTGTCCATTTATTCTGCCTTTGATATCCATTCAATTCATTTACGTACGGATCAATAAGTCTGGCTCGAGAAGAAGAACAAGGCAATCTGATGATGTTATGGCTTCTGACACGAGCATTTCTTGCAGATACTTCTTGCCATTTGAACCTATTTTTTCCAAAGTAGTTTCCAAAAGTATTCTCTTTAATCTCTGAAGCTTCATCACGTTCAGAATCACCGTCTTCAGACAATTCCGAATTTAAGTCAATATCATTTGTCAACACATATTGTTCTCCACTGTCAGAGAAATAATTTTCAGAATAATTATTCGGGGGCCCCAAGTGTATCCTAATACTGACCTAAAGAGCAGCAAAAGAAAAGCGTCTGTCTCCCTTCACGTTCAGGTTCACACTCGTCGGCTAACTGAAGAAAGTTAACTAGACCGCAGCGTTATTTACAGCCATTTAAAGTTCAATCGTGGGTGCACTGGATCCTTGACATCAGTTAAGGGTTAACATAGAAATGGTGTCCCTATAATGATCTTTACGCTTTTTAATAGTAGTTTTTTCAGTGGAAACAAAAATATAACAATTTGACATGATGACACAGCCCTCACACAGCACACAATTATACACACCGACACAAGTGTGGTGTCTATGGGCCGCTTAAAGAACAGTCAACATTCAAAATACTACAGTCGCTTTTTTTTAGCTAGACATTGTTAAAATCAGAACATTAAAGTCTAAAAGAAGACGGTCACTCCGTGAGCAAGCAATTTTTAAACTATTTTTAAAAAAAATTATGGGAACTTTGTAGTTGAAGTGTGTCAAATAAATAATCACATTTGCGATGTCATTTTGTTTCTGTCACATTTAAGACATCTTGATGGTAATAATCATATTCAAAAGTTTAGAAGATCTATCAGTTTAAAAAAAGAGGAGCATAATTTTCACTATTTCAAATTTTCCAAATTAAGTTAATAAAGCAGGCGGTAGACATTCGAACATCGTGCTCGTAAACCAATTTACTCGAACTTGAGTTTTAACGTTGCATACTTTATTAAAATTGTTGTTGACAATAGTCAAATAATATTACCTATTTCCTTTTGCAGGGAAAGGGTAGAAATTCTACTGCCTATCAAAAGATTCTAAACTGAAGCAAAACGTAGCAGCACTCTCGAAAATGTATAAGGCCTGCTTTAAAACTATACCAACTTATTTTTAGTTCAATTTCGTAATCGTTGCCTGGAAATGATTTTACATATACGCAACATTGAATTCCTAATTGATATTCATTTATTTCTATCTCAAATCTCAAAACGTATCATGCTAAAATATGGGATGGAAATAATTTGATGATATTAAAGGACGAGCATCAGTTCAGTAAATTGAATTTAAGTAATTTATTCTTTTCCAGAATCTGCTAGAATCGCACCCATGTCCGATATCATGTCCGAATGAAAAGAGATAAATATATTTTACTTAAAATATAGACACCATCATGTAGGCTGGTAAGCATAGTAATTTGGACACTAGCATTACATCACTCCTAGTTTTCCTGCACTTGGCACAGTAGTCGGTACGAGCATTTGAAATCCGATAGCCTTTTATCAACAACTGAGGATACAGAACACTCATGGTTCTATCCTATCCACGTACGATACTGTACCTTATATCAATCTACAATCTACATACATGTATGTATATCTTCATCACTATAAGAAATGTGCATCTCTATCCATCTCCGGGCTCTGAGGGTTTGCTCAACACACAAAGCATCCTCGTACTTCTACTCACAATCAGTTTGAGTAATGGTTATTGGGTATAGAATGGAGCTAGAAGTGACAAACTGCAAAAATGAACACCAACAAAACAGCAACAACAACAATAATCTAACATGTTGGAAAAGTGGATATGGCCAGAAAGCAGCGGCACATTCTCTGCATCTGGTGTCATCTTTAGAAATACCAAACGAGTAAAAGCCTTCTTATGGCAGATTTATTATCTCATTACATTCGAGTGCGAGTGTCTCTCCAAAAGAGCCAATACAAGAATATACAATGCCTTGCCTGGGACGGGACGGATCATATGTTTCTCGGCTTGAATGACATTCCAACAACGTGCTGCAACGCTTCGCCTCGTATTTGCTTGATGTGTGTTGAACCCTTAATGGATTTATTCCTTCATAAAGCAGTCGTGTACCTCTTCGTTATTTATCTAAAATATTGATTTTGCCAAAAAGGATTCTATCTAAAAATAGAGCAGATATGAAAAATGTGTCTAGCACATTGCCACTATGGTAATCTTATAAGTAGCTAGGCTGCGAAGTTTCTTAATGCGTCTTGGGAAAAAGAAAAACATCTCCTTTCTTTTTCTATTCCAACAACCCAAAAACTTTTTAAAGTAAGTGCATACACTTTCGAAAATAGATAAAATACTTTTCTGTCTGCTAACAGGTTAAATTCCTAAAGGCTTAAAATGAAAACAAACCACTCAAGTCATTATAGTCTAGGAAAGTGAGTAGGTAAAGATACACATAAGCACTTCCTTTTTTTTATTTTAAAATAAGTGCCATAATTTCTGTGGGCAAAAGTGTTTAAAAAAATAGACTGCAAAGAATTTATTGATGAGATTAGTTTCTTAGAAGATCGGAAAAATCTTTATGAGAAACAAACAGTCCGAAAAATACAAATAAGGGGTCATTCATTTTTTAACACATCTGTCAATCTCAACAGCACATTTCGCATTCGATGGATATGTAAAAAAAAATTGGCGCATATTGTTTAGAACTGCAAACGCATGAAAAACCAACATTACTCACCTTATGACCGAGATATTGCCGGAAATTTCCGCAAAAGTGGTAAGAAATTTGTTTGATTTTTTTAAGAATTTTCGTAGTCAGTTTGGCAGAGCAGGAGAATTGAACATGAACACAATGTGTTATTCATTTTCATCCCAATACTTGCTTCTGGAACGTATAGAAGGACTGGGATGATGAGTGTTTTATATAGCGACACTTTGGTTACTCGAAATAGGGCTTAATTAATGAATTGCTTTTTTAGCTCTTCGTTTAATCTCGGTTGTGTAGATACTTTCTTGATGACACTATGTACTTTGTGTTTGCCCTCATTAACCGTTAACCCCATTTTTGCCACCTCTGCCTCAATATCCACAAAAGCCCCATTGATATCACCCTGACTTCTTCCGATTATGTCAATGTCATCAGGATATGCTAGTAATTGGACAGACTTTTTAAAGATAGTGAATGTAGTGTTGACGAGGGATCTCTGTACTTTCAAGGACGATGTTAAAGAAATCGCATGACAGCGTATCACCTTGTCTAAAGCCTTTTTTGAAATCGAAAGGGTTAGTTAAGTTGTTTCCCACTTTTATGGAGCAACGTGAACTCTCATTGTCATCCTGAACCAACCGATGAATTTGTCAGGGATACCAAAACTTGACATGGCTCTATACATTTCGTCTTTGTAGATACTGTCATATGCAGCCTTGAAATCGATGAAGAGATGGTGGGCGTTGATTTGATGTTCTTCGGTTTTTTTCCAGGATCTGCCGTAATGTGAATTTTTGATCGACTGTGGACTTTCCTGCTCTAAAACCAGACTGATAAAGACCTTTCAGGTTGTTGACGATGTGCCATCTGCTCTAGCGGTATTGTTAGACTTCATCTTAGATGTTGCAATCTTTACTTCATCTAAGTCAGGAAGACGGGATTGTTGGTTTTCGTCGTCTATATTGAATGGATTATCCTGCCTGGCAGCGGAATTCTGTTTGTCGTCGCCGTTTTGCCTTTCATATCCTGAGCTTCGACTGCGGTTCAACTATGATGTTTCCACTTTCGACTTATTATGCACTTGTAAATTTCGTTTCACCTGCTCATAAAACTTTTAAAATTCATTTCTGCTTTTGAACCTCTCCACATCTTCGACCACAAGCTTCTCATGCTCTTTATTTTTCCTTTTGATAAGTCGGTGTTCCCCTCTCCCCTTCTGGTCCTATAGCGCGTGAGCTGTTATCATCCTTCTATTCAGCGACGTTTTGCGTGCCTGTTGTTTGGCTGCATTTGCTTCCGTCATTTCTCATCAAACCAGGGGTTCCTTGTTGGTGACTGCTTAAAACCCAGAACGTCAGAGGCGGCTTCTCTGATTGCATCTTGGCAATGTTGCCACTGGTTCTCCATACATTGTGTCTGCGGTAGGGAACTTCTAAAGAGGTTACTTCTGACGAGAAGGATTTGCCGATATCTCGACGTTGTATCTTCTACAAGCATCTCCCTGTTTTGCCTTGGGTCTGGACACACGAAGTACTACCTTGTGGTCCGAGTAAATGTTAGGTCTTCGGAAAGTCAATCGCAATATGGTCAATCTGGTTGACGGTATATTGATTTAGAGAACTCCAAGTTCCTTTGTCTATGTTGAGGTGTAGAAAATGCATATTGGCTACCATGACGCTTCACCCGCAGCAAATCCATGAGCCTGAATTCGTTGTTGGAAGCGTTGGCGTGCAGGCTGTTTTCCCCGATTATTCCACCAAGATGTCTTTCCCTTCTAGCTTGGCATTAAAATCCCCAAAGACTATTTCAAGATCGTAGCTAGGGCACTGCTCATAGACAGGTGATAACACAAATTTGAATCTACATATTCGGTGTGTGATGTTGCAGAGCCAGTGATACAATGGGTTGGTCGTAGCGTTGAAAATATCGCTGCCGTTTAGGCGTCTGTAGTAAACTATCCATATCAGTCAATTCCACGGCGCCGCCGGCGTTGGTAAGAATTGGGAATCGCTCAGACGACGTAATGGCGAATTTTAAGTAAGGATCTTGCTTTACACCCAGACAAGATCAAGCTGACTCAAGAATTCAAGCCGATGGACGTTCTCTGTTTAAACAAATTTTCAAGTCCATATTGGAAAACTCTTAATATACTTCGATCAGTTTAGACTAATGACCTTTAACTATTGGGCAGTATGAAGAAAACAAATGGTGATTTCGATATTTTTGCTGGTTGTTGAGATATGGACGACGAAAAATGGTATCCCGAATGTTCGAATTAACGAACTCCATGAGCAATTCTTGTCATATGAAGTGCTTTCGCAAATAAGCCGTTCGGATTTGGCATGTACACTGTAGGTCCCTTCCATCCCTGAAATGGCTCGCACACAGGAATGGTTGAGAGTTGTAAGTCATTAAGTCCTGGTTCTCTATACGGACTGTTGCGCCATCTAATGTATTTTATTTTTAGTAATTACTTCTTGTTAATCAAAGAAAAGTGGCTGACCCGACAAACCTTGTTTTGTCATATAAATAATTTCTAGAGAATATTTTTCTAGAAATAAATAACTTATTGTAAGTGTGTAAGGATGTAGTATACATATACAGTGGGAGAGGTATAGAGCACTGTAAAAGGTGATAAAATATTATAATAACAAATCACCAAACAATGTTTTTTTAATTTATTAAAATGAATTCTTTAAAATTATATTATATTATTATAATTTATACAAAAAACAATATCAATCCTTTCTTGTTGTTCTTGATAGTTTTTTTATATTGCACACCGCGTCTGGGTTATTTTGAATATTTAGTGGCAGTTTAAATACTGAATGAGCTGTTCTGCCTCCATCCAATAAAGTTGCCGCAATGCCATAAAATGCAACAGCCAATTCGATACCATTATTTGATCGTATTTTAACAAAAATTATCGAAATAAGGAATGTTTTGACAGTTCCACCTTGTACATCCAAAAAAAAGAATCCACCTTGTCCTGCCAAAACTGCGAGCATGATGTGGTCGTAAATGGTTCTTTGTTCTTCATTCATTAGTGGGACATTGCGAGCAACAATCGCTGCCATTTCTACAGTATTGTATTGCAGTTCACGATTCAATTCAGTGTATATTAAATCAGATGCATTTCGATTTGGAGAATGCATACCGAAATGACTGAGTGGTAAGTTGGCAATGATAATGCAAAGATCCTCAATAGCAATCAATGCTTCATTGTTAATAAATAGCGTCACTGAATATTATCCTAAGATCGTTGCACAGTTTACGATGTTGATGCAATTAAACCATAGCACTATTCTCAGACCTACCGACTGCAAAATTTCATTGATATTGATTAAGCCGTTTCGGAGGAGTATGGCAACTAACACTGTGGCATAAAAATTGTATATATTACATAGATATACATAAAATTAGTTATTTCAGCTCCCGTGTTTAGGAAAACTACACCATGGAATAAGAATTTTCCGAACTCAAACTAAAGGCAGTTGTCTACGGTTCCATTTGAGTCCGGAACATTTGTATTCCGTTGTGTAGTTTTCCTAAACACGGGATCTGAAATAATTTATTTTAACAATGTTTTCTTTATAAATACGGGTCTTAGTTTCTATGAAATTTACAACTCATCACCAATGTAACCCTTTAAACATTTACAGGAACTAAGTAGTGTAAATGATGGACATATAGAGAAAAAAATTGAAATATTTTTCTGAATGTATAATAATCTATTTCTAAACCAACACTGGCTGCGTTCAACTGGAATTATTGCCAGTGGCCAAAACTGTTTTGAAATTTAACGGTAAGGTCAGGATAAAACCCAATTTTACGTGTATTAAAATTGATTAATTATATACTTTAAGGTATGTATGGTAAATGCTCCATTTCAAATTATAAACTATATAATGAAATGAACAATGGACAAAGGAATAAGTAGATATCTCAATAGGTAGGTTACTCTTTATAGCTATGAGCGTTGCATTGATTGGTTTTGTACTCGTTTCTAGCAAAGGTTGGTAGAAATATTTTTCTTTTGTTGAAAATTATTATGAAAATGTTATAAATTTCAATTCATTACATTTCAATTGCGGAATTTTCAATTAACTTGTTGCCTTATGGCAAAAGGAACTTTTAAATATGTTAGTATATCCGTCTGATCAAATCCTTAAGAGGAGGATCCTTTGTATTTCTGTATTGTTCGAAAATTTCAATGATTATAACTTTAATTGAATTAAATTTTCAATTAAGTAAGTAAAGAATAATGTACAGGGATTTCCAATTAAAGGTTTCATTTTGATGTTAAATACGGATATTTATTTTATTATGAGGTTTTCTTTTAACAATGGAAAATGACATCAGCCAAAGGGCCACCATGTCTACAGTTAAAATTAGGTGGCGCAACAGTCCATGAAGAACCAGGGCCTAGCGACTTACAAATCTCAACCATCCCAGTGTGCGAGTAATGTTGTCAGAGATGGAAGGGACCTATACAGTTTATATGCCGAATCCGAACGGCTAATTTGAGAAAGCACTTTTCATGACAAGAATTACTCTTGGAGGATTTGTCAATTCCTCGCAAGAGGCAGTACCCGTGAAAAAAGTTAGGTGGCACAGGCAGGGATTGAACCCAAGACCCCTTGCATGACAGTCCAAAGCACTGACCATCACGATACGGGTACTACATGTCTACTGTTGCAGAAATGTATTCGTTTCATGAAATTTTCAATGACCAATACATTTATGTCTTTCATAACTGATATTTAAATTCATGAATCCATTTTGTGTTAAATCATATAATCTTGGTAGTAAATTGTGATCACTTCTTCGAGAAAGGGATTTGTTTTTGTAACATCTGTTTGTCGATTTGTCTTGCTAAAACTGTAACCAAATATTCATAACAATATTTTTTGTATGATAAATAATTTGAAGTCAATATCTTTCTTTAGACTCTAGGGACGTTGAAATGTCAAAATTTTCAATTCAACAATTCGGACTGATTACAATAACTTCCTATGGGAAATTAGCAAGTCTTAGACTGATTAGTTTCAAGGCTTCTTATGTTTCTTATGTTGGATTGGGTACTAGTGATGTTACGAAAAAAAGAGAACTAGTTTTTTTTGTTAGGACTACGTATCAGGTGTAACATCTGGCCTAGACAGCGTACTATGACAGCTCAAGGCTAATATGAAGAAAATTTAAAGCTAAAGTTGTTTTTTTTTTTGTAATGAACCCTATATATAATAGAAAATTGCGTTTTTCAAAATTAATGCAATAATTTTATGTTTCAAAATATTTATTCGGATACCAAAATCTTTAAGAAATGTTTTATATCAAAGTACATATAATAAGAACTAAATTAAGAAATCGTAGTACCCGTAGCGTGATGGTTAGTGCGTTGGACTGTGGGACCGCAAGATCCGGTCAGTTAATTCCAGTGACCCTAGTATGTTCCCTAAAATCAACAAAATATTAAGGAAAAAGTACGACAATGACCTTCCGTGTCAGGACAGCGCAAATAGATCCAGAAGAAGCCATCTTTGACGATGACTTTTTTATAATTGAAGATCCGAAGGAAAAAGTGGAGGCGGTGGGAGCTGCTTTCCAGCAAGTGTACAAGGTGAATGCTAGCACTCGCCCCAACCACGACCTGGAAAACAGAGCCCTACTTAATCATTTTTACCTTCGAAATGATATGACACAATGGCGATCTGAGAACCGCGGTTTCATGCGGTTCAATGACGATTCCTTGGCAAATGCCATAATCGCCGAGCAAACGGGTCCAAGTCCCCTGTTAGTGACGAAGGTTGAGCTTCAGCTCATCTTCAACTCCATAAAAAATAAAAAGTCAGCAGGTGTCGATGGTATATCCAACGTTGTACTAAGACATTTACCGATGGAGGCAATTGACATTTACACCACACTCTTCAATAATGCACTGAATAATGCATATTATCCAGTGCATTGGAAGACCGCTGTGGTTCATCCTCTCCCGAAAAAGGGAAAGGACAACTCCAACCCGTCAAATCTTCGGTCGATAAGTCTTCTTCCGAGCACCAGCAAAGTTTTCGAAAAGATCATCAATAGGGCTCTGACTAAGTGGGCTGCGGACAACAAAATAATTCCGGATAAACAGTTCGGGTTCAAGGCGGGTCATGACACAATTCATGCTGCGTCTAAACTCGTTTCTGATATCCAATGGAATAAAACAAAACAACAATGCACAGGTGCTGTCCTGGTTGATTTGGAAAAGTCCTTTGACACCGTATGGTTAGAGGGTCTTTACCTAAAACTGAGCAGGCTGGGCATAAGCAAGCCATTGTTGTATACACTTTATGATATGCTTAACGGTAGAAAGTTTGTTGTCAAAAGTGGCAATGTAACTTCTACCACAACATTCTTAATTAAAAATGGTCTTCAACAGGGAGCGGTGAATTCGCCGATTCTCTTCAGCATTTACACCATCGATCTGATAGGTAGTCTTACAAAGGCAATTGCGTATGTCGACGATCTTATTGCGTACAGAACGGCCCGAAAGGTTGAGGTTATTAGAATTCTCTTGCAGCGTGATTTCGACAAGATTCAGCGATATTGCGACGACTGGAAACTGAAAATAAATGTCCAGAAGTCGGAGACAATTCTGTTCCGGACTCCGTTGGCTGGGGCCACGAGGGATACGTGCAAGAATTGGCGCAAGATGGTTATCGTTGATCTTCACGGACAGCGATTAGCGAGCAAAAGTGTAGTGAAGTACCTCGGTATCTGGTTAGATCAGTATTTATATTTCGATAGACATATAAATGCTGCTCTGACCATGGCCAGAGGAGCCTTCGCTCTGACGAAACGGCTGTTTTACAGCAGTCGGCTTGACCCCAGAGTGATGGTAATTTGCTACATGGCCCTCATACGGCCGATGATCGTTTATGGTTGTCCTGTGTGGTTCAACGTTGCCCCTTCCCAGGTGGAGAGGTTCCGGGTGTTCGAGCGGTAGTGTTTACGACGCTGTACTGGCTTATATCGAACAGCCGAATCTTCTTACGTGCATTACTATTCCAACGAGGTCCTATACAACGGGGCTCGAATCAACAGAATTGACAATTTCGTGATAAAACTCGTTCGAGGTCACATTGCAAGAGCAATGTCTTCGACCAACAATTTAATCTTCGGGGCGTTCTATCCGAACAACGAGTATTTTGAGAGTGCACGCTTGATCGGCTTCATTCCACCAGAGGCATTCCTCTTTTTAGATAGATGCGGTCTGATACAGGATAGATTGGCAGTTTCGCTAATCTACCACGTCAGACGACGAACCGTGGATAGGCGACTCCTGTACAATCGGGACGTCATGGCACAAGGCGGAGCAGAGCTCCTTCGGTTCAGTAGGGCTGTGTCCGAACGGGACCGAACTGATAGGGTGAAGCAGGAGAACCAGTTTTGGTGGCTTCAATCGGCACTTGATAGTGGGTAGCCGGGATGGGGTTTAAAGCCTTGGCCGGCTTACATACTTGTTTTATAGTTTTAGGGTTTAGTTTTAAGTAGAATAGGCATGGTGGCACAAAAAAAAATACAAAAAAAACACACACACACACAAAAAAAACACAAAAAAATACAAAAAAAAAATAATAAAAAAAAATAAAAAAAACATGGAATAAGAAAAAAAAAAAAAGACCAAAATATGAAAAACAAAAAATGTTAGTTAGATTTGCTGCTGTGGTTGTTCTAGTTTTAAGTTGTTTATAGGTAGAATAGGTAGTTTTAGTTAGCTTTAAGTTTTATATTAAGGACCTTATTTTAAGTAGTTTTTTAAGTAAAAATAAAAAAGGATATTGACATTAGTTTTTTCTAAATTTTCTAATGAATACAAAAATAAATAAAATGAATTGAAGTTAAATAAATCTTAGGGCCGAAAGGCATTAGCATTAAGTATTATTGTTTAACTTAGAGTGTCCGTATGGGACCAGTAAGTAAGTTGTAAGTTATGGATAATTAGGCTAGTTTTATGAATTTTTGTCTAGCTTTAAGATAGTCTTAAGAATGAATTAATAAAAATGAATTGGAAAAAAAAAGTGCGTTGGACTGTCATGCAAGGGGTCTTGGGTTCAATCCCTGCATGTGCCACCTAACTTTTTTCACGGGTACTGCCTCTTGCGAGGAATTGACAAATTCTCCAAGAGTAATTCTTGTCATGAAAAGTGCTTTCTCAAATTAGCCGTTCGGATTCGGCATATAAACTGTAGGTCCCTTCCATCTCTGACAACATTACTCGACACAGGGATGGTTGAGAGTTGTAAGTCACTAGGCCCTGGTCCTTAATGGACTGTTGCGCCACCTAATTTATTTATTTCTTTTTATAAATTAAGAAATCGATTATATTTAAGTTCTAAACTGTTCTTTTCTGATAGAAACCAAAATATTTATGAAAATATATGAACAATTTAAAAATTTACATATCGTGGTCACATATTTTGAAAAAAATACGGTTAAATTTGAATCACGAACCATAGCCCAAAGACCTTAAACAGTAAAAATGATTGAAATTCGCTCAATATTGTATCGTTACAAATAGCGTTTTGGACTTCTGTTTTAAGACTATCAGTAGAAAAAATGAGCCAGCACTTTAATTAATGTATTGTATTTTTGAAAACCATAACAAATGTTGCATAAATAAATAAAATTAGGTGGCGCAACAGCTCGTAAAGAATCAGGCCCTCATTACTTATAAAAACTCAACCATTCCTGTCATGTCAGAAATGGAGGGGAACCTAAAGTTTTATGCCGAACCCTATCGGCTAATTTGACAAGGCACTTTTCATGACAAGAATAAATCTTTGATGATTTGACGACCACAACCCTATATCCCATTTTATATAAATGCCTTCAAAACCAACCTTTTATAGTTCTGTTCGGAAAAATATGTACATCAATATTTAGTATATGGAATAATTCAGTCGTTTTTCCTTAAAGAAAACTATCGGCATTTAAACATTGTTTCAGAAATTCCTGCTACAATTATGTGTATGTATCTGGAATCACTGTTCTGGAGATAACAAAAAAGTAGGAAGTCTAAACCTGCATTAAAGTGAGTAAAATTAAAATAAAATGCACAACTGGGTCGCAAGAACTTGCTCCTGTATGCAATGAGTCTGTCTAAAAAAGTGCACATATAAGATTTAAAAATATACCTGTAAAATAAGTTTGTCTTCAAAGATATATTTTCCATTTCATATGTCAAAAAACCTCCATTTTTCAATTTTTTTGTTTGAAAATCGTTAGACCGACAGGACAGACGGACGGAATCGCGGGACCCACTTTGTTCGACTTCTCTACCATCGTAATATAATGTTTGATTAAAATTTCGAGTTCGAAATTTTTTACGAATGCAAAACTTTCATATGGTTTCTATATGTCGCAAGTAAAAAGAGATAAAAATGTTCCTCTTAAAATCTTGATTTGGATTCCTCATCATAATTGTTTGCGCATCCAGCACTTAGGATTTCGCGATACTTAATTGTCCGTTTCCTTGAAATTGTTTCCCTGTAAGAAAATTGTCCTCTCGAAATAAAATACGACCGTCCGCTTCAAAGGTTGACTTTATTCTGGTGTGTACTGATTATACAGTACAGACCATATTTTTCAATTTAGTACAAACAAAAATTAGCACATTTCAATTACTAAACATGCCGCCCGCCTTGAAATATTGATTTCAAACATGTTATAAAATAATTAATTAAAATTAAAATTTGGCTAGGTCGACCTTAATTCATTTAAGTTTTTCATTTTTTTTTTTTTAGTAGTTAATTTGCATAACAAATTCATTTAAATAAATATAAATTCAAAGTTATTTGAAATAAATGCAAATTCAAAGTTGTTTGAAGTTCTTGATTAACAATGACATTTAAGTTATTGAAACAAATACTCAAGTTTTAATAATAATTTTAAGTTTAAATTTAATTCATAGCAAGAAAAAAAAGTAATTTATAGTTGAATTTCATAATTCAGTAGTTTTTCATTAAATATTTACGATGATGAAGATTCGTCCGTGAAAAGTTGGCAAATCTTGGCTATAGAGCGCTTGATGAGTCCATTTTTTGTTTGAATCGTGGCGACTCGAACAAGGCCGTCATTTCCACGATGAATCTCCTGAACACGTCCCATCAGCCATCGACATGGTGGTTGATTATCGTCTCGAATAAGAACCAAGTCGTTTTCTTTCAGATTTTCCTTTTGCTTGTTCCATTTGACCCTTTGTTGCATCGAAGTAATATATTCGTCTTGCCAACGCTTCCAGAAAACTTGTTGTAATTTTGATATGAGTTGGAATCTTGACAGGAGAGTAGGTTTCACATTCTCAAAGTTTGGTTCTGGTAACAAATGTAGTGAAGTACCAACTAAAAAATGCGCTGGAGTAAGTGGTTCAAAATCATCTGGTTCGCAGCTCATTGGAACTAATGGCCTTGAGTTTAAACACGCTTCGATTTTGCATAGTAGGGTTTGAAACTCTTCAAAGCTTAACATCACGTTTCCAGCAACTCGTCTCAGATGAAATTTTGCTGACTTTACGGCAGCCTCCCAAAGGCCCTCAAAGTTTGGAGCCCCCGGTGGTATAAAGTGCCAATTAATGCCGTCGTTTACTGCCGCTCTGTTTAATTTCTCCTGAACCTTCCTTTTGCCTAAAAAGTCCTTCAGCTCTCCCAACAAGTTACTCGCTCCTACGAAGTTTGTGCCGTTATCGCTGTACAAGTTTTTGCACTCTCCTCTCCTGGCAATAAATCGATGAAGAGACGATAAGAATGCTTCAGTAGAGAGGTCTGATACCATTTCCAGATGGACAGCCTTTGTGGAAAAACAGACATAGATTGCAATATACACCTTTTGGCTTCTGCATCCCCTTGAACGACGTGGTGTTGCCATGAATGGTCCTGCGTAGTCAACCCCCGAATTCCAAAATGCCTTTCCTTTCTGAAATCTCCCAGTTGGTAGACCTCCCATTAGCTGTTGAATAGGTCTTGCTCTGTGGCGTTTACAGTCAACGCAACCATGTACGAACCTTTGAATCGCGTTTCTTGCCCCCAAGATCCAAAACCTTCTCCTTATCACAGCTCCTACCAATTGTGGACCAGCATGCAGATATTTTAAATGAGTATCTTCCATGACCAGTCTCACAAAGTTTCCTTTGTTGGGAATAATAGCTGGATGACGTTGTTCATATCCAAAAGATGCATTATGAAGCCGCCCGCCAACACGAATGATGCCATCTTGATCAAGAATAGGATTTAGCTTCACGAGTTCCTTTCCGGAAATTTGTTTTCCTTCTTTAAGGTCCACAAGGTACTCACTAAAATATATGTTTTGAACTGCCTTCAACACACCAGTTAACGCCCTTTTTAATTCTATTGTAGTAAGCCAGCCTACAATAGGATCTTGCCATTCGCCTATTCCATATTTCTTGAAACGTTTATTTGCTACTTTAACCTTGCAATTGTTGATGAAACGAAAAATATTTGCAGTTATCCTGAGCAAACGATTTAATGACGAATACCTTTCCAAATAATTACAAGATTCTTCACAACAGACGGTACTCATTACTATCTTTCTCTCCTCCAGTGTTTTTTTGTCTACATTACCAGATGGAATCGAATCGAAAACCACTGTTGGTGCAAGTAAATATTTCGGGCCTCGCCACCAAAGTTGATGATTCAGCAACATACTACCAGATATCCCTCTTGAAGCGCAATCTGCAGGGTTATCATCTCCTCTGACATGAAACCAATATTCCTTTGGAACAACAGAGTTGATTGCTGCTACGCGGTTTGCGATGAAACTTGCAAATCTTCGAGGATTTCCGTTGATCCAGTGTAGGGTCACCATTGAATCAGTCCAACAATATACTTGTATGTCCTTGTATTCCGGTATCTCACGCATTTTAGCTACTAGTTTAGATAAAAGTTGAGCAGCACACAATTCTAATCTAGCCGTAACCAATATTGGATTAAGAGGTGCCACCTTTGCCTTAGCCGTAACAAAACTGGTCATGACTCTACCTTCACTGTCAACACTCCGCAAATATAAAACTGCACCGTAAGCATCCTCCGACGCATCCGCGAATCCATGCATCTCCCATGTTTCCTTGCAGTGAGGTACATACCTCGATATCTCAATCTGCTCGATGTTATTTAAGCCTTTCCGCAGCTCTTCCCATTTTTCAATGATGCTTATTGGCACCTGATCGTCCCATTCTACTCCCTTTTCCCATAAACGTTGAAGAAGGATCCTATAATTTATAAGATAGGGTGCCAAATATCCTAAGGGATCAAATATCCTAGCTGTTTCTGATAACAAGTTCCTCTTAGTAAAACAAGAGATTTCACGCCCTTGCACCTTGAATGTAAATGAATCCGTTACGGGATGCCATCTAAGACCTAATGTTTTAATAGACTGATTTGAATCTATAGACCAGCTCCAACTCGGTTCCCTTCTTTCGACCGGGATTCCGTTCAACAGACTGAGAGAGTTTGAGGACCATTTGCGAAGAATCAATCCACCCCTTTGTAGCAACTTGCAAAGCTGATCAACTACCCTCTGGGCCTCTTCTTCGTTGCTGCAGCTGAATATAAAATCATCCATGTAGAAGTTGTTAGCTATCAGAGCCGATGCTTCAGGAAAATTCTCTTCTTCATCTTCAGCCAGCTGTAACAGAACCCGAGTCGCCAAGAATGATGCTGGGGTCGTACCATACGTAATAGTATTCAACTCGTATTCCTTAAGTACATCCGAAGGTGAATTCCTCCAAAGAATTCGTTGGAAACACCTATCTTGCGGATCCACCAACACCTGACGGTACATTTGAACAATGTCAGCGCTTAGTGCTACCGGATTTATCATGAAACGCAAAAGGATGTGCGTCAAGTCGTTCTGCAGTACCGGGCCATTTAAAAGTTGAGAGTTCAAAGATTTACCACCGTACGGATTGCATGAGGCATCAAATACTACCCTTAACTTAGTTGTACTGCTTTCGGGTTTGATGACAGCATGGTGGGGTAGATAGTAACTATGATTTGAACACCCCTTTCCTGGTGCTATTTCAGTCATATGACCTAAGTTCTGATACTCCTCCATAAATTGTACATAATGTTTTTGTAAATCCTTGTCCTTAAGAAACCTCCGTTCCATTGCCATAAGTCGCTGTTCTGCCATTAAGCGAGAATTGCCCTCAATAACTGCATCCTCCTTAAACGGAAGCCTAACAATAAACCTGCCATCGTCCATTCTCCTGTAGTGTTTTTTGAAATGTTTTTCACAAGGATGAAAATCATATGCTCGAGTGACAGCCGTCTTCGGCTCTTCTATTTCCCAAAAACGTTGGAGTGATGTATTTAAATCTTTTAATGTGTGAAAAACCTTCCTTCTCTGCTCTTGACCGTCACCGTCCTCGCTCGCTAAAACCCATCCGAATTCCGTTCCCATAGCTATGATACTGTTATCTTCATCAAATATTTTGTTACCATTGATCGATCTGAATGCGATACTAGCATTTAATAAAATATCTATGGATTTTGGAGTACAAAAGTCCGGGTCAGCCAACTGAATATCGCCAAGCTGTGTTTTAACGTCATAAAATATCTTGTGCTGTGGCAACCTTTGCGTGATAGTACCTAATATTGCTGCCTGAGTTGAAACCTTGAAGTCGTTAATTCTAGACTTCAATTCTAAATTTATAGAACCCCGAACCTTGGTTTCCCTATCTCCCACGGCATCAATAATTAGATCTGAATGGCTTCTTTTTAGACCCAAATATTGAGCACATGCCTCCGTTACAAGCGATACCTGCGAACCGGAGTCTAGTAATGCTCGACATGGCTTGTAGACACCCCAATTGTCCTTGACTAAAACGATTGCGGTTGGCAGTAAGTTGTATCTTTTAGGAGTTTCCAAATACTTATTGATACAAGCTGTTAGGACCCTGGCTGAACCTTGAGAATTACCAACTTCTCCATCATTTTTGTCCACCCTTTCACCTTCACCTTCCACAGTAGATCTGCCTAAAACTACCGACGCTGCGCCTCTGTTATTTGGTTGGAATTCTGTATGTATCAGGGTATGGTGTTTTCCCTTGCACTTCCTACAGGTAGATGACTTACAGTCTTTTACAGAGTGCCCTGAGTTAAGACAGTTATAACACAGGCGGTTTTGAGCTATAACTGTTCGCCTTCCGTTTAGATCTAATTTTGTGAACTGAGGACATATGCTCACAAAATGACTTTCCTTGCACATCACGCATGCTAAGCAAATTGCAGAATGGACAGTCTGTCGGTTTGTCCTATTTGTTGAACTCGGAGTTCGTTTATTTGTTTGGAATGACTCTAGTTCGAATACCCTAGCTGATAGAAACTGCATCATCTCGTCGAATGTTGGAGCCTTAACGTTAGCTGTTTGTCTTGCCCATAGCTGTTTTGACTCGCTATCTAGTTTCGACGAGATAACATAAATAAGCCAATAATCCCAATGCTCTGTTGGCACCTTCAACGACTTAAGCCCGGATAACGATTCCTTGGTTGTACTGAACAGAGCCCTAATGTTACTTGCCGACGGAGAAGACCCTACACTTGGCTGCTCCATTAAAGTCCTAACATACGATTCTATTATGATTTTTTTCTTGTCATACATACTGTTTAAATCGTTCCACGCCTGTTCATAATTCGCGTCAGACACATTAATGTGTCTTAATAGAGAAGCCGCTTCCCCCTTTAGAGACAATTTAAGGTACTGTAGCTTCTGAGCACCTGACAAAGTTTTAGACTGGTGTATTATCGTAGTGAAAAGATCCTTAAAAGTAGGCCATTCCTTATATTCGCCCGCGAATGTTGGAATTGAACATGGGGGTAACTTAGTACCATTGTGTGTTTGGGATGAAATCCCGGTAACATTAGCTTCTGAAAGTCGAGTTAGCGCGGCCGCGATTGAAGCTTGATTAGTGGAAATAAGTCGCACAGACTCCTCAAATTCCGGTGGTATGCTCTGAACGTGGTGAAAACTTGTCGATTCTGCCGAAACAGACAATCGGCCCGGATTTATTTTATTTGTACACCAGGTTTTTACAGTATAGTATTTGTTTTCAAACTCCTCTCTGACGCTTTCTTCTTCAATTAACTCTTCATCATTCAACAATGCCTCTATTTCCATCTGCACTTGTTCGAATGCCTGCATGTTTTCCTCCAATTTGACAAGCCGCGTATTTGCGTCTGCTGCGGTAATTGTTTCATCCGCGTTTTCCCTAAAATATTTTTCGAGTCGGCTGAGGATTCCCTTGTATGTTCCCCTCCTCTTTCTCAGTGCCTCCATTTTATAACGATTTTTTTGTATAAAAATTAAATAAAAGACGGTACTCACCCGTGTTTTTTTACTTATAGTACGAGTATGTAAATATATAAAAATAACGACAAATTTCCCAAACAGCTATCAAATTTGTCAGTCTCACTTGTATGGCCACTACTGTGCTTCAAATATAAAATGAGCACAACAAGTTTTTATACACTCTCTTGCACAGTTTTCTCCTTCCACTTATTTAACCGTTTGGTTTTTGCACTAACACAGTCTTGTTTCGTTTTGTTTCTATGCCTTTTGCCGTTTGGCTTTTTTCACCGCAATTTTAAAAACTCCCGTTGCACCTTTTTATGTATATCGAACCAGCCAATTTTTTATATATTTTCTTGTCGCATACCGATTTTAGATTTTTTTTTTGTAATGGATTTTTCCTTTTTTAACTAATTCGAAGCTTAGTTGACACTTTGAACTTTGTTAGAAAATTCTTAAGCTCACGTTCACCACACAACATACCACCGCACGCCGCCGCCGCCGCTTCACCACACCGCACACCGAAACCGAGGGAATCAAACACTTTTAATAAATTTTTACCGATCCGTCTTGAAGGACCAATGTTTGCGCATCCAGCACTTAGGATTTCGCGATACTTAATTGTCCGTTTCCTTGAAATTGTTTCCCTGTAAGAAAATTGTCCTCTCGAAATAAAATACGACCGTCCGCTTCAAAGGTGGACTTTATTCTGGTGTGTACTGATTATACAGTACAGACCATATTTTTCAATTTAGTACAAACAAAAATTAGCACATTTCAATTACTAAACAATAATACAACCATGAATTGTCATAATATTCTGCATTAATTTCCTCTTTACATCACTCTTTTCTGAAAAAGTAAAATTGCTTACAATAAACAATGTGTATAATTGTTTCAATACATATATTTATTTAAGTTATGCTTCATAAGTTGACGTAATAGGATGTGAGCATTTATTAAACTTTAATTGAATGCATCATATATAGATCATTAAGTTTCAATTACCTGCATATTTGTAAATGTGGAAGTGACAGCGACTATTGACATATCAAATTACGCAATTGTCATTGGTTTTAATGTCTACATAAACATTTACAGTTGAATAATTGTTGCAATTCAACTGGATATTGTAAATAATTAAATGTCCTATGCATGCATATTAAGAGGGTTCTAATTCATCCTTCAAGTTGGATTGGAGTTAAAGTCTTCAACCTGTCTATTGATGTATAAATATTTCAGATAAAAATAATACACAGAGTAAGGTATTAGCAATTTGTTATGCTTACGAGTTTAGCTTGTAACGTAGTTAAATTTGTAATACTTAGGTGTAAGAAAACACAATATTAAAAAAGGCTGAGATGCGATCCACACTCATAACTTCCCATCCCTTCTGTCGATTAATCTTGCTTAAAAAGTTTGTAGGTTTTCTCGTTTCGTTAAAAAAGTTGACAGTTGAATTATTTTAAAAATTAACTAAAAATTACCAACAATATTTGGCATATGATGAAATAGTTTGATTTCAAAATCTATTTTTGTTAGGGAGCGTTCAAGTATTACGTAGCGCAATTTTTGAAGATTTTTGACCCCCCTCCTCCCCTTGTAACGCACCGTAACGTTTTTATGTACTCCCCTCCCACTCTCTACACGTTACGTAACACTCAAGTGACCATTTTTACCCTTAAGTCGCAAAAAAGTATGTTACAGATTTTATCCTTGGTATAGTTTTAATTGCCTTTACGGTAATAATACTAAATAAAACAAGAAATTTTTAATCCGCAACACCTGCGTATTTTGTTTATTTTTTATACATTTTTGGCTTTATACACAATTGTTTTCATCCTTCATTCTCCTATTTTATCTTTTTTTACCCGTAAAACTTAAATGAAAAGGGTTGCCAATTTTGGAGTTTTCATTGCCTAATTTTTTATTAAAAAAAAAAACAATGTTACGTAACGTGTTGTAAGAAAGACCCCCTACGCCCCTGTAACGCATCGTAACGTTTTACGAGACCCCCCCCTCCCCCAAATTGCGTTACGAATTACCTGAACGCTCCCTTAACAAGATTTTTAGTCGAAAAACAATTTTTACCAATTTTAGTAGCATTTTTTAAAAGTTTTTATCTCTTATATAAACAAATAAAAATTGGAGGCATGAAACTAATTTAAAGTCAATATCTTCTTTTGTTCACAAGATATCGAGAACCGAACATCAATTTTGACTAATTTGCGTACTATTTTTTGTAGATTTTAATTTTTTATGAAAAAAACTGACTGTTGGATTTAAAAAAAAAATGTCTGAATGCCGAAAGCAATATTTTCTGTCAGATGAAATTAGTTTGAAGCCAATAATATTTTTAATTTTTGAAAAGATATTTAAGTCGAAAACCAATTTTTACCAACTTTAGAAATGTTATTTAAGGTTTTTATTTTTTGTAAAAAAAACTGTCAATTCAATTTTTTTTAAAATTTTACAAGATGTCAAAAACGTTATTATTCGTTTAATCTTCTATGGGAAGTTAAAAATTGACATTATAAAAGGTTTAATTTGTAATGTCACTTTTGGAGCTGTAATTTTTTGACATTTGACTTTTTTTGCTATAACCACGCACGGAAGTTGCTAAAATGTGCGTAGCTCAAGAACAACTGGGACTATTGCTTTTGTAGCATGTAGTGTTGCCTCAGGTTTGTCGATTTTCGTCAATCTTTGGAAATAGGCATTCTACAAACGAAACTACACCGTTAGTTTGCATAATATTATTTAAGGCTTTTAAAGTTCATAAGAACACAAAAACTAATTAGGTTCTTGGAAAGCATTGAAATTATTCGGATTTTCATCAAAACCATTTTTAGTAATAAGGCTCATTTTTAATTTGCAGGCTATGGTAATAAGCAGAATTTCTGTATTTAGGGTTTGGCAAATCCAAAAATTATTGTTAAATAAGTCACTGTTTGGTGCGGTTTTTGGCCTGCGATGTGATTGGACCTTATTTATTTGAAAATGAATATGGTGGGATTTTTACGGTGATCCCTTGCCGATCTATGATATGATCATAAATTTTAATTATAAGGAATTGGAAAATATTGATGTGGACCACGTTTACTTTCAAGTAGAAGATGGCAGAGCTACGTACTACACAACCCACGAATCCATCGCAATTTAATGAGAAAAACTTTCTGCTGATAAAATATCATCACAATTGGCCACCGAAAGGTTGGGATTTAAGACTTTTTTCTTTAATTCTACTTGAAGGATTACATCCATGTTAGATTGATACAACTCTAGACCTTAAAAAATGGAATGGAAAATATCGAGTCCTATAATGTGCCAATTGTTCATTAAAAATTGTATGGAAAGTATATTGTGGTTTAACCATGCCGTGGTTGGCTGATTTCATTTCCCATTGTGAATACCTTTCTATTTTCAGTTTAATAAACTTCTTAAAAAATTCTATCAAAATAAAACCTGTTATTGGAAAAACATACACAGAAAAAAAAAGTTTTCATGATAACAATCGTCGAAAGTCAACTTGAAATTTGGCCAAATTGTCACATTGACCACCAATATATGCCAATATGCCAACCTTATTTAAAAAAAATTTTAGTAGTCAAAAATTGTCATATTGACTACCGCAGTTGTCATATTGACTACCGCAGTTGCCACATTGACAAACGTAGTTGTCACTTTGACTGCCGCAGTTTTCATATTGACTACCGCAGTTTTCAAACTGACTATTCCAGTTTTCATATTGAGGAACGCAGTTGTCATATAGACCACAGTTGTCGTATTGACTACCACATTCGTCAATGTGATAACTGTAGTTTCAGTTTCTTTCAACCAAAGTTATCATATTGACTACTGCAGTTGTCGTATTGACTACCAAGTTGTAAACAAATTTCGGATCCCAAAATTGACAACCGAAAATTGTTCTCTTGACTATCGCAGTTATCGGCTGAAAATTGACTATTAAATAGTCAATTTGACTTTCAAAATAGTCAATAGGATGACTTTTTTCGTTCTTTGTATACTTTGACCATAGTTAAGCTGTTGACATTTCCTTTGGACATTTTAAATCACTCTTCCCTACGTACTTTAAAGCAAATTACACATCCATACATTTTCACTTAAAGTTTTTTATTTTGGAAATTCTTCTTCAATTGTCCTGTAGAATGTCTATGGGCTTAAAATAAACAAAAAAAAGAGGCTGGGATGCGACCCACACTGATAACTTCCCATCCCGTCTGTCGATTTGTCTTGCTTAAAAGTTTGTCTATGTATCAATTTTTACCAAATTTGCGTACTGTTTTTTGTAGATTTTATTTTTTTAAGAAAAAACGGACTGTTGGATTTTTATATCGAATGATATATGAATATCGAAAACAATATTTTCTGTGAAATAAAATAAGTTTGAAGCCAATATTTGTAATTTTTGAAAAGCTATTTGAGTCGAAAGTAAATTTTTACCAAGTTTTAGTATTGTTTTTTTTTAAGTTTTTATTTTTTTGTAAAAAAAAACTGTAAATTCGATTTTTCACACAATTTTATTCAGTGTTGAAAACAACATTTCTTATAAGTTAAAATTAGTTAGAAGCCATTATCTCAAATTTTTGAAAAGATATTTGTGTCGAAAATCAATTTTTACCAACTTTTGTTAAATTTTTTTTAGGTGTTTAATTTTTTGTACAAAAGCTGTCAATTCGATTTTTTTCAAAATTTTACTGAATGTTGACAACAATATTTTTTGAAAGATTAAAGTAGTTTAAAGCCAATATCTCCAAGTTTTGAAAAGAAATTTAAGTCGAAAATCAATTTTTACCACCTTTTATAATTTTTTTTTAGGTTTTTATTTTTTTTTTTAAACTGTCAATTCGATTTTTCTCAAAATGTATCCTAATGTTGAAAACAATATTTCTTAATAAGTTAAAATTAGTGAGAAGCCATTATCCCAAAGTTTTGAAAAGATATTTGAGTCGAAAATCAACTTTTATTAATTTTTTTTAGGTTTTTTTTTTTTTTTAAACTGTCAATTCGATTTTTCTCAACATTCTTCAGAAAGTTGAAAACAATATTTATTATAAGATAAAAAAAGTTTGAAGCCTTAATCTTAAGTTTTTGAAAAGATATTTGAGTCGAAATTCAATTTTTACCAACTTTTTTTAATTTTTTTTTTTTCGGTTTTTAATTTTTTGTAAAAAAACCTGTCAATTCGATTTATTTCAAAATTTTACTGAATGTTGAAAACAATATTTTTGAAAGATAAAAGTAGTTTAAAGCCAATAACTCAAAGTTTTTAAAAGATATTTGAGTCGAAAATCAATTTTTTCCAACTTTTTTTATTTTTTTTTTCGGTTTTTAATTTTTTGTAAAAAACCTGTCAATTCGATTTATTTCAAAATTTTACTGAATGTTGAAAACAATATTTTTGAAAGATAAAAGTAGTTTAAAGCCAATAACTCAAAGTTTTGAAAAGATAATTGAGTCGAAAGTCAATTTTTACCAACTTTTATTAATTTTTTTTAGGTTTTTATTTATTGTAAAAAAAACTGTCAATTAGATTTTTCTCAAAATTTTATCAGATGTCAAAAACATTATTCTTCATTGCACAAAATTGTTTTGGAGATGAAATCATATTTTAGTCGTAAAATTTTCGAGGTGACAAATTTTCTTTTTTCAGTTTTTTTGATTTATAAAAAAACCGTTAATTGGATTTTTTTCCAAAAATATAATTGTTTTGTATCACATTACAATATATAATATAAAATTTAATTCAAGTCTCTAGCGTCATTGGTTCATGAGATATTTAGGTTTAACCAAAATTTTTACCTTTTTTTTAAACTGCTATGGTAAAAAAACCACCCACGCAATTTTCTTGAGAGCCCTTTCTGCATCTTTCTGCCTTATTATCTGTATAACAAAATTTATTTGAAGTCGATATCTCTTCTGGTTCTTGAGCTATGGACGACGAAAAAAACGTCGCGAACGTACGGACGTACGGACATACGGACGTACGGACGTACGGACGTACGTATACACGCACGCACAGACATCTTTCTAAAAATCTTTTATTTCGACTCTAGGGACCTTGAAACGTCGAGAAATGTCAAAATTTTCAATTTGTCAAATCGGACCCATTACAATAACTTCCTATGGGAAGTTAAAAAGGACACTCAGAGTAGAGTACCAATGGCATTATTTAGAATAGGAATCTAATGGTTGTTAGTTGTCTTGTTGCTATTATTTATATAACTAAGCTCTTGTACAATGTGAATGTTGAAAACGCCCCTTTCTTGTAACATGTCTTTTTTGAGATTCATAATTAAATAACAATTTGTGCAGACAAAACTAAAATGTCCTGGAAATGTTGTGTTATTTCCCTAAAAACAAAACAAGAACTATTCAATAACAACAGCATTTAGCTAGTTTTCGAATGTTTGTTTCTTAATACTTGTTTTTGAAAGAGAATCTAATGTTCGTCTTCGCCACAGACCATACCGGAAGTAATTTAGATTCGTATACCAACATTTGAACAGAATTTCTTAAAGCCTTAATTTTAAAGGTCACAAAACAATCATTCAAGTATTTTCTATTTAACAACTCAATTTCAAGATAAATTCCAATTTCATTTTCTAACAAAACACAATACACAAGATGCCATTCAAAAATTCTCATCCTGAAACATGAACAATTGAATAATTCGGAAGAGAAAATCATTCGAATATTGAAATACGATTGCCGCATTTTTCCGTCACTGTCATTGTCATCTGTTCAGTTTGTTGTCAATTTATTGTTTATTATTTGAGTGAAAGACATTACAACTAGCTTTTAGTTTTGTTAACGTTAAACAAGCATCTCTACTCCTTTTATGTATGTCAAATAAAATAACACCTCAATGAGCAATAGGGAATAAAATGCTTTCTCATAATCTGCGTTGATGATAAAATCCATTGTTACTGATTGTTGTTGTTGTCGAATGAAATCCCTTAGTTTCTATAAAAGGAGAATAATTCAACTAAAAAAATTCCAGTTGACAGGATTTTGCTGAGAAAAAAAACGGATACACAATTTATTGTTGATGCAAAAACTATAGAATCTATTTATTCAACTTAAATTGACAGCTCAGGGCTTTTGGGTTCTATTTTGTTTTTTTCATTTAGTCAAATCGATGAAATAAAACAAAATTTAACAAGATGAGCTATTTAGTGGACAACTTGGAGTACTCTTAAAATGTTATATTTTATTCAACTACAAAATACAAAATTGATAACAAGAATTCGAAAATTAAATATTTAAGGCTAACTAACTAACTAACTTAAAGGTCTTGACAGGTGGCACGCTAGATCCATCTTGTTGATTTCAGGATTTCAATGCGTTTGAAGCATGTATACATATATATATTGTATAGTTATATTTTTAACTTCTCATAGGAGGTCTGATTTGTGGAATTGAAAATTTTGACATTTCTCGACGTTTCAAGGTCCCTAGAGTCGAAATAAAAGATTTTTAGAAAGATACATATCTGTGCGTGCGTGTGTACGTACGGTCGTGTTCGTACGTTCGCGAGACGTTTTTTTCGTCGTCCATACCTCAAGAACCAGAAGAGATATCGACTTCAATTAAATTCTGTTATACAGATAATAAAGCAGAAAGATGCAGAAAGGGTTCAAAAGAAAATTGCGTAGGTGGTTTTTTTTAACATAGCAGTTTAAAAAAAAAGGCGAACATTTTGGTTAACCCTAAATATCTCATGAACCAATGACGCAAGAGACTTGAACTAAATTTTATATTATATATTGTAACGTAATACAAAACAAGTAAATTTTTTTAAAAAAATCCAATTACATAATGTTTTTTTTTATAAATCAAAAAAACTAAAAAAAAAATTGTCGCCTCAAAAATTTAACGAATACAAAATGATTTTATCACCCACATTTTGTGCAAAGAAAAATAACGTTTTCAACATCTGGTAAAATTTTGAGAAATATCGAATTGGCAGTTTTTTTATAAAAAGTAAAAACCTAAAAAAACATTACTCAAAGTTGGTAAAAATTGAATTTCGACTCAAATATCTTTTCAAAAATTTGATATTATGGCTTCCAACTTATTTTAACTTATAAGAAATATTGTTTTCAACATTCTAAACATTAAAAAAAAATATCGAATTGACAGTTTCTTACAAAAAATTAAAACCTAAAAAAAATTAATAAAAGTTGTTAAACATTGATTTTCGACTCAAATATCTTTTTAAAACTTTAAGACATTGGCTTCCAACTAATTTTAACTTATAAGAAATATTGTTTTCAACATTCGGTAAAATTTTGAGAAAAATAAAATTGACAGTTTTTTTACAAAAAATAAAACCTAACAAAAAAACAATACTAAAAATTTAAAAAAAACTTACTTACGACTCAAATAGCTTTTCAAAAATTAAAAGTATTGTCCTTAAACTATTTTTATTTCACAGAAAATATTGTTTTCTATATTCAGTATTTTTTTTTTAAATCCAAGTCCGTTTAAGTCCGTTTTTTCATAAAAAAATAAAATCTACAAAAAATAGAACGCAAATTTGGTAAAAATTGGTGTTCGGTTCTTGATATCTCCCAAATTAATTTCCTTCATCCAATTTGTAAAAATTTAAGAAATGCTACTAAAATTTATTTTAGACTAAAAATTTATTTAACAAAACTAGATTTTCAAACTAAATTATTTCTTTATATGAAAAATATTGTTGGTAATTTTAAAATTTTAATGAATAATTCAACTGACAAAATTTTTAACCCAACACGAAAACCTACAAACTTTTAAGCAAGACAAATCGACAGACGGGATGGGAAGTTATAAGTATCAGTCGCATCCCAGCCTCTTTTTCTGTTTTAGGTTTTTATTGTTTGTAAGAAAACTGTCAATTCGATTTTTCTCAAAATCTTACCGAATGTTGAAAACAATTTGTTTTTGTGAGAGCAAATTAGTTTGAGGCCATAATCTTAAGTTTTTGAAAACATATTTGAGTCAAAATCAATTTTTAACTAAGTTAACCAACTTTTAGTATTTTTACCAGATATCAAAAACGTTATTTTTGTTGCATACAATTATTTTGGGGATAAAATAAGTTTTTGTTCATAAAATATTCGGGGGGACAAATATTTATTTCAGTTTTTTTGATTTATAAAAAAAACCGTTAATTGGATTTTCTCCAAAAATATATTATTGGGTATCACGTTACAATATATATTTTAAAATTTTATTCAAGTCTAGCGTTATTGATTCTTGAGATATTTTGGCTTAACCAATATTTTCACCCTTTTTTTTTTAAATAGCTATATATATTTGATTTCCTTGAGAGTCCTTTCTGTATTTTATTGCATTAATATCTGTATAACAAAATTTATTTAAAGTCGATATCTCAACTGGTTCTTGAGCTATTGACGACGAAAAAAACTTCCCGAACTTACGTACACACGCACGCACAGGTATCTCTCTAAGAATCTTTTATTTGGACTCTAGGGACCTTGAAACTTTGAGAAATGTCAAAATTTTCTATTCGAAAAATCGGACCGATTATAATAACTTCCTATGGGAAGTTAAAAATTGTGGTTAACCCAAAATATCTCACGAACCAATAACGCTAGCGACTTAAACTAAATTGTATATTATATACTACTTGACCCGGCTAAGCGTTGCTGTGGCTAACGTTTTTTTGTCATATTACATTATTGTAAACTATTTAAACTATTTTTTTTAAAAAGATGCCATTTGTAAAAATAAAAATATATTGCTTTGGGATTCGAAAGTGAAGAACTTTAAACAAAATTGATTAAAATGTTCGTACAGTTGATGTAAAGCAAAAATCAATACAAAAGAATTAAATTTAAAATGTATTATTTTTTTATTATTATTACAAAGTCGATAGTAAATAAAATGTGTCAGTTAAACTTATAAATGAGGTAGATAGGGCGGAAAGTTTAAAATCTTCTAACAATAATATTTATTATTTTGAATTATAAGTACTTTTAATTTCAATTAAATTTAGAATTAATCGGTGCACAATATTTTTGATTAACTTGTCTTTCGCTAACACAAATAGGTTCGACGTCTTTCCTACACGTGAACATGCAATATATACATAGCTGCCCATGAGAAAAACATGGATTTTCCAAATCTAAAGTACAAATGTACATTCTTTGGCTTGAGACTTATTTATAGACATGGCAAAAGCTAAACGAATTGGATGATGCTGTAACTTTCTGAAGGGAATGGTAGAATCTGACGCTGTCTTTGGAATACGTGGCAACATGACCACTTTTCCTTTAAACTTTCCAGTTAAAATGGTTGCTTCAAGAATTTTTCTGGTGATCTTTTTAATGATCTGTTGCATAAGTGAGATGGATTCAAATTAGACAGGAGAATAATAGGTCGACAGTCTTCAATCGAAGATTATGTGGTGGCATTCCAGGCATATCTAGTGAATATAAAAATTCAATTGGAAAATTTACACAATCATTTTCATTAACAACATTATCGATTGGTTTAAAAGACATCAGATTGCCTGGTAACAACTGTTGTACCTGGAAGTTAATTTCCTCAACATCAACACTTTTGGCTGCTAAAATGGCCCGCGAACTGAGCCAGTTATGATTCAAGTAATTACTGTGTATATGTAGGTGCAGGGAATTAACTTCACGGGAACTACCTTCACATGGGAACTAACTTCATCACTAGTGAGAATTAATTTAACCTTTTTTTGGTGAAGTTATTTCCCACTGAAGGTGGGAGATAATTTCACTTTTTTGTGGGAATGAATTTCACTTTCATGTGTAACTGTTTCCAACGGAAGGTGGGAACTAACTTCACTCTTCAGTGCAGTTAAAGTAAATTAACATGTTATGTTATTTTTATTCTCGCATACGCTAATCTAAGAAAATCTTATAAGAATCACCAAATGACAAAACTTGGAGCACTTCAATACCACAAGACTTTGTTTTATGGAGTTTAAATTCTGAGATCCCGCGAAGCGTGCCACCCACAGGTGCTTTTATTCAAAAAAGCTGTTGATATTGGCGCCTGCCTGGCGACATTGCATACCCTAAGCGGAGCAACGGAGTTGCGTGAGCGGGTGTGACCCCGAAAAAGGGAGTTAAAATCCTGAGAACCCGCGAAGCGGGCCACCCACAGGTGCTTTTATTGAAAGAAGTTGTTGATATAGGCGCCTGCCTGGCGACTTTACACACCCTAAGCGGAGCAACGGAGTTGCGTGAGCGGGTGGACCCCGAAAAAGGGAGTTAAAATCCTGAGAACCCGCGAAGCGGTCCACTTGATATAGGCGCCTGCCTGGCGACTTTACATACCCTAAGCGGAGCAACGGAGTTGCGTGAGCGGGTGTGACCCCGAAAAAGGGAGTTAAAATCCTGTGAACCCGCGAAGCGGGCCACCCACAGGAGCTTTTATTGCTTAAAACTTACATATTTTTCTTTTGATTTACAATTCAACGCTTGATATTTTTTCAGATATTTCAATCGTAGGTGGGAAGTTACTTCACATAATTTTCTGATGAAATTATCTCCCGCCTTCAGTGGGAGATAACTTCACAAAAAAAAGTGAAATTAATTCCCACTAGTGGTGAAGTTAGTTCCCATGTGAAGGTAGTTCCCGTGAAGTTAATTCCCTGCACCGTATATGTATATGCGGAAAAATACTCTGAATCAATTTATTTTTTTCCTGAAGAACAGGGCAGAAATTGTTTGCATTGTGTATTTGGTTGCACTTTTATTTTACCGTAATTTTCTACTAGTAATTGTTCGGAAAATTGCTGACACCAAAAATTGAAAAAGTAAAATTCATTGTATTTTGTTTACTACAAAATAAATTTAACCTAGACTGGTTATGCTATTAAATTTTACTCGTAGATTATATGAAACGTTTGGAAGTTTGACATAGCGCCATCTATTGAATACTTGCTCAATCCTGTCAACAGATGTCACCATCTGTTAGAATCGTTTAGAGCTAACAATAATAAATAAATATTGCCATCATAAATTGAGATTTAAGCTATCCTATCTTTCAAGTTGAATTCAACTGCATACGGTGTATACATTTGATTAAAATCGGCTAAGTAGTTTAGGAGTCCATCGCGGACAAACATCGTGACACGTAGTTTCTATAAATTAAGATTGTTATGTTTTATATATATATATTAATGTACATATTATGTATTTATTTATACTCTTTTGTTATGCTCTTTAATGAAGGTGTAGCTTTTCCTTCAACCAATACTTTAACTTTGAATTTTTGACGTGACAACGTCTTAAATTAGGTTGCGGCTGGGAGTCACTTATGAAAAAGTGTAACGCCCGGTAACGTTACGATGAGTCACCGAACGAGAGAGAGGCCCGCCGAATGCCTTGCGTATCTCTCCCACTCAACTATGAACGGTCTGCCGCGCGCGCAGCACTAGAGAATTAGGCGCATAGAATCGGCGCATGCTTGTGTCTCTGTCTTTGTCTTTCTCGAACGTTCTTGGCGTTGGAAAAACAAGAAAGCGTCATAATACAAGTTCACACGTGTGGTTAAAGTATCGTCAGCTGTGTCTGTAGTGAAAATGTGGAGTGCTTAGATTCGTCATTTACAACAACTACAACATAAAGGTAAATAATTGTACACTGATATTTCATTATCGTAAACTATGATTGATTGATTAATTGTTAGATTGACACAAAAGTTGAGAAACTGAGTTTATAGGTTATGTCATACTATTGATAAATGTTGATAGTGTTAAGTAAATTATTAGTTTAAAAAATTTGTGCAATTCTTATTTTCATTCAATTCCTTGTTCCTATTGTGCAATTTAATTATATTCATATCAATAAATATTCTACCGAGAAAAAGACGTTGTCACGTAAAATCTTCGCCCGTAAAACCGACTTTACAGGCAACCATTTTTTTGTTAAAAACTCATTTAACTCACTTGGCTCAACTTTTCTATTCTTGACTCGGAGCTTTTTGATGCATCTTATCAAATTTTCAGACGTGATCGACATGATGAAGAAGACTCTAATATTGTCGGAGGAGGAATTCTTTTTGCGATCAAGACCTCACTTACGTGCTACCTGATAGATGACTTTCGAGCCACAGGTGTCGAAGCTCTATGAATCAAAATCAAGTTGAAATCTGGCCATTTATTTATTATCTCCGCGAATATTCCTCCAAGTTCAAACAATGAGGCTTATGAAAAGATTAATGACTGCATAGAAAATATTTATGTACTTATGGAACCCGAAGATGAAATTTTGATCGTAGGTGACTTTAATCTACCAAACCTTAACTGGACAAAAATTGATGACGACAACTTCCATGTTCCAATAAATGCGTCCAGCCTTAATGAACTAACATGTATAGATGGTATGTCATCGTGTGGTTTAAGTCAATTCAATGGATTGAGAAATCGTTTTGGAAAAATTCTTGACTTAGTGTTTTTCGCCGATACAATTAACAACGAAATTGCTGTTTTAACTGCTACTGTAAAACTAATAGACGAAGATCGACATCATCCTGCATTAGATATTTCACTAGGTTTAAACATGTCTTCTCCTTACAATAACGATAATAACAACAAACTTGAATTTGACTTTTCTAAATGTTATTTTGTAGATCTTTTTGATATGTTAATAACTGTAAATTGGAATCAATTATTTTGTAATTGTAATATTGAGGATATGTGTAATAATTTTTATAGAACTCTTTTTAACTGCTTTTACGAAACTATTCCTTTAAAAAGATCACGTTTTGCTTCAAATGCACCACCATGGTTTGATACGCGTATTAAAAACTTAAAAAATAAAAGGAACAAAGCTTGGGTAAAATATAACTAATAATAACTAACTAGAACTGACGATGATTACAGAACTTTCTTAATTCCAAAACAACTCTTTTCTGATTATTCTAACATTCTATATGACGATTACATTTGTAAAATTGAACATGGTATTAAATCTAGTCCAGATAGTTTCTGGAATTTCGTTAATAATAAAAGGAAAACGTGTGGCTATCCGAATTCGATGTCAAATAATTCGTCAACTAGTCATGACCCAAAGATTATTGCAAACATGTTTGCTAATCAATTCAAAGTAGCATTTGAAGAATCAGACTTTAATAATTCCTCTTCTTTTTCTTCTTCTTCTGACAGTTTTACTCATTTAAACGCAATTAATTTTGAAATAAGTGAAGACACAGTTGCTCAACATATATTAAAACTCGATGAGTGCTTTACTCCAGGCCCCGATGGTGTTCCATCTTATATATTAAAAAAATGTGCTTCTTATCTGTCATATCCGTTATGTGTTCTCTTCAATGCATCCTTAAAAAGTTCAATTTTTCCTGTTATCTGGAAAAGTTCATTTATTATTCCCATACATAAAAAAGGCCCAAAGAATGAAATAATGAACTATAGGCCCATTGCGAAACTATCTGTGATACCTAAACTGTTTGAGTCAATTGTGAGTAATGTTCTTTCTTTTCATTGCAGTTCTATTATTTGTGATAGCCAGCATGGCTTTGTCAAAAAGAGATCCACTGTAACTAATTTATTTAACTTCGTGTCCTTTTGTCTAGATGTATTTGAAAAACGCGGGCAAGTTGATTGCGTATTTACTGACTTTAGTAAAGCCTTTGACAAGTTATGTCACAATACACTAATTCTAAAATTATACCATCTAGGATTTAACAACAATTTTATAAATTGGAGTTCTTCATACTTAGAAAATCGTCGTTATTCTGTCTTGTTTCGTAATGAAAGTTCAATTCAATTTGTTGTCAATTCTTGCGTCCCTCAGGGCAGCCACCTAGGTCCTATTTTATTTGTTTTATTTATTAACGACTTGGTTTCAAACTTAAAAAACTCGTCTGTCCTTGTTTATGCTGATGACATTAAGCTTTTCAAAAGTATAAAATTCTCTTCTGACTGTTTATTATTACAAGAAGACTTAACAATATTTAGGGAATGGTGCAATAAAAACCGACTTGTTTTAAATGTTGACAAATGTAAAACTATGAGTTTTACACGTAAAAAATTCCGTTTTTGTACAACTATACGTTTGATTCTTGTCCGTTATGTAAAGTTTCTATGTTTTCTGACTTAGGTATTATTCTAGATCCCAAATTATCATTTAATGATCATTTAAGTTATATAATTAAATAAGCCAATAGGGTTCTTGGATTCATTAAAAGATTCGGTCGTGATTTTCGGGATCCTTATGTTCTTAAACTTCTATTTATTTCGTTTGTTAGACCAATTTTAGAATACGGCTGTGTGGTATGGTCACCTTATTACTCAATACATGTTTCAAGAATTGAAGCGATCCAAAAAAGGTTTCTGCGTTTCTGTCTTCGGTCTCTTCCATGGGCAAGGGAAAATCTATTTCCGCCTTATTCTCAAAGACTAGCTTTGATCAGCCTCCCTTCTTTGGCTAACCACAGAAATTATATACAATTTTGTTTTATTGTTGGGATTATTAATGGTTCGATATCATTACCATCAGTTCTAAGTAAATTAAATTTCAGTTTCAGTCGTGCAAGTTTAAGGCGACAGCAACCTATTATTCAAATATTTAGCAGATCAAACTATGGTGTATGTAGCCCTCTCAATCAGTTAATAACAATTTATAACGAATTTCATTTTTGTTTAGAATCTGTAAATGATAATATAAAATGTAAACAATTTAAACTTATGTTTTTCAACAATATTGAATAATAAATATAAATTATGATATTAGATATTATTAGATTATAAGAATTTTTTTTAAATATTGTTAACGTTAGATTTTAACGAATTAAATAAATAAATTTGGCAGTAGTAAGGTAGATAATATACCAATCTCTGTAAATCGCGATATATATATTTAAGATAGAGAAATAATGTAATATTTTTAGCTACAATAAAAATCAAAATCAAAGATTGTTATGTGATACCAAGCTGATATAATTTTGAAAAAATCAAACATCAAATAACGGTTTTTTTTTAAATAAATCTGCAAAAAAATAACTGCCACCTCAAAGATTTTACGAACAAAAAATGATTTTATCTCCAAAATAATTTTATGCAACAAGGAATAATTTTTTTGACATCTTGTAAAATTAAAAAAAATCAAATTGACAGTTTTTTACAAATAATAACTAAAAACCTAAAAAAACGTTAATAAAAGTTGGTACAAATTTATTTTTACACAAATTTAGATATTGGCTACAAAAAAATTTCATCTTATAATTTCATCCTAAAAAACATTACTAAACGTTTGTAAAAATTGATTTTTGAAAAAATTAAAAATAAAAATAGAAAATATTGTCTTCGACATCAGTATTTTTTTTTAAAAATCTAGCAAAAAATAGTACTCAAAATTGGTAAAAATTGATATTCGATTCTCGATATCTCGTGAATAAATGAAGGTATTGACTTCAAAATGATTTCATTCTGTGACAAATTTTCTAAGAAAAACCCAATCTGTATTTGTTTATGTAAGAAATAAAAAAAAATCAAAAAATGTTACTAAAATTGGTAAAAGTTGGTTTTCGACTAAAATTCTCAACAAAAATAGTTTTTGAAATTAAACTATTTCGTGATATGGAAAATATGTTGGTAGTTTTTAGCAAATTTTTTAGAAAAATTCAAATGACAACTTTTTAAAGAAAACAAAAACCTAAGTAAACAACATAAAAACTGATAAGAAATGGTTTTCGACTCAAGTATTAGGGGAACAAAGAAAGACATTGACTTGTTATGTTACATATATTGTTATGAAAATTTTGTTAAAGTCTTAAGCAAGAGCGAAGGGATGGAAAGTTATCAGTGTGGTCACATCCCAGAATCTTTATTTGAGTAGTTGTTTAGGATCAAGGATTTAAGGACCAATCCTAACACTTATATATATGTGTCCTAACGTTAAGACTGTGTGAAGAAACTAACTGTGTACAAATTGAACGTAAGGGTTAACTTGATCTTTCAATTCGGTGCATCCTGAAAAATTTTGAAGTGATATACTCGTATAAAAGGTAATTGAAATCAAATCTTATACCTTGCAGAAATGTTGTACATAACATCGATGATACAGAGTACTGAAATATAGTATTTCAAAAGAAAAAAGAGGATGGGATGCGACTCACACTGATAAGTTCCCATCCCTTCTGTCGATTTGTCTTGATTGAAAGTTTGTAGGTTTTTGTGTTGTGTTAACAAAGTTATCAGTTGAATTATTCTTAAAAATTAAAACATTACCAACAATATTTTGCATATGATGAAATATCGGGTGATTTTTTGAGGTTAGGATTTTCATGCATTAGTATTTGACAGATCACGCGGGATTTCAGACATGGTGTTAAAGAGAAAGATGCTCAGTATGCTTTGACATTTCATCATGAATAGACTTACTAACGAGCAACGCTTGCAAATCATTGAATTTTATTACCAAAATCAGTGTTCGGTTCGAAATGTGTTTCGCGCTTTACGTCCGATTTATGGTCTACATAATCGACCAAGTGAGCAAACAATTAATGCGATTGTGACCAAGTTTCGCACTCAGTTTACTTTATTGGACATTAAACCAACCACACGAATGCGTACAGTGCGTACAAAAGAGAATATTGCGTCTGTTTCTGAGAGTGTTGCTGAAGACCGTGAAATGTCGATTCGTCGCCGTTCGCAGCAATTGGGTTTGTGTTATTCGACCACATGGAAGATTTTACGCAAAGATCTTGGTGTAAAACCGTATAAAATACAGCTCTTGCAAGAACTGAAGCCGAACGATCTGCCACAACGTCGAATTTTCAGTGAATGGGCCCTAGAAAAGTTGGCAGAAAATCCGCTTTTTTATCGACAAATTTTGTTCAGCGATGAGGCTCATTTCTGGTTGAATGGCTACGTAAATAAGCAAAATTGCCGCATTTGGACTGAAGAGCAACCAGAAGCCGTTCAAGAACTGCCCATGCATCCCGAAAAATGCACTGTTTGGTGTGGTTTGTACGCTGGTGGAATCATTGGACCGTATTTTTTCAAAGATGCTGTTGGACGCAACGTTACGGTGAATGGCGATCGCTATCGTTCAATGCTAACAAACTTTTTGTTGCCAAAAATGGAAGAACTGAACTTGGTTGACATGTGGTTTCAACAAGATGGCGCTACATGCCACACAGCTCGCGATTCTATGGCCATTTTGAGGGAAAACTTCGGAGAACAATTCATCTCAAGGAATGGACCGGTAAGTTGGCCACCAAGGTCATGCGATTTGACGCCTTTAGACTATTTTTTGTGGGGCTACGTCAAGTTTAAAGTCTACACAAATAAGCCAGCAACTATTCCAGCTTTGGAAGACAACATTTCCGAAGAAATTCGGGCTATTCCGGCCGAAATGCTCGAAAAAGTTACCCAAAATTGGACTTTCCGAATGGAACACCTAAGACGCAGCCGCGGTCAACATTTAAATGAAATTATCTTCAAAAAGTAAATGTCATGGACCAATCTAACGTTTCAAATAAAGAATCGATGAGATTTTGCAAATTTTATGCGTTTTTTTTTTAAAAAAAAGTTCTCAAGCTCTTAAAAAATCACCCGATATATGTATGTAGTTATTCATATTGTGGTTCTGAGTTCTTAAAGCTTGCGTTTGAAAGCTGTCAAACTCAGCTGTCACTTGTCATAAAATTAGTTGAACATTTGACCTTTCAAATAATTGATCGCTAAACCTTTAAAAAAACGTGTTAAAATTATTAAAGTTTACTAATAAAAGTGGTCGTCATAATAAATTGTAAATCAGTAAATTTGTAAAGAAATTTAAAAGAGAAAGGAAACGTTATTGATGTCTTGATATACATAATACATATATGTGTCATTGTTATTCACTCTTATAGTCGGAAATAGTTTTTTGCCGAAAGGGCTGCTGATGCTTCATCTTTTTTTTTGATCGATGATTACATTTCACACTTAAAGGCAAAAACCAAACTTTAAAATGAAATAACAAATTTTTTTTTTTTTTTTTTTTTTTTTTTTTTCCGCAGGAAGGTGAGAAATCTTCAGAGACACTATAAGCCCGATGCTTATAGTAGTGTCAGATTTTTACTGACTAAAACTCACCTCCCTTATCTTCTATATTATTACTACAACTAAGTCCAGCTTAACAAGTAGTTTTAGCGTCATTTTGTTCGCGTTTTGTCAGGAAGCTCCCCAACGAGAGGACCTGAAGATTCCACAAAATTCGAGTGGAGAGATTAATTTGTTTGCGCTAGATCAGAAGGTCTTGTTCGGTGCAGACGCCGAAAAACGAACGCCTCGCTAACAGATTGTTGGATTAAGTTATTACTATGATTTCTAAGTCGTGATCTTAGCTCTGTAGCAAATTTTTTAATTTCGTTTTCTACATATTTTATATTTAAATCTCTATGTAAGTCGCTATTTCTTACATACCATGGAGCATTTACTATTATTTTAAGTACTTTGTTTTGGTATGTTTGCAAAATTTGTATATTTCTTTCGTTGGTACAACCCCAAAGTTGTATACCGTACGTCCAAACTGGTTTCAGTACTTGCTTATAAATAAGAAGCTTGTTATAAACGCTTAGATTGGAATATCTTCCAATAAGCCATGTCAATTCGCGGAGTTTATTTTCGAGTTCATCGCGTTTCTTTTTTACATGAACTTTCCATTTAAGTTTTGCGTCTAGAGTCATGCCTAGATACTTCGCTTCATTAGCGTATTGAATTTGCACAGAATTTATATAAATAGGTAAGTTATATACTTTTTTATACGTAAAATTTGTGTGCGTCGATTTCGTTTCATTAAGAGCAATTCGCCATTTCTTTGTCCAATCTGAAATGCTATTTAATGCCTTTTGAAGCTTAGAGGTTGCCGTTTCTATTGAATCCGATATTGCGAGTACAGCTGTATCATCGGCAAAAGTGCCTAAAGTTGTGCCTTCTGTTTGGGGTATATCTCGGGTATAAAGAACAAACAAAATCGGTCCAAGGACGCTACCCTGGGGAACCCCAGCGTTTATTTCTTTAAACTCCGAATACTCCGTTCCTTGCTTAACTCGAAAGAATCTATTTTCTAGGTACGATTCAAGAATGTTATATATTTGCTCTGGAAAGACTTTTAATTTATATTTTAGCCCGTCATGCCAAACTTTGTCAAAAGCTTGAGAAACGTCAAGAAATGCAGTTGAGCAAATCTTTTTTTCTTCAAATGCTTTTTCAATTTCGTTAGTTATTCGGTAAACCTGATCAATTGTCGAGTGATTATTCCGGAAACCGAATTGGTGGTCGGGAATTAAACGTTTTTCTTCAATAATTGGTAGCATTCGTTTAAGAAGCAATTTTTCAAATATTTTAGATATAATTGGTAAGAGAGAAATTGGTCTATACGATTTTTTCTCATTCGGTGGCTTACCCGGTTTGGGGATCATTATTACTTCGGCGACTTTCCATTGCGTGGGTACGTAAGCAAGTCTTAAAGCAGCGTTAGTGAGCTGTAAGAGCTTAAGCATTGCTTTTTTAGGCAACTCTTTGAGGACACGACCGTTAATCAGGTCGTAGCCAGGAGCTTTATTATTGTTCTGCCGTTTTATTTCCTGGACAAGTTCAGTCAAAGTAATATTCCTGATAGAAAAATTGTCCGGCGCTGGTTGGAGCTCTCCGTCATTAGTCAGAAGCTCTTGACCATCGAAAGGTTTGAACGTTTCCTCAAGGTGCTTAGCAAATAAATCCGCCTTTTCCTTATCAGTTTTTGCCCATTCAGAATTATTTTTTCGAATAGGTGCCGACATTATTTGAGGCTTTTTAATACCTTTTATCGTCTTCCAAAGAGAATAATTCGTTTCTTTGTCTGCTGTTAGGCTTTCAAGATAGGCAGAATTCTCGCTGTTTTTAAAATCTCGTAACAAATTTTTAATCTTGTTTGATAAAAAGTTGACGACACTTTTATGCTGAGGAGCACGTGATTGCTGCCATACTTTTCGAGCTTTTCGTTTTTCGCGTATCAATTCTTTTATATCTTCTGGAATTTTTTCTTCGTATTGCCTTGACTTTTTACTACAGATCGGAGTATTATTCCAAGCTGCTTCTTGAACAATATTTATAAATTTTTCTGTTTCATCTTCTAACTCAAACGGAGTTTGCAAAGAGACGTTCAGTATAATTCTATTTTCGCAATCTTCTTTGAATTTATCCCAATTTGTGTTATTATTTGTTAAAATTAGGGGCTTTTCTTTTTCGATTACGTTACTGTTTATTGTTAAGATAACGGCCGAGTGATCCGTAGAAAAATCGAAGTTATCATCTACTGTCATATATTTTCTGTTCATTCCTCTTGCGATGAAAAAGTCAACAAGATCGGGTGTTTTCGCTGTATCGGTTGGCCAATACGTTGGTTTTCCTGACGAGAAAAATTCAACGTTACATTCAATACCCGCTTTGTAGAGTTGTCTACCCTTCGTCGAAATGCAACGTGATCCCCAAAATGAATGTTTCGAATTGAAGTCGCCGCCAATAATAAATTTTGTACCTAAAGCGTTGAAAAGATCTTTAAAATTGTTTTTGTCTATCTTGGACCGAGGAGGACAGTAAATAGACGCAATATTAAATAATACGTGTCTAACTTTTATGCTAACGGAAGTAACTTGCATTGTATCGAGCTCGATATTTATCTCAAACGAATGATTGATATTTTCTCTGATAAATACGGAAGAACCACCCCTTGCTCTTTCGGATGGATGGCATGCGTGGTAAGCCGAATAACCTTTAATACTTAAATTTGAGTCTTTTTTCAAATGAGTTTCAGAGATCAAACAAATATCTATTCTTTCGTTAAGTAGAACCGTTTCTAGTTCTTCGATTTTTGCGGTAAGTCCGTTCGCGTTCCATGTTATTATTTTGAGTTGTTGGGACAACTGATCCATGTTTACGGTAAATCTGGTGTTTTAAGAGCCGCCGACTCAAATTTGTCCAATTTCTCAAGAATAATTGTGTTAATTCTCCCTTGTTCTTCTAATCGTTCAAGTATAAGGGAAAATACATTTTGAACGGAGTCAGGTTTAATAGTTTTAGGTTTTTCGGGCGCCGTGACTTGAGCGTACGTGTTCGTCTTTTTTGTTTTTATGTTTTCTGAGGGTAAAACGTTTTCATTATTTTTCCCGTCCGTTTTACTCGACGCTTGAGTATTAGTCTTGGTTTTTAATTTTAATTCTTTGTTTTGCTTTGAGGTATTTTTTTTAGTTTTCTTACTAAATTCTTCGCGCCTCTTTAACATTTCCTTTGCGACCTCACAGCCACGGTAATTTGCTGGATGATTACCTTTGCAATTCGCGCATGTAGCCGGAGTTTCTTTTTTAAGACGGCATACATCAGTCATGTGCTTTCCCGCGCATTTAACGCAAACGGGGTCCTTCTGACAGTAAGCTGCTGTATGGTTAAAACCTTGACATCGCTTGCACTGAGGAATAAGGCGTTTGTTCTTTCTTAGTGGTTCGATTTTTACAACAATATTCATTATAGTTTTAATATTATAAACATTGTCTACATTTTCATTTTTATCGAAACTTAGAATAAAAAGCGGAAGAGCGCGTTTTATATAAGCGGTTTCGATTCCTTTTTCTCGCTTCAAAAGATTTGTTGCGTCAAGAATCTTAAATCCTTTGGTTTTTAAGTCCGAAAGGATGTCTTCTTTTGAACAAGAGGGATGAAGTCCTCTAGCAACTACACGTAGAGGTCTTTCTTCTTTAATTGAATAACTATACCATTCAATTTTTTCATCGCTGAGTTTTTTCGACAGTTTTCTATAAGAATCTGAATCATTTACGTTAATTTTCCACGTATTATTGTGAGTGGATGTAGCTTTGAAATTCTTTTGCGCCGTTTCTTTTAGAATAGGAAGAATTTTGTTATAATCCGCTTGACCAACGATGTTTATCGGTGGAGGAAGTTTCTTATTCGCAGAAAACTGATCTTTCCGTGTAATTTTATTTGGTTTTAGCTGATTTTGAAACTTAGGCGAATTTTCAGCCTTCCGTTTTTTACTAGGTCTACTTTTTTCAGTTTCCCGAGCAAGTTCATCTTCATCAGTTTCATATTCGTGCCGATCTCGATGTTGTGGACTTAGAGTATTTACTTTCATGTTTTCAGAAGTTTTTAACATCTTGTTCTCTTCACGAAGACTTTCGACTTCTTTTTTAAGCTCTTCGTAGAGTCTTATCATTTCGTTCAGCTTCTTTTGCAGTTCACAATTGTCCTGCTCAAAACTGTTTGTTTTCGGTGAGTCGCTTTTAGTGCCTTTTGGCACAACCGGTGGACTCTTTCTGCCGGTAACTCTCGGTACAGATGGAGGTGATCGAGGGACCTTATGCGCTTTCGCGAAAGGATTTATCAAATGCAATAAATGGCTCTCCCCAGAATCCGTAGAGCCTGCCTCCGAAGAGGATGGATTTGCCAGAGAAACTGGCTTTCCACCTGGGGTAATTAATCTATTTGTTTTTTCCATTGCATATTTTGTATACTTATGTAGTTCTCAGTATACGGAGATTGGATTTTAGTCGCCTTTTACGACAAGCATACCTTACTTCGGGTAAATTCTTAACCCCTACCCGAAGGGAAATAACAAATAGCTTAACTATTGAAACTCTTACATTTTTAGTCGCAAGAACCTTATCCTGACAGTAAAGAACACAAAAAAAGGGAATTTTCCAATTTAGTGGCAGTCATCTTCATTCAGACAACTTCTTCTTGACATTATTATCCTTTTTATTATAAAACTATACCCCTACTCTAACTTTTACTCTTTAAAAACCAATACAATCCTTGGATGGTCCATCAAACCCTCTCATTAAGTTTCAACGTGATGTACAAATTTATTTTTCCTCTCAGGAACTTTATACCTATGGGGCAGGTGCCTGTTTAACATACAGAAAGTGAATCCTCACTCCTCAGGTAGTAAACATTAAACAAGGAAAAATAGTTTAATTATGTTAGACATATCATCATGTGTGTTCCAGAGTGAAAGAATGTTGTTAGTACCTTCTACACATCTACACCGTATGAGCCTTAAGCTGGCTTCCCTTACAGAAATCCTGTTAAACTAAAGTTTTTTTCTTCTAAGTAAGAACATACCAACATGTGTACTAAACAATTACGAGTCAGGGTTGCCATGTCCTGAACTAGCTTGATAGAGTAATTTAGAAATATTTGTAGCCCAAAATCCGGAGCCGAAAAAGTAGCCCAAATAAAAGCCCAATTTCAATACGAATCTTCCAACTTCAAAAAGAGTTTATATTAATTTTTTTAAAAAAGAACCCAAAATAAAATACAAATTTCTTTTTATTTAAAAGGATATTATACTAATAAATATTAACCAAGTTACGTTTTAAGCTGTCAAAAAGAAGTTTTGGTTTTCATTGTGCATTTATTGGCTAAATTATCATTTGAAACGAGAGTGACAACTTTCCACAGCACTGAACACAATTCATGTAATAAAAATGACTACAGTACAATCTTCTGGAAACATATGTGGTCAATAATTCTATTAAATAAAGGGTCAGCCATCTAACGTTTTTTTTTACGCATACATTGAAAAGCCGATACACCCAAAACGAGTCATTGTTGGTGCGGATTTTGGTCCAGAGGCATAATTGGGCCACTTTTCTTCGAAAATGAGCAGAGAGTGGCCGTTACAGTCAATGGCGGTCGTTATCGGGCAATGTTGAACGAATTTTTGTTCATAAAAATTGAAGAAGAGGATATTGGCAACATTTGGTTTCGGCGGCGCTAGGTGCCACACAGCCTAAGCTACACTCGATGTTTTGCGCCCTGTTTTTGAAGATCGCATTTTCAGCCGAAGAGCTGATGTCGTTTGGCCACCTCGGAGCTGCGATTTGACACCTTTGGACCATTATTTGTACGGTGCCGTAAAAGATAAGTGTTACGCCAACAAGTCAGAGACAATTGACGCTTTAAAGGACAAAAGTTTTTTGGCGGACCCTTTATAATCTGTTTATATAAAGATAAGATTAAGGTTACTTTTATAGCACAAATTTGATGAAACTTTGATAGTACATATTTTGTTGGCAATTTTGCGAAAAGATAGCCCAATTTCCAAATAAAATCAAAATCTGGCAAGCCTGTTACGTAATTACTCGCTGTAGATTGTTATTACAGTAACACATCGATTCTTATAGGATGCGGATGCTGTTTAGTACGGTTGTACGGACATCTGATACTGCATTTATTTTGAAAAAGATGTTTTGCATAAAGTTTGTAAATATTAAAGTTTTGAATCCTTCAATTTTAAACATACAAAACATGTTAATTTAAGCAAACATATCATCTAGGAAATTCAGAATTTGACTGCCAGGGGACTGACGATGTAACATAGTATTGATAAAATACACAGTTTTGAAAGTATTATAATGAAATTTAATAAAAAATTAGTAAAAATCTCTTAGGATTTAATAATGGCACATGTGTTTTAAAAGTATTAATATCACTTAGTAACAATTAAAAATAAGTAATCTAAGTAACCAAGAAACAATATAAACAAAATCTAACAATATTCATCTTAAAAGTACTAATGATCATGAAATGAAGAACAGTAACAATATACCTGACACAGGACTGACGCCATAGGATTGACGAAAAAGACGAAATTTGAGATTATAATCAGGACCATATGTTGTTTTTTGTAATATCGAATATCAACAAACTATATTTTAACAAATCAAAGATGAAAAAGAGGCTGCGATGCGACCCACACTGATAACTTCCCATCCTATCTGTCGATTTGTCTTGCTTAAAAGTTTGTAGGTTTTCGTGTTAAAAAAGTTCTCAGTTAAATTATTCTTAAAAATTTAAAAACTACCAATAATATTTTGCATATATTGAAATAGTTTGATTTCGAAATTATTTTTTTGTTAACGAGATTTTTAGTCGAAAACCAATTTTTACCAATTTTAGTAGCATTTCTTAAAAAAAATTATTTCTTACATAAACAAATACAAATTGGAGGAATGAAATTAAGTTGAAGCCAATATCTTCTATTGTTCACGAGATATCGAAAACCGAACATTAATTTTTACCAATTTTGCGTACTATTTTTTTATGAAAAAACTAACTGTTGGTTTTTGAATTAGGGTTTTTTGTTTTAGTTCTTTTCCCTTTAAATACCAAATTTATAATACTCTTCTTCTTTGTATAAAATTATATCTTAGCTGTAAAGGTTAAAAAATTACCTTAAACTCTACAAAAAATATAATTTGAATGTAATCTAGACTTATAAAATGTAACTAATAAAAAACTTTAATTAATTAACTAACTTTTGGATTTTTATAAAAAATGTACTGAACGTCGTAAAATAAATTTAAAGCCAATATTTTTAATTTTGTAAAAGATATTTGAGTCGAAAGTAAATTTTTACTAAGTTTTAGTATTGTTTTTTTTTAGGTTTTTATTGTTTGTAAAAAAACTGTCAATTCGATCTTTCTCAAAATTTTAGCGAATATTGAAAACAATATTGCTTATAACAAAAAATTATTTTAAAGCCAATATCTTAAAGTATTGAAAAGATATTTGAGTTGAAAATCAACTTTTACCAACTTTTATTAATTTTTGTTTAGTTTTATTTTTTTTTGAAAACAAACTGTCAATTCGATTTTTTTCAAAATTTTACTAAATGTTGACAAAAATTTTTTTTGAAAGATAAAAGTAGTTTAAAGCCAATATCTTAAAGTTTTGAAAAGATATTTGAGTCGAAAATCAATTTTTACCAACTTTTACGTAGAATTCTTCAATAACGATCTTAACGGCTACGTTCAGACGGCGGCGGCGACTATTCGATTCGATTTTTTCACGTATGCGGTTTTATCGAATACGAGACGGCGTTTCACACGAGAAATATTCGATTCGATTTTTTCACGTACGGGTTTTGAGAAGTGGCAGGGGAGATAGCACTGTCGGCAGTCAACCGACCATCGTCATCATGGATCCACGTATTCCACTTATTTTTTATTGGTATAGAAACGTATAGAACGTAATGAAAGTAGTGAACGAATTCGATGAAATTTTGTTCGTGTGAACGACACAATATAAAGATAAGCGCTACTAATCATGTATACGTTAACCCTTTCGGTACGAGAGTGGGACAGAACAAAGAATATTTATTTCTATGTAAACGTACCACTCCCGTCCCGAAAGGATTAAAAATGCATTCGAGATTTATCGAATTGTAGTGACAAGTTCGTAGGTACAGTATACGGACAAAATTATTTCACGAATACGGGATTTTCCCGCATGGGCTTCGTGTGAACGTACAAATATAACACTCGCTGCCACTGCTCTATTCGATAAAATCCCTTATACGGTATACGAGAAAAATATGGTCGAACGTAGCCGAAGGTTCATAAATGGATAGTTACATCGTGGTCGTTTTAACCAGTTTCAAACGAAAATAATAGCATTAGCAGGAATAATTGATCTAGCAAACTTAAAAAAGGCAGTCTTGAGATAATCGCGTTTGAAATTTCGAAAGTAGAAAGTCATGATAAATTTTGCAATATCTTTAATACAAAAAAATTGATAACCAAATACTAATGTTTTTTTCTTGGTCATAATCTTTTGGCACAATAGTATTGAAATCCTAGGAACCTAAGATTAAGCAAAAATCGATTTTTTGAAAATTCTAGGGTGGCCTAAACTTTTAACTTAACTGAACAAGAAAGTCTTTTATTATCTAAATAATATTTGGTAATCAAAACTGTCTAATTTTTTTTTATTTGGAATACAAAAAAAAATATTTTATTTCGTATTTCAAAGCAATTCTGTATCTCAAAAACGGGTCAACATTCATAATTGCATATTCATTAAAACAGCTTTTTTTGAAAAAAAAAAAAAAAATAAATTAAATGGCATCTATAAACTTATTTTGCAGGTATATACTTAAATCTTAAAACATAGTTACTATTTATAAACAACGTATTTTGATACAGAAGCAAGTTTGTGCGATCCAGTCGTATATTAGAAATGGTGATTTTTTAGCTATTATCTTTTTGGCAACACTGGTTTAAACAGCTGACGAACGTGCGCTTCTTCCATTTTATGTCAGTTTAATCGACCCACTGAGGTGGCTATTCGGGGTATTGTGAATAAATTTCGCACCAAATTTGCATTGTTGGACACTAAACCACCAACACGCTTACGAAGGGTGCGAACTGAAGAAAATATCGCAGCTGTATCGGCCAGTGTTAATGATGACCATCAATTAACGATTTGTCGCCGTACGCAGCAATTGGGCCTCTGTTAATTTACATGTGTGATGTGTGATGCCTTTTAAAATACAGCTGGTGCAAGAATTGAAGCCGAACGACCTACTGCAAGGTAAAATTTTTTGTGAATGGGCTCTTGGAAAGTTGGCCGAAGATCCACTTTTTTACCGAAAAATTGTGTTCAGCGACGAAGCTCATATTTGTCTCAATGGGTACGTAAATAAGCAGAATTAACGATATTGGAAAGAATATCAGCCAGAAGCATTGCAAGAGCTACCAATGCATCCACAAAAAATCACAGTTTGGTGCGGTTTATGAGCTGGTGGCATCATTGGACCGTACTTCTTCAAAGATGATTCGAATCGTAACCTAACTGTGAATGGTGAGCGCTACTGTGAGATGATATCCAACTTTTTTTGCCCAAAGTGCAAGAGCTTGACTTGCATGACATGTGGTTTCAATAAGACAGTTCAACATGCCACATGCCACACAGCACGCGCAACAATGGACTTATTGAGAGAGGCGAGTTCGGTGAACATTTTATTTCATGTTCGGGACCGGTCAATTGGATGCCTAAGTCGTGCGATTTAACGCCTTTTGACTATTTTTTGTGGGGCTATGTTAAAGCTCATGTCAAGCTCAGACAAGCCCGATTCAATTGACGCATTGGAAGACAACATTGAAGCATTTATTCGTGAGATACCGACCGAAATGTTGGATAAAGAGTATGCCAAAATTGGACTAAGCGGATGGATCATTTGAGGCGCAGTCAAGGTCAACATTTGCATGAAATAATCTTCAAACCCGTGGCATGATGGTTAGTGCGTTGGGCTGTCATGCCAGAGGTCTTGGGTTCGATCCCTGCCTATGCCATCTAAGGTTTTTTCACGGGTACTGCCTCTTGCGAGGAATTGACAAATTCTCCAAGAGTAATTCTTGTCATGAAAAGTGCTTTCTCAAATTGGCCGTTCGGATTCGGCTTAAAACTGTAGGTCCCCTCGATTCCTGACAACAGTACTCGCACACAGGAATGGTTGAGAGTTGAAAGTCACTAGGCCCTAGTTCTCAACGGACTGTTGCGCCACCCGATTTATTTTATTTTTAATCTTCAAACATTAAATTATATGGACTGTACTATCAATTCAAATAAAGATTTCATCTATTTTTCTGAATTTTATGTGTTTTTTTTTTTGAAAAACTTTCTTGTAGTTTTTAAGAAATCACCTTTTATTTTAATTTATTAAATTACTAAAATATATTTAATATTTAACGAAATAGCAATTGACTTAAAAATTATTTAATTTCATACAATTAAAATGTTGTTAATATCATGAGAACAAATAATTGTTTTGATTCAATTCCAAATTCATTTAAAAAAATTATCAGATGTAAGTTTTTAACCATACACATAATCGAAATTTATCAATGTGGGCCACATTCAAGCCTCATTTTTCAGAATTCTACTTACCTTATCTTAACAGGTTTTATCTTAATCAAAATTGTTTTACATTTATTGACGACTTTCATAAACTTTCAACAACTCTGAAATGGTTTAAGAATAATTTGTTTTCTGAAGCCACATGTTTGGGTCAACATAATGTTAACAAGCATATAACCATATCTATATAGCATATGTACTTTACATGACTTGTTTCGATTAGGACCATCCTTTTGGTATGTCCTTAAATGTGTCTTATACCACATTTATTGTTTGTTTTTGAAACTTACTTCAATTCTCGAGAAATGTAACTTAAGGACAAACATATTCTGATGATGAGTTTCATTTCCTAAATTTATTCTAATGTATAGTATTTCAACTGAAAACTATTTATGGAGGGAAATAACCCTGCTCTCTGTATTGCTATAAACTTACATTTATGTCAATAGTGTGCTGTACGTGACGTATAGTAGTAAGTACAGGGTGGGTCAAAAAAAACCTCCTCATTTAAAGTGATAGTTAAGTCAATGTGTGCAAGATTGTGTCCCACATTCGGTTCAGTTTGGGCGGTGCGAAGTATTCCAGCTCGAGGGACCTTGTTGTTGGTGAAATAGTAACACCAGTGCTAATTCAAATATTAAAATGACGCCGAAGGTTTAAAATAATTGAGTAATTTTTTTCAAAATAAAGTTAAATTAGTTTATGCCTGCTGTATTTCATTTAAGTAATTTTCTCAAGTTTGTTTTATGAGTACTTTAAAAAAGAATAGATACAAAATTGAAAATAGAAGAGCTATCATTTTTTCAAATTATGAAGAAACTTTTAAACCACCCTGTATAAAAATGTGCATAGCAATAATAAATTCAATACATGTAATGTACATATCTTAAATTTTAATTTCTTAAGACTTATCATAATAATAAACATTGCATTTAAAACAACTAACATACACAATTTTATACGTACAATGTGACGCCATATCTCTATCATTTATGTTTAAATAACGAAATACTTTGACGTGCTATTACGTCTTGGAAATGACAATTTAAACTTAAGGAAGCGGCAGGTCTAACGTTCAATATATGAACATACTCATACTCATTATATAATCAAACCATAATATATTTTTGTAGTATAGGGTGTTTTGTTTTGAGATGAATGAAAAGTTTCGATAGCTGTTGTCTACAGTTTGACAGTTAAGAATGTACAAATTTGTTGACATGTTCGTTAAGTATAAGGTTTTTAAAATTTCTGGTCATTTGTAAAAAATGTACGCAACCCTACGTCATCATCAGTTTCTACGCTCGCTTCCAATGACACTCCTTTTGTAAGCCCGATTGATAAACCCAATTTGCTTACAGCGCAGTTTGCTGTTAATTCGATGCTGCCAATGAGTGACATGACTCCTCCTGTACTTGAAAGCGTAAACGATTCTATGGGATGAATCTTCTTTCGCACTCGTTCAGTTGCTAGAGTACTTAAAGATCTTGACATTCGCAAATATGTTGGACTGGATATAGTATTCCCGCTAAAGGTCTCTTTTCGAGGCGATAGAAAACAGCATTTTTCCAGTCTGTCCCTGCATTTACGTTCCTTCTTTCCAAGGTTAAGAAATATCTTGAGGAACGGAAGCTTCTTAATGACCGGCAATACGGCTTTCGTGGCAATAGGTCCACTGTTGATCTCATGGTTCATCTCACCAAACAGTGGAAAAAATCTTTACATAGTTTTGGAGAAAGTAAAATTAAAATTTGGCATCAAGCTCTCTTACCGAAAATGCGTTCTTTTGTAATTGAAGAATCTCTTCTTTGTTGGGTTAGAAATTACCTTTCAGGCCGCTTAATTCAAGTAGTATTTAAAGTAGGCTTTAAATCTGATATCCGCAAAATAAAGGCTGGTGTGCACAGGGCTCCATTTTGTCTCCGACACTTTTCTTTATTTTTATAAATAATCTTTTGTCTCAAACTTCTAACCCATTTAATTGTTTCGCTGATGACAGTACCGTAAGCTTTTCATATTCGTTTGTGGATTCTCATTCTTGTTCTTTGGATGTGGACTACCAACCAACGGCAGCATAATGATAAGCTTATTAAATTCTGATCTTGACAGCATTGTCCAATGGGGAATAAAAAATCGTGTAGAATTTAATGTTTCGAGAACTCAATGCTGTCTACTGTCACAAAAGTGTAACCCTCTCCTAATACCTTTAAACATAGGTGGTACTTCCATCGAAAAGACTGAACAGCTTTCAGTTCTAGGTATGTGCATCACAAACCACTTGTTGTGGAGTGATCACATATTCCTCATTGCCATAAATACTGCTAAGTGTTTAGGTTTTCTGTTTTGATCTAGCTATAATTTACAAAGCTTGTATTCGTCCAAAACTCGAGTATAATTTTCTTATTTGGGCTGGTGACCCAATAACGTACTTGAATCTTTTGGATGGAATAGAAAAGAGAATTCTAAAAATGATAAGAGATCGTTCTCCTACTGAGACATTTGCTTCTCTTGAACATCGTCACAAGGTCGCATTCCTATCATTATGTATCGTTTTTTTTATAAACAATGCTCTCGTGAAATAGCCATAATGCATTTCTCCCCTAAAACGATTCAACCGTAATACCCGTACTGCTAGGAATGCCCATCAGTTTACCTTTGAACCCGATTTCGGATGTACTGTTAAGTACAGGGATTCTTTCTATAGCCGCACTACATGAATGTGGAAAGCTTTATCAGGCTCAATATTTCCCACTCATGGTTTCTCCTTTCTAATCCTATCCTCCTTTCCTAATTGCTCGCACTGTGTCTTATTATTATAAGGGTATTCATAACAGTTTCATATTAAAATCAAGCCAATTTTGTTACAACTTAATTTTCAGAAGTGGTCTTTTGAACTGGCCCCCTTGTTTCTATGGCTTAACTCAACTAATCTTTATTGGGTCTATGTAAGACATTGGCTTATACCAACTTAGCATCTTGAAGCATTGCAATCGATTATTCGAATCAGCATTGACGTTATAACCAAATATGGTCAGACTTATTGAACAAAGTAGTGAAAAAGTGGACTGATATAATAGGCTACGTGTCACGTAGACGTGGTGGACACAATACTTACTCGGGTTGGTGATAATATCCCCCAAGATATAATCCCCAAAGGAAAATCCCCAAATCCATAATCCCCAAAAAGAAATCCCCAGCAGCAAAATTCCCAAAAAGAAAATACCCAGGGCGAAAATCCCCAAGTGAATATCCCCAAAACAATTATGTTCAAGTAGGGAATCATGCGATTAAATCGCGCGCGCAATTTAATCGCATGATTCACTACTTGAACATAATTGTTTTGAATATATTAAATTTCATTTATATTGCATGAAATACAAGCAAAAGATTTGGAAACAATAACATCATCCATTTCAATTTTTATTTTAAAATTAAAGAAATACTCGACACTACAAAACAATGCTTAGACAGCACTAAACAAGCACTACGAATACAATGATTCTCTATCAATACTAAAGTCAGACTGAGAAGTGCATGCCTTCATAGTGATTTTTTTTTAGAAACTGTTTATCAATTTATCATTATAATTTATAAATATCACAATAAGAGAATTTCATAAGAGTTTTTCGCGCGCGCAATTAAATCGCATGATTCACTACTTGAACATAATTGTTTTGAATATATTAAATTTCATTTATATTGCATGAAATACAAGCAAAAGATTTGGAAACAATAACATCATCCATTTCAATTTTTATTTTAAAATTAAAGAAATACTCGACACTACAAAACAATGCTTAGACAGCACTAAACAAGCACTACGAATACAATGATTCTCTATCAATACTAAAGTCAGACTGAGAAGTGCATGCCTTCATAGTGATTTTTTTTTAGAAACTGTTTATCAATTTATCATTATAATTTATAAATATCACAATAAGAGAATTTCATAAGAGTTTTTCGCGCGCGCAATTAAATCGCATGATTCACTACTTCAACATAATTGTTTTGAATATATTAAATTTCATTTATATTGCATGAAATACAAGCAAAAGATTTGGAAACAATAACATCATCCATTTCAATTTTTATTTTAAAATTAAAGAAATACTCGACACTACAAAACAACGCTTAGACAACACTAAACAAGCACTACGAATACAATGATTCTCTATCAATACTAAAGTCAGACTGAGAAGTGCATGCCTTCATAGTGATTTTTTTTTTAGAAACTGTTTATCAATTTATCATTATAATTTATAAATATCACAATAAGAGAATTTCATAAGAGTTTTTCTAAAAACTGCATGCATAAATGAAGATATGCACGGATACTAGGGATTTGGAGATTTCGTGGGGATTTTGGCAAAATAAATTATTAAGTTGGGGATTTTGTCCATTTGTCTTATGTCTCTGGGGATATTATCAAAATGGATTAAATTTGTTTAGGGATATTATCCCGTGAGGATTCTTTTTTTTGGGGATTCGTATTGAATCCACACTATTTACTCACTTACTTAAGGTGACGCTACAGTCCTGTGTAAACTAGGGCCTCACTCACCAAACTTCTCCATCTCTTGGTCCCTAGCTAAATGTCTCCAGTTGTGCACTGCGAGTTGATTGAAGTCACTTTCCACTTGTGTGCGCCACCTGATCGCGGTCTTTCTCTACTGCGCTGTCCGTTGAAGCATGCACTTTCCAGGCTGGAGCATTAGTTTCCATACGATATACGTGACGCAGTATCTGTACACCCCACACAGCTCGTCGTTTCATCTTGTCCTCCACTCACCTTCCATGCATACGGGACCGTAGAGCACACGAAAAACTTTAATCTCGAAATTACACGCTTTTGTCAAAGACCAAGCTTCTGCATCGTATAGCAGGACGGGGATATAGTTAGGGTCTTATATAGCGGTACTTTGGTCGCTTCAAAGAGGCCTTTACTATACTCAATTGCTTTCTTAGCCCAAGGAAACAGAGGTTAGCAAGAGTTATCTTCGTTTGATCTCAGCGCTGGTGTTGTTTTCTGTGTTAATAGCGGAGCCTAGGTAGACGAAGTCCTTAAGCACCTCAAAGTTACAACTGTAGATGGTGACGTTTTGACCAAGACGTCGGTGTTATAGGTGCTTTCTTGATGTTTTTTCCCCATTAACCGTAAACCCCATTGACATCACGGTGAGTTCTTCCAATTATGTCAATGTCATCAGCATATGCCAGTAATTGGACAGACTTTTGAAAGTTATTTCCTCTAGTGTTGACGTGGGAGCTCTGCACTATATTCTTTCAACGCCGATGTTGCAGAAAGCGCATGACAGCACATCACTTTGTCTAAAGCCTTTTTTGACATTGAAGAGTTCGGTTAAGTTGTTCCCAATCTTTATGGAGCAGCGTGAATTCTAAATTATCATCCTGCACAAACGAACGAGTTTGGCAGGGATGCTCGTCGGGTTGTTGTTGTTGTTGTTATTGTTATTGTTGTTGTTGTTGTTGTTGTTGGGGTTGTTCCAGTATCTGCAGTAATGTAAATATTTGATTGACTCTGAACTTTCCTGGTCTTAAACCTCTCTGATAAGGACCTATCAAGATGTTAACGATGGGCTTTAGACGTTAACATATTACGGCAGAGAAGATTTCGTAAGCGTGGTGGACACATATACCGGAATTTATATTTATAAATGAATGCCAGATTTTGTCTCGTATTTTCATTTGAAGATTTTAAACTCTAACAAAAAAACACCCGATATGCACACAAGAGTGCACATTTGCTTATTTTCATTTTAAATATTAAAAAGTCTAAGCAAATTTCCCAAAAAGCCATTTATATTTTTTTAAATAAAAAAATAATTGCCTTAGAGACATTCTTAAGTTCCGATACAAAGTTTCTTGGAAATTGATAAAAATAAAAAAGATACAATTTTAAGCTCAACCATGCTATACACTTTGTATACTTATCACTTATGTATATATATGATGCAAGCCACTCTACGTTGTGAAAATTTAATAGCATTTTAACGACAACTGGATGGAGAAAATATAATAATAAACACTACGAACATAAGATATTGAAGATCCTTTTTAAAAGTTCTAAATAAGTTTCTTAAGGAAGTCAAGTGAATTTTTGTTCCCACATATTTTTCTTCTGGGTAAAAGTTCCTCTTGCAAGAAGTTTTTATTTTTCTTCCTTCCTATTTTGAGACTTATTTTGTACCTATCATATTAGTAGATTGACACTAAAAAAAAAACAACAAAGAAATGTGGTTTTAATATTTAATTGAGAATAATTAAATGCAGGTCATTTAACATTTTATTTTAGCTGTCTTAGTTGTGGTGAATTCAAAAATGTATTTTTAAAAATCTCAAACATTTCTCGACGTTTTAATGTCCCTAAAATATTATTCAATAGTGCTTAGAGAGAAGTATATTTTTAGTGTGTACGTATGTAAATCTTACGTTCTTTTTCGAACCATATTTCAAGAACTTGGCAAACATTTTTAAATTTAAATTTTGATATACAGATGTTAACATCATCAATATTTACAGAAAAAAGTAAGGATAAGTAAATTATTGTAATCGAAAAATTGGGTTGTCTTCAAATATCTATCGAACCAATGACGCAGCAGACTTCAATCAAATTTATATTATACCTACATTGTGACGTGGTACCAAATTGGTATGTATTGGAAAAAAATATTTGCCACCTCTTTTGAGCGGAAGATTATATGTATTACATCCAAAATAATTGTACGCTTCAAAGAAGAACGTTTTTGACATCTGGTAAAATGTTTGTTGTAAAAAAAAAGAATTTGTTAAAATTGATGCTCTATTCGAATATTTCAGGAATAAACCCTTTTTTTCCTTACTTACTTACTTACTTACTTAGATCCTCAGACCTGTTAAGTCCGTTGGGAACCCCTTAAGGGGCACAGGGCTTTAAGTACGTCTACGCGCCATCGTGTGCGGCTTCCGGAGATATGTTTCAGCTCTCTTCAAGTCTTGCCTAGTGACGCTGATTCCTCCTCGACTGTCGTGCGCCATGTGCTTCTCGGTCGTCATAAGACGTTGTGTATCTAAGACGTTGTGAATGGTTAGTTGGCTTCAGTTGCAAATCCAAATGCAAAATACGCCATAATGTGCCGTAAGACAATCCTAATTCCTGAGAACGACGAAGAATTGACATATTCCGGTCTTCGGCAACACTTTCACTCACAGCAGCGATATTTTCAGTGGTACGAGCGAAACGATGATGCACAGGCCTTACAATGTCTGTAACCAATCCGGTCCCTATAAATTTCTTCACAATTTTGCCAATTGCTTGCGTAGTTGGTCGATTATGTAAACCATAATCTCCTCTTAAGGCACGATATGTGGCTGGGGCAGAATCACCATTTTTGTAGTAGGAGTATTTGTAGTATTTGAATGCGTTGTGCGATAGTTAAGCGATCCATTTTCGTAAAATGTCAGAGTTTAAACTGAAAACAAATTTGGTTTAACAACTTAGTTTGACAGATGTTCAATTCCAGCCCTATACTTTTAAAACCGCAAAATGGATAACCCGTTATAATAATTAATTCTAATGCCTTTCGGCCCTATACTTCATTTCTGTAGTCAGTTTTCTCTTACTTTTGAAGTCCTGTGTACTAATCATCACGAAATAGGACAGTTGTTTTACAAATATAAAAACGCAAAGAAAATACTATACTAAAATTTTTTAAAATTGATTTTTGACTGAAATATCTTTACTTCTGTATAATTAAAATAAAACTAATTAAAATTTGTCTATAGAAATATAACAATATGGATGGCATGCGACCCATACTGACAACTTCCCTTAAAACTTAAAACGTTAACAAAATATCAATAAACAATAAACAATATCTTTCTTTGTTCTCATAATACTTGAGACAAAAACCATTTCTTATAAAAAAATTTAGCACAGAATTAAATCATTTGAAGTCAATACCTTCATTTTTTCACGAGATATCGAACGAGAATCGAACATCAATTTTTACCAATTTAGCGTATACTATTTTTTGTAGATTTTAATATTTATGAAAAAACTAACTGTTGGATTTTTAATGTCGACAACAATATTTTCTATAAGATGAAATTAGTTTAAAGGAAATATATTAAAGTTTTCAAAAGATATTTGAGTGAAAAATCAATTTTTACCAAGTTTTGTTAATTTTTTTAGGATTTTATTTTTTGTAAAAAAAAACTGTGAATTCTTTTTTTCTCAAAATTTTTCCGAATGTTGAAAACAATATTTCTTAAAAGTTAAAATTAGTTGGAAGCCATAATCTCAAATTTTTGAAAAGATATTTGAGTCGAAAATCAATTTTTACCAAGTTTTGTTAATTTTTTTTAGGTTTTTATTTTTTGTAAAAAAAAAACTGTCAATTCGATCTTTCTTAAAACTTTTGTGAACGTTAAAAACTATACATATATTTTACAATACGAAATGAGTTTGAAGTCAATATCCTTAACCTAAAAAAAAAAATATTTAATTGGAAAATCAAATCGAACGTATATAGGTAGACACGTAAAAGTCTTTTATTTAGATTCTAGAGACCTTGAAACGTCTAGAAATGCCAAAATTTTCAATTCGACAAATCTAACCGATTACAATAACTTCTTATGGGAAGATAAGAATACTTAAAACTTTGTTATAACATATGTATTTTTCGAATTTAATTAAAAAAGAACCCGGAATTCGAAGTTTTCAGTGTGGGTCTTACCTCAGCTTCTTTTTTTTTGGCTTACATATATGTAAATGAAAAAGTCAAACTTTATAAAAACCTCAAATGCTTAATTGTTTGTCAATTCGAATAATGCACACACCTGTTGGGGGCCCTGGGCACTTTTCGAAAATGGGGCCCCTTGTAATATAATTTCACATTGTAGCTGCATTAATTGAGATTTCATGTTTGTGTCCACAGTCCGTAAAATCTATGGCGCTTCATTGCTGAAAAATTAAATGGAAAGTCTATTTGTCTCCACCATGCAGTTACTATGTGAAATTGTTATAGATTCTATGGTCATTAGTCATGCCGAATTTTATTCATGAAACCATAATGTGAAACCATTTTTTTACCATGTAAGCCCCCCTTTTCAGTAAGGTGTAGATAAGTGTAGGGATTAATGTATTGATTATTGATTACTTACAGACGTTTCTCCTGCAATTGAAGTGAAATACGATGTCAGTTTTGGTTATTTTTCAATTAATTCTTTCTGTTGCTTAGATTTTTTCCTTTTCTCGGATCCACAAACATATGTATGTATGATCGTTTAGACATATTTTGATTTGATAGTATATTTTTATGCACTTCAAACACACAAATGATACACGCAAACTTTACACAGAACGATGATCAAAACGGAAATTTTTAACTATAAAAACACAAATTGAAAATACATTACAAACTTGACACAGAATGATGATAAAAAAATCAAATGAGCAAAGTCGCACACTAACAATACCAGATTATATCTGAAAATTCCGCATGCGCAAAAATGATTCGACTATACGCTTATCCTTTTCTTTACTATTGACCTATAGAACAAATAGTGAGAAGTGTAATCTTTCATCTATCTCATTGAATGGCCAAAAACAAAAACTCTTTACCTTGAAATCTTAAAAAATTGAGTGCCGTTCATCCGACGGATAGTTAAATCGCCTATGTATGAGTTACTGCGTTGATACAAACTTGATTGCAAACTTTCTGTCAAAGCAAACTGCATTGCCACTCAGTTAGTTATTCATATTTCTGTTTTAATTTGAATATAATTTCGCAGGGAATGTGATTTAAATTGTTCAGCAAAGGTTGTTGCTCAGCAAGGAAAGTACGAATTCTGATCATTCTTTATGCATCAAAAATTGTATCGAATTATTTTTTTTTTTTCTTGAAAATAGACCAATAGAGGTTAAGTGATGTTTCAGCAATTTGGGGGCCCCTGGTGATTGCGGGGCCCTGGGCCTGGGCCCAGTGGTAAAGAGGGGACTGGGTATAAGTAATTTTACATTTTTGAACTCAATCATTTGGAATTAGAACAATTATTCCACGGAAATACGAAATGCGGTTTCAACAATTAGAACAATTATTCATCGGAAATACGACCGTAGAACATTATTGGATGCGGTTTCAAAAAACCGAACTTTCAAAAATTTCATAAAATCATTAAAATAAAACCACTAAATATAGTTCATCAGATATTAATATTACTTGTGTGATGTAAACCTTAACGTACCTAAATTGTTATGCACACAATATTATACATTTCTGATTTACTGACAAAATGACAAATTCATATCCTTTATCCATGTATTCATTTTGTTGAATTACTATTATTACTTGATTCCAGAATTAACGAGACACTTTTCTCCAGAATAACAAAATCAATGTAAATTGATTTCGAATAAATTTCAATACGCATATGAAATGACAAAAACCAAACAAAACAAACACTTATAAAACAACATAAATAATTAACTAAGTGTGGTCATTTTATTAAACCGCTTATGAAAGTGCTTTTCCTTAAATTGATTTTGGTGTCTGCTCAAAAGTTGTGTCTTTTAATCAGAATAAGTACGTTTATTGAGGCAGAAGGGACATAATTCCTGGTCCTATATTTGTACATACATAAGTATTAGGTTATTGGTAAACATCATGCTTTTAGAAAATCGTTCAATATCTTTAAGTAGATACTCTTGTATATAGTTAGTCTCCAAATTATCCTGTGCACAAAGTTTGCTTATAGCAATAATATACAATGGAATTAAGTATACTTTCACAGATTCACATAGGAAATACTTTTTACAATTCATTGAACAGGGTAGCTTTAATCTTTTTTCTTGAGAAAATAAAATGAAAAAATTACCAAAGGGAACTTTAAGTCAAGAACAGGAAAGCAATATTTTAAGTCCCCTTTGACTATAAGAACGAAAATTTAGGAATTTATTTGTAACATTGCTTTGTTTAATGTAATTGTATACCTACATTTTAAAATGTTGCAAACTGTTTAGGTATTTCGGCATACATTTTGATTTCAGCACAATTTTATTGGACATTTTGGATAAAAACCAAAATTTGTTCGGCAATTTCTCCTAATGAATGTTCTGTATTTTCTGGTGGTGCTAATTTTACACAAGAAATAGTTGCTCTAAATTATTTGGTACCGGAAACATGATTTCCAGAGAAATCTGAATTTTATTAGATGTTGGATTTGTATTCGACAAAAATGTATTTCAAGGAATATAAACGATCATCATTATCATCATCGCCTCGACAACAAGGATTCGGTCCTTGCGTCATTCAAAAAAATCTCACGTAAGCATGGTCAGCCACGCTGTCGCATACTTCAGGGTTTTTCAATAAGGGCGGGTAGATATTTTATGTAGATGTCGTGGCGTTTGCTGTGTGGCACTTAGCGCCGCCATCCTGCTGGAACCACATGTCGTCTAGGTCCATATGGTTCAATTTGGGCCACAATACAATTAGATATCATCGTTATGTAGCGTTCGCTGTTGACGGTGACCGCCTCAATAACGTCGTTTTCAAAAATGTACGACCAATTACGTCGCCACCGCGGCCGGCCCAAAATCCACACCAAACGGTAACTTTTAGAGGATGCATTATCACCTGGTGAGCCTCGCGTGGGTTGGTGTCGTCCCATATACGGCAATTTTGCTTGTTAACACAGTCATTCATCCCGAAATGTGCCTCGTCACTAAAGATGATTTTTCGTCCAAAATTGGGGTCCTCTTTCAAACGATTCGAGGCCCAGTCAGCGAACAAACGGCATTGTCTATGGTCATTAACTTTGAGCTTCTGGGTCAGTTGGATCTTTTACGGGTGTAGGCTCAAGTGCCGACGCAAGATTCGACAAGTTGAAGTCTGCGAAAGCCGAGTTCTTGTGCAACCTGAGGAATAGACTCCCTTGGGTTCTGCTGCAGACTTTCACATACCGCAGCGATGTTCTCGGCCGATCTTGAGTTCCTTGAAGGTACGGGTATTGGCTTATTGTTTACTGAACCGGTCGTCTAAAATTTGGGGACCAGACGTTGAAGAGTCGACTGTGAAGGACCACCACGTCTACCGCCAAAGTTTCATCATTTGAAGCGCTGTTCAATCGTGTAACTTGCCATGATAATTTTTCATAAACAACTGAATAATCAACAAAAGATTTGAGAGATGTCACCAAAACAAAATGTCCGACACGGGGCGCCAAAATCTACCCGCGTCAAAAAAAAACCCTATATAAAGTTAACTATATACAAATGACTTAACAGGCTCAGCCCACCAGAGTCTACCGAGATTAATTTTTGTCACGATATCTTCTTTTAGGTAGATAGAATGCATCTCATGGTTAAAGCGTCTCCGGAATCTTCCTTCCTCTCAACAATTCTCCGTAAGAGATAAACGATAGCAGAAAATATTCCGAGTTAAATAAATATTCCAAAAGAAATACAATTCTCCAAAGAATTCCCGATGCCGATGGGCCCCAGTAAATAGAAGAGATTGAATCCATTTCTTTGATTTACTATAAATTCTGTCAAGCAAAACAAAAAGGATTACCCTGTAGATAGATTCAGGTCCTCTGTATAAAAAGTCCTTAGCAGAGTTGTCTTATAGATATATACCTGAACAAAAAAACCCCTTGAGAACAGAGTTAGCATTTTAGCAATTTGTTGCAAGCAATCCAGCACGATTTTGCAATAAATTTGTAACAAATTTAATTTTAATATCATGCTGCTCTGCTGTAAGCATTTTATGCATTTAAAAGTTTCCCTCTCCTATTTTATCGCTCTGGGAATTGTTATATAAACATAATTGAGTTATTCCTAGAAATTTTTCTGCAAACTTGTCCGCACCATAATACCACAATATAATGCGCAAATATTATTTTTTCCTGTTTTGACCACGTGGCACGTCCACGACCTACGCAAGTAGTTGTAGTCATGGAAAAAGGATGACATTGATGCTGATAGTGAAGGACGAGGAGTGGTTATTTTATTTTTTTTATTTGTACATTTTTTCGAATCTGATTTGTTGAGGATTTTATCTGATTTGCATCGAGATTAAAATATGTGAAGTTTTTTCCTTAACAAAATAAAGTAGGGTTTCATTCTTGGACTATAGTTGGCAGGAAGTTAGTACCTACAGTTTGGAAAAATTGTGTAGTTTTCTAAAATGTTCAATAATGATGTTTGTTCTATTGGAATTTCTATAGACATGAAGATTCTATATTTTTTGTTAAATAGCGTTCATAAAAACATTGCTGCATCAAGATATTGATTTAAAGAAAAAAAAATAAATTAAATATCAACTAGTTGTTGAAACGATTATCTTGTATTGTGTCTTTCAACTTACAGGCACTTAAGGGGTTATTAATACCCTTTATAATTTTATATTTAAACACAGTGCGAGCGTTAGGAAAATAGGGAAGGATTCAACAGGAGATACCGGTGCACATTGGTCTTAAAGTTTTGGATATCAAAATGGGAGACGGAGTTAGCCAAGGCATTCAACATTCGCAATGTGCGGTTAAAAAAAGAATCTATACTTGTCATTACGTCCGAAATTGAGATCAATGGTAAACTGATGAGAATTCCTGGAAGTGCGAGGGGTGGGATGCAACTGGTTAATTCGACAAAATAAATGCGTGAAACATTTCGACGGTGTTTTAGCGATTTAAATGTTCCGGCTATTATTTTTAAAGCCCTTTGTTTGGATTCTGTCCAAGAGATTTAAACTTGATTGGGGCATAAGCCCAGATATGCGAGTTCTAGTCAAGCTTTGGACGAATGAAGGCTTTTTAAATTACAACCAGATCAGAAGGGGTGACACATTTCTTGAACCGTTGGAGGAACCCTCAGCATCTAGCAGCTTTTGTCGCAATGTCAAATATGTGATCATTCCGGAAGAGGTGCAGGTGATGTGTGATAGACATACCGAGTACTGAAAGTTGATTAGTTTTCTGGATGCGAGTGCCACTCATGAATAGTGGCACTGTTGCGACACCCAATTTATTTATTTATTTTAACATACACTGCAGTTGAAGTTCCACATCCGAAGGACAAGGATGTGATTCTAGAAACGAATAATAAAAGCTGGGGTAAATGTCATTACCGTAACAGTTTAATGGATTGGAAGTGACAAAAGATCGTTTATGAATACAAAGAAGATAGCTGGAGACAAAACTGAGCCCTGGGAAACACCAGCATTTATTTTATTAATGTCAGACTTAAAACCATCCAAAATAACTTTTATACAATCTGTATTGGACGGTTAGAAGAAAGGTAGTTTCTCATCCAACGAAGAATATTCATTAATACTAAATGCACGCATTTCCGATAAGAGAGCTTGATGCCAAACTTTATCAAATGCTTTTGAAATATAAAGTGCAATAATCTTTCTTTCTCAAAACGATGAACCTTTTGCTACGAAAGCCATATTGCTAGCCATTAAGAAGCTTTCCTTCTACGAGATATTTCTTATGCTCAGAGTTAATCATCGTTTCCATGATCTTAGAATGTAATAGCGTGAGTGCTATTGGACGATAGTTGGAGGGGGAGGAGGATTCACAATTTTTATTGAGAGGCTGGACAAATTATGTTTTCCATCCGCTTGGAAATAGACCTGTAGAATATGAAAGATGGAAAAGCTTAAGTGGTTTTGCGAGCGAAACAGAGAAAAACAGCTCTTCAGAACAATAGGGGGATACTATAAAGGCCAGCGGATTTGTGTATGCCAAGGTTTTTCAGTATTCTTGCAACTGCACGGGTCAGAATGAAGGTTTGTATCATAAAATAATGATTGGCGCCCTCAACAATAGGAGAACTCATGAAACTCTCAATGTTGGGATTAACTTACGCAATTCAAAAAGGTTCTGTTAGATCTACTCTTAAGTATTTTAGTACTATATGGTGCCCTTCGTATGAAGTTCACTCGTTTAGAATTGAAAAAATCCAAAAAAGATTTACTAGATAATAACTACCACTTTCATAAGAATTTTCTATATAATAAAATCTTTAGTTGCTAAGAATCATTGTATTCTAATCTCTATATGTTATAAATATTCTACCATGTAACACGATTTCATTGAAGAAGAAATAAATTTGAATTTGAATTTGATTTACTACAGTATTAATTAAAAGGCTTAGTTGGAATATAAATATGCCTTCCAATGGAACGAGATGTAAATTATTTGGAATCATGCCTTCAAACATTCGAAGAAGGTTCTCTGACGTTGTGTTCATTCTTGACATATATTCGCAAATCATATTGATTGTTCCGATATTTTAGCCTTAAAAAATGTCAATGTTCCTGCGAGGTTGCTTACGAACCGATTGTTTTTTAAGATTCCATACACCATAACAAATTATGCAGCCAACGAACCATTGTCTAGGTGTTAAAGAGTAACTAATATCGGTTGCGATATGATCGATTTAAGTCTGAGTAGATTATCGTTTAAAAATAATTTCCTTTTTTTAAGTAACCTTTATGGTGACAATGATTAATATAGTGTTTTTCAACAGGGACGCTACAAAAGTAGAGCGACAGGGACAACAAAAGACGCCATATTTCTTTCCGCTCTTTTGACATTTTTCTCTGCAGTAAGGTTTGCCAATTCTTCATGAAAAGATTTACGAGCCAACAACAAGTCGAAATTATTAAAATTTACTACCGAAATTCGGAGTCAGATGCCTCAACGTTAAGAGCGCTACGTCCAATTTATGGTCGTCATAATCGTCCTAGCAGGTCAACAATTAAGCGTCTAGTGGAACAATTTGAATCCACACAATTTGTGACGTGCGTCGTTGTGGCGAATTTTGCGAAAAGATCTTGGTCTACATCCTTACAAGATTAAATTGACGTAAGAATTGAAGCGTTCGTATGTTCGTGAATTAGACTGAGCAACAACTTGAAAATGATTCGGATTTTTATTGAAAAACCATCTTCAGCGATGAGGCTGTTTTATCATTTATGAAAACGTACTCCATGAGTCATCATTGCATCTCGAAAAAATTACGATTTGGTGTGGTTTATGGGCCGGCCGGCGGCGTCTAAGTCTACGTTAAGCCTATGGTCTATGCAAACAAGCCAGCGACGATTGATGAACTTCGTACTAATATCGAACGTGAAAATGCAGCAGTATCGGCCGATTTACCTATGCTTGAAAACTGTCGAAAATTGGGTTAAGCGTATGGACTTCTGCAAGCGTGCCCGTGGTGGCCATGTAAAAGAAATCGAGTTCCATACATAATGGCTTCGAACGCACTTTCACAGGAATAAAGAATTTCATTGATATCCAAAACCGTTTTTGTTTTATTTAAAAAACTTTTGCAGCGTTCTTATTGAAAAAGCCGATATAATTGTAATTTTTTGTTTATATTATATTATTATTAAATAATCACTGAAAAATTGTAACTTTTTTTGATAAAATAAACTAAACTAAAAGTTTATATTTCTTTTTTGGATTTTTAAAAAAATATACAGTTTTTTTCAAAATTCGTTATCATAAAAACAGGCCAACATTTTTTTACGAAAAAATATAGATTGAATATCAATACGTTTCAAATAACTGCATACTAAAAATAGTTTTACATAAAAATTGAACAATTTTATTTATACAAAAATAATACAAAATAATAAAACAAAATAAAACACTAAAAAATTTCAAAAAAAAACTCGAAAAGTTATGTTGTACATTTTAATTTTTACAGACACATTTCCTTTCCATGTATTTTTTAAATATTAAATTGTACATAGGTGCAACAGACACTGTGTATACGTGGGCGAGTTCGTGCGATCTAGTCTTGCATTTTATTCTTTATGCATTTGCCAGCAATCGTCATTATATAATAAATTAAGACTTCATCCATTCCATGAAATTATTTCCATTCTTTCTTTGTTCAAATAATTCTATTTTAAGTTCCAGTCACAAAGTAAAACAGATTGAAAGCAATCTTGTGAGTAACTTCAATGAAGAAATTACAAATTGTATTCTCAAAACAGATTTCGATTTTCTACAACCTTTGCGTTAATTAAGGCTGCTTCACCTTCCAATTGGAAAAAATTATCTCCCTGAAAGTGTGTTAATTTCTTCTATCGATTACAGTAGTACAAAAAGTCAAAAGCACTTTTGAAAAATAATTTATTTTTATACTTAAAGCGAAAATTAAATAAAATTCTTAAAACTAAAATAAACATAGATATAAAAAAATACATACATATAATGTATCAACAATATGAATTCGAAATCAAGCATTAGAAGTTTTTAGTTTTTAATTAATTTTTATCTAAAAATAAACTACAATATATTTACAGTTTTATGACATTATACAAAAAGGACATCTACATTTATATATTTTACAACACTTTTGTTTTAGTTTTAAATAGTTCAACGAAATGTAGTGATTTTTTTAATTTCATAGGAAACATCTCTCTTCTTAGTGCAGATTTATCAAACCTTTTCCTCCCTCTCCGTATTTAATTTAAATAATAATTAACACTGTTCATATATCAGTTTTTCTAACATCCTTTTTATATGAGTCGAATCTATTTCAACCATATATAAAAGTTCAAAAAATAAAAAAGGATAAAAATACAAATTAAAAAAATCAACGAAAAAAGTAAAATTACAGCCACGTCTTTTGATTCCCCTCGTTGAACATTCCATGTTGCATGAACCTGAGGGCACCCAAGTTGTTGTTGTTGTTACAAGCTGCTGTCGTAGCAACAGCAGTTGTACCATCATCAGCAGCAGCAGGAGCAGCAACAGAACCATCTATGTCTGGCGGGTTGTCACTAGTTACGACCACGTCAGGTTTGCCATTGCCAATTTGTCAGGACACCCCTTTTCGGTTGGATGCCCATCGCTGGTGCGCTGGATGGGCCGAATTGCTCCTCGAGAGTGTGTAGTCCTTGCTGCCCAAGGAATTCATTGAGTATACATCCTTCTTGTTAGCCGAACCAATGTGAATGGAATTTGTCGTTGCTGTAGTGGAATTAAAACCGCTCTGTTGGTTGTTATTGGTCATCATAGTCGATGTTCGTACAAGTCCTAGTTTTTGAGAAATGAAAAAAGACAAACAATATGAGTAAAATGATTTTTATTAAGTGCGGTATTTTTACTTCAAAAAATATGTTATATGTATGTTTTGGAGTCATGGAAAATATTGAATCCTTTTTATTCAAGTAAAAACAGTAATCATATCCGGCTCTGCTATTTTTAGCGGTTTTCTAAGAAAAAGTTTATATCACCTATAAATTTTGTGCCATCAAAAGCAACTCTTTTTAATTGAAATTTTGAAGGAACATTTGGACAGAAATGATAAATTCCAAGAAAAACAATGTTAAATAAGTTTTCAACAGAAATTCTATGTATAGTAGATTGACGAACACGTCAGAATATTTTCCGGATTCAGGTGAAAACTAGATATGTTCTTGCACAGAGCGTGTGCAGTTGAAATTTGCATTTTTTCTCGAAATCGAAATTTAATCTATAGTTTAGAGGGATTCTATTACTAAATAATATGTGTTATGCTATGCAGTATGTAGATTTTATTTTTTATGAAAAACGGACTGTTGGACTTTTATAAAAAAATTACTGAACATCGAAAACAATATTTTCTGTGAAATAAAATAAGTTTGAAGCCAATATTTTTAATTTTTGAAAAGATATTTGAGTCGAAAATCAATTCTTACCAACTTTTATACATTTTTTTAGGGTTTTATTTTTTGTAAAAAAACTGTCAATTCGATTTTTCTCAACATTTTTCAGAATGTTGAAAACAATATTTATTATAAGATAAAATAAGTTAGAAGCCTAAATCTCAATTTTTTGAAAAGATATTTGAGTCGAAATTCAATGTTTACCAACTTTGAGTAATGTTTTTTAGGTTTTTATTTTTTATAAAAAAAAACTGTCAATAAGATTTTTCTCAAAATTTTATCAGATGTCAAAAACATTTTTCTTCGTTGAACAAAATTGTTTTGGAGATAAAGATCAAGTCTCTAGCGTTATTGGTTCATGAGATATTTAGGGTTAACAAAAATGTTCACCTTTTTTTTAAACTGCTATGGTAAAAAACCACCCACGAAATTTTCTCGAGAGCCCTTTCTGCCTTATTATCTGTATAACAAAATTTATTTGAAGTCGATATCTTTACTGGTTCTTGAGCTATGGACGACGAAAAAAACGTCGCGAACGTACGAACGTACGGACGTACGTACACACGCACGCACAGACATCTTTCTAAAAATCTTTTATTTCGACTCTAGGGACCTTGAAAAGTCGAGAAATGTCAAAATTTTCAATTCGACAAATCGGACTTTATGGGAAGTTAATAAATAGGTATATTTAGTTGCAACTATTAATACGGTTTGTTGTTTTCAATATCAATGTGACATATGTATGTAGATACTTTTTCAAATTTCGACTCTAGAAAATTAGTAATGAAAAGTTAGATATTTAAAATTTGAGTTTTCTTTTTGAATTATTAATACAAGTTTAATTATAAGGTTTATGATAAGGACCTATTTTTAAATCTGAGATCAAGTTTAAGGTGTTCAATGAAGTAAACCTTAATAACATGATTATCATTTCAGATACTATTGAGGCTCGATCTCTTTTTATGAAGGAACTTCAAAATAACCGCCAAAGGTATACCTTATGGCTAAGCAGGTGAACACTTGTAAAAAGGTTATTTTTGGTCAGAGAACTAAGACCTTGTATGTAGAATCTATACAGTTTTTTTTTATGTTACACAGTGCGATCAATTAGGAAGGGATGATAGGATTAGAAAGAAGATACCGATGCACATTGGTTTTGAATGTCTGCACATTGCAATGAGTGGGAAATATTGAGTCAGGTAAAGCATACCACATTCGTGTAGTGCGACTAGAGAAAGAATCTCTGTACTTTACAGTACGTCCGAAATTGGGTTCAAGGGCAAACTGATGAGCATTCCTAGAAGAACGGGTATTACGGTTGAATTCTTTAAAGGGAGGAATGCAACTAGCTATTTCATCAGAGCATTGTTTATGAAAGTAGCGATAAAATAATGAGAGGCATGAAACCTTACGACGGCGATCGATAGATAAAAAAGTTTCAGTTAGGCAACGGTGACCTATCACTTTTAGGACTTTCTTTTGAATTCTGTCCAAGAGACTCAAGTAGGTAATAGGAGCACCTGTCCAGATATGGGAATTGTTGTCGAGTTTCGGACGAATAGGTTTTATGGATTACAGCTAGATCAGTTTTTCATTTGTTTTTGTTTATCATTATTGAATTTCAATATATACGCAAAAATAAAATAAGAAATGATAATTTCATTTTGGTTTGAACATTTCAAAACCTGTGTTCTTAAAGTTACAAAACAAATTGTATATAATGTGAATCCGTTTGCAAATATTTGGGCATTTTTGTTTAAATATTAAATTATAAATAAATAAATAAAATTGAGAACTAGAGCCTAGTGACCGACAGATCTCAACCATTCCTGTGCAAGGAGAGCGTATCGGAATCCCGCTTTTTAGAATCCCATCTTCTAAAATACCGTTTTTTTTTCAAATCCCGTCCCGGGATTTTACCGCTTATTAAAAATCCTGATCAATTACAATCCCGTTTTTTAAAATATCGTCAAATCGCGACAATCCCGTTTTTTTTTTACAAAATACGTGCATTAAACTAAATAACAATATAAGTCAAAGGTTTTATGTTAAATTACTTGACTAAAATATAATAATATCGTAATTATTTTGATTTTGATTTTTGTTTTTACTGTACATAAACATTCATTTTTGTTTACAATATTAACTTATTAACAGCAAATCTACCTCTTGATAACTGTTTTACCGCTATCGTTGACTTTTTTAATTAATTTGATATGTTGTATTTGTTAAAGGTTACAATAAAATGAATCTAGAAAAATATCTCATTTTTTTATTATTTGTTTTTATTTTTTTCTAATTTCGATTTTGCAATCAAAACTAGTTGTTTAATTTTAAAAATCGCGCAATTTTTAAAAGTTAAACAACTAGTTTTGATTTGATTGCAAAATTAAGGTAATAAAAAACGGGATTATAAAAAAAACGGGATAATAAGAAACGGGATTTTAAAAAATCGGGATTATAAAAAGCAGGATTATAAAAAACGGGATTTTAAAATCGGGATTTTAAGAAACGGTAATATTAAAACCGGGATATCGAACTCAACCCGTGTGCAAGTAATGTTGTCAGAGATGGAGAGAATCTACAATTCTAAGCCGATTGAGAACGGCTAATTTGAAAAGACCTTTTTGGGACAAGAATTACTCGTGAAGGATTTGTCAATTGCAAGAGGCAGTACGCGTGAAAAAAACTTTCGATGGCACAGGAAGGTCCAACAGTCCAACTCACTTATCATCACACCACGGGTACTACAAATGTATGGGTATGCTTTTAAAGCATTTGAAGCAAAACATCAAAAATTAGTTGTGGTGTTTTTGTATTTAAAAATTAACAGAAAATTTAAAAAAAGCAAATAGAGTTTAACCCAGTAGTCAAACAGGCAGCCTTACAAGAAGCAATGAATGGAAAATCGTGCATAAACGCAAATCGGACAACTCTAAAGCGGACAGGAGAGTATTAGATATTTTTTTGAAATAATAAAACCTTCCTCCAACACAAACAAAAACTAACAAATCAATAAAGCTTGTAATCTATTGCAGATATCGAACGCTATCAGCGGAAGCCCTAAACTACTGCAAGCCAGATATTACCGACATCCTAGAAGTGCGATTCTATGAACCGGGCAAAATGAAACTAAAAGACTGCGGTGGCAACGTCGATTTGGGTGTGGATTTGTTGTTGGAACTAGACTCAGGCAAAATGTCTCGAGCCTGTACGATTTTACCTTCGTCAACGGATTCAGCCTGATCGATTTCGCTGCGGCGCGAGACGTTCTGGTAGTACACTTATCTTGATATCCACAAGAGGACTCCTGATCAATCATCTGTCACCATATTGACTACATTACGATCGACGTACGACACTTCTCCAATATAAAGAATGTAAGGACAGTCCGAGGGGCCAACATTGACCACAACCTCGTTGTAGCCAAGGTACAGCTACGGATATCCCGATCCCGATATTTTGAGCATTTCAGCAGAAGTGTAATAGATGGTTTTAGTGGTCAATGAGGGCAATATCAAGTAAATGCTGTCATCAAAAAAGAACATTGAAGGACCACGCGAAGTATTCGACAAAAATCCACCATGGACAGCTATAACTTTTAGGTAGTTAAGAACTTTGTCTACCTAGGCACTGCTATAAACTCAGACAATGACACCAGCTCTGAAATCAAACGAAGAATAACTTTTGCATATCGCTACTTGTTTGGACTTACAAGGCAATTGATTATTAGTAAAGTCCTCTCTCGAGCATATCGCTCATCATCCCGGTTGTCAAACATACTTGGCCAGTGAAACTGGAGACAGGTAGTTAGGGACCGAGCTGGCTGGAGACGCATGTTGGTTGAGGCCTAGGTCCGCATTTAGTAAGTAAGTCATGCACAGAGCTATTTATTTCCAGCCGAAACCATTTTTCGGTTACATACACACCATCTACCTTAGAATATGCAAACAAATGCCTAAATTGATCAATTAATACAACACAAATTAAGACCGCTGATCTGCCAAAACCAACCTCCTGAACACAATGGGTGAAGCTTAAAAAAACGCTTGTAATTAAAAACCGAACAAAAGGACGTCCACAAGAATTAAATTTGCACAACATCAAGTTAAAAGTTTTCAACTTGATCCCTCAACTATCCATATAAAATAAATAAATAAAGAGTGAAATTTTAAAAGCTATAGGAAAGATTAAAAAAAAAAAAAAATAAAATTCAGAAAAATGCATGAAAACTTTATTTGAATCGATAGTACGTTTCATATAATTCAATGTTTGAAGATTATTTCATGCAGATGTTGACCTTGACTGTGTCTTAAATGGTCTATCCGCTTAGTCCAATTTTTGGCATATTTTTTCTAACATTTCGGTCGGTATCTCACGAATAAATGCTTCAATTTTGTCTTCGAATGCGCCAATTGAAGCGGGTTTGTCTGTATAGACATGAGCTTTAACATAGCTCCGCAAAAAATAGTCTAAAGGCGTTAAATCTCACGATATAGGCGGCCAATTGACCGGTCCCGAACGAGAAATAAAATGTTCACCGAACTCGTTTCTCAATAAGTCCATTTTTGGGCGTGGTGTGGCATGTGGCACCGTATTGTTAAAACCACATGTCAGGTAAGTCAAGATTTTGCATTTTGGACAAAAAAAGTTGGATATCATCTCACGTACGCGCTCACCATTCACAGTTACGTTACGATTCTCATCATCTTTGAAGAAGTACGGTCCAATGAACCACCAGCCCATAAACCGCACCAAACTGTGTTTTTGTGGATGCATTGGTAGCTCTTGGAATGTTTCTGACTGATATTCACTCCAAAATCGACAATTCTTCTTATTTACGTACTCATTGAGCCAAAAAGCTCATTTTTGTCGCTCGCTGGAAGAAACGCGCGATGACCGATGAACCTTCTTAACAGAGCACGCATTTTGATAATAAAATTCAGTAATTTGTAAGCGTTGTTCGCTTTAAAAACGATTCATTATTAAATTATAGACCAAACTGAAGATGTTTGACAGTGAAACAAAATACGAAACGTGCGTCAGCTGTTTAAACAATAAAGATAATAGCTAAAAAATCACCCTTTAATATTGGGTGACGCAACAGTCCGTTGAGAACTGGGGCCTAGTCACTTACAACTCTTAACCATTCCTGTGTGTGAGCCATGGGATGGAGGAGACCTACAGTTTTAAGCCGAATCCGAACAGCTAATTTGGGAAAGCACTGAACATAACAAGAATTACTTTTCGAGGATTTGACAATTCCTCGCAAGAGGCAGTACCCGTAAAAAAAAACTTTAGATGGTACAGGCAGGGTTTGAACCCAGGCATGATAGTCCAACGCATAAAAACCATAGAAATGTCAAAAATTGGTGTCTGATAAAGCGTACCTTCAGACAACTGGCATTGGACGCATTATTGGCGAAAAGTTTGTTATGTCTTTAAAGTCTGATAGCATTTTTCCAAAAGGGAGCAGTTTTTTCACCGTTAAGCATTTCTGAATGAAAACTGCACAGTCGTTACTATTTTCATTGAATCCAAGGTCTCGCAGCCGCTTCTGTTTCAATTTAAAATATTCGAGGACAAATTTGCGTAAGTCCATGTTTACTGTCAAGAAATTACGTCTTACTTATGGGTAGTTGCAAAATTTGATGTAAGCAATTACATTTTTGAAAACAGACTTCTTTGCCCTAGTTTCGCGATTCTATAGGGTGATTTTTTTGAGGTTAGGATTTTCATGCATTAGTATTTGACAGATCACGCGGGATTTCAGACATGGTGTCAAAGAGAAAGATGCTCAGTATGCTTTGACATTTCATCATGAATAGACTTACTAACGAGCAATGCTTGCAAATCATTGAATTTTATTACCAAAATCAGTGTTCGGTTCGAAATGTGTTTCACGCTTTTTTATCGACAAATTTTGTTCAGCGATGAGGCTCATTTCTGGTTGAATGGCTACGTAAATAAGCAAAATTGCCGCATTTGGAGTGAAGAGCAACCAGAAGCCGTTCAAGAACTGCCCATGCACTGTTTGGTGTGGTTTGTACGCTAGTGGAATCATTGGACCGTATTTTTTCAAAGATGCTGTTGGACGCAACGTTACGGTGAATGGCGATCGCTATCGTTCAATGCTAACAAACTTTTTGTTGCCAAAAATGGAAGAACTGAACTTGGTTGACATGTGGTTTCAACAAGATGGCGCTACATGCCACACAGCTCGCGATTCTATGGCCATTTTGAGGGAAAACTTCGGAGAACAATTCATCTCAAGGAATGGACCGGTAAGTTGGCCACCAAGATCATGCCATTTGACGCCTTTAGACTATTTTTTGTGGGGCTACGTCAAGTCTAAAGTCTACACAAATAAGCCAGCAACTATTCCAGCTTTGGAAGACAACATTTCCGAAGAAATTCGGGCTATTCCGGCCGAAATGCTCGAAAAAGTTACTCAAAATTGGACTTTCCGAATGGACCACCTAAGACGCAGCCGCGGTCAACATTTAAATGAAATTATCTTCAAAAAGTAAATGTCATGGACCAATCTAACGTTTCAAATAAAGAATCGATGAGATTTTGCAAATTTTATGCGTTTTTTTTTAAAAAAAGTTCTCAAGCTCTTAAAAAATCACCCGTTACTTTAAATGTCATGTAAACGAAAATAACTTTTTTATTAATTTAAACAATTCGTAGTTTATGATGGAGTATATTTTTTTTACGAGAAACCTCATATAAACCTTATGAGTTATAATTTATGACATCAAATACAAATTTCAGTTACATAGAGCAAAATAAAAAGTTAATGTTTCTTTCATAATTTTCAAGTACTGTAGTACTTCCATTCAGTATATAAATAGTTAATAGTCGTAAAGTTTAAACAAATTATTAAACTTAAGTGTCATAACATTTCAGTTGTCTTTTTTATCTATTTTGCTCATGTTTTTATATTCTTACCACAGTGTGATATACGTCTATGATGTTTTGGTGATCCAGGACATGTGTATAAAAAGGACCTTTCTGTATCTGTATATAAAAGCAAAGAAACAACCATTAGCTCACACTAACATTTATAAGAAGATATTAAAAGAAATAATTATTATATTTTTACGAACCATTTCTTATAATTCTATGATGATCTGGTGAGCCTGAACATGAATAGCGTGATGTTAATGCCTCACGCCGTTGCAAAGTCTCTGCTCCTAAGTGGACGAATGGACACCATCTAAAGAATTGTTTGAATCCTCTTCGAAATCTTAAAAAGGAAAAAATAATAAGTACAAAGGATTATTTAAGGTTAAGTTATTTGATATTTAAAGCGAAATAATTTATTGCTTTATTTCTACCCGCATATGACTCAACATGATTCTCTTTAGAAAGCAACATGCTATAAACATCAATCAATCTAATTAACATCATCAAATTGCAATTAGAAAATGATGATGATAGTCAAAGGCTACTTACATACATAACATACATATATGCGAAGTAATAGTAACTATATCTAAGGTTAAGGCTATATAATAGATTCAGTTGTTTGCGCAATCAAAGTGCTTTGCTCGTTCCTGTATTCAGAAACAGACTCTGGGTAATTCAATGGTTTGCTCGTTACCGGTATTGACATTTCGTGCTTTATAACTTTTCATAGGATTAGTAATACTCAGAAAATACACCACCCTTCCTAACAACGTTACATACATATGTACTGTACATAGCCTTGCTTTTATTATCCTCTGTTATGTGTGGAAGGCTTTAACTTCATAAAGTTACCGACTGGCCACTACTGCTGGTCGAAACTAGTACAGGGTTATTACTCAAAGGAGAAAAAAAAGTCGGGTTTTATTTTTGGCATGATTTATCGTAAAAACTTGCTTTTAAAATAATCTACAGTTAGGATAATTTGATGTGGCAATCAAAGTGTTACCATGTAAAATGTTTTCAGTTTTGAGGTCTTCGTTTTACTTAATTGACGAAAATAAAGGTTATGGTTAAACTTTTATTACTCGTTTCCACAGTTAGAATAACTTCAATTCCGGTTTAAATTTTAATGGTAAATGGGGTGAATGAGCCTATCATTAATGGTAGTAAAATTACCCTTAGGGTGTGAGTTCTATTTCTTTAAGATAATGTTTAGTGGGGGGTGGACTGTTTACAAGTTTTTCTTTCAGATTCTTCTTCAGCTATACGTAAACAAGTTGGTTCCTACATATTTTTCTTTTTCTTTTTAGATCTTTCATTTAATTCAATTTATACAGAATCAATAAACATTGAACATTTTTAAAGTATCTAAACATAAACAATCTGAATTGGTGGCACCCCTAAACTTTTGTAGACTTACAGCTTTTGAAATAACTCTTCGAATGCCAAGGCCATGAGAATGTTTTAACTAGAGTTCTTTTTCATTACAGTGTATATGAACTTTTAATTGAAGAACTTTCTGCCACATCGTCATCAGTCATGTAGGCTATATCCTGAATAGAAAAAGTATTGATTTCAGAATAATACAAAAGTGAGTGTGATGTAACATACGCTGATAATTTCCCATTGTTTCCCTTAAAAAATTTGCAAATCATATTTTCAACAAATTGGCTTGTCAATCAAGGGGCTTTATAAAAATAAGGCAATCGTGATTAGAAGTTAAAGCTGTTGTAAATCAATTATGTAACATTTTTGGTAGGACTTTATTTTATCCAAAAACATTGTCAGTTGGATATTATTTTTAATTTTACTAAATTTTAAGAACAATATGCTTTTATATGATGACAGAAGTTTGAAATCAATATCTTTCTTTGTTTTTGGAATTAGAAATACCTTTTATTGATTCACCTTCATTTTACAACTAGTTAATACAATTATTACAAAAAGAGGCTGGGTTGCGACTCACACCGATAACTTCCCATCCCGTCTGTGGATTTGTCTTGCTTAAACGGTTTGCAGGTTTACGTGTTTTATTAAAAAAGTTATCAGTTGATAATTATACAAAATTAAAAAATTACCAACAGTATTTGGCATATGATGAAATAGTGATTTCAAAATCTATTTTTATTAACAAGATTTTTAGTCGAAAACCAATTTTAGTAGCATTTTTTAAAAGTTTTTATTTCTTATATAAACGAATAGAAATTGGATTAATAAAATTAATCCGAAGTCAATATGTTCTTTTGTTCAAGAGATATCGAGAACCGAACAATAATATTTACCAAATTTTCACACTATTTTTTTGTAGATTTTATTTTTTTTATGAAAAAAAAAAAAACGGTGTGTTGGATTTTTATAAAAAAATTACTGAATGTAGAAAACAATCTGTGAGATAAAATAAGTTTAAAGCCAATATTTTTAATTTTTGAAAAGAAAGTAAATTTGTACTCAGTTTTAGTATTATTTTTTTAGGTTTTTATTTTTTGTACAAAAAACTGTCTATTCGATTTTTCTTAAGATTTAACTGAATGTTGAAAATAGTATTTTTTATAAGACAAAATTAGTTTGAAGTCATAATCTCAAAGTTTTGAAAAAATATTTAAATCGAAAATCAATTTTTATCGACTTTTAGTAATTTTTTTTTAGCTTTTTTATTTTTTGTCAAAAAAAAACTGTCAATTGAATTTTTTCTCAAAATGTTATCATATCTTAAAAACAATGTTAATTATAAGAAAAAATTAGTTTGAAGCCATAGCATCAAATTTTTGAAAAGATATTTGAGTTCAAAATCAATTTTTACCAACTCTTACTAAGTTTTTTTTTGTATATTTTTATTTTTTATAAAAAAAACTTTCAATTCGATTTTTCTCATAAGTTTTTTATCGTAGAAAATTATTTTTTTTTTTGAATTATAAAAAACACATTAATTGGATTTTTTTTTTTTCAAAAGTATACTAGTTTTGTATCACGTTACAATATATAATTTAAATTTTAATTTAATTAAGTCTCTAGCGTTATTGGTTCGTGAGATATTTTGGGTTATCCAAAAAAGGTGAACATTTCTTGAGATATTTTGGGTTAACCAAAAAAGTTAAAAATTTTGGTAAACCAAAAATATCTCATGAACCAATAATGCTAGAGACTTAATTAAATTAAAATTTAAATTATATATTGTAACGTGATACAAAACTAGTATATTATTAACAAATTTTTACCAATTTTAGTAGCATTTCTTACTGTTGACTGTTGGATTTTTATAAAAAACCACTGAATATCGAAAACAATATTTTCTGTGAAATAAAAAAAGTTTGAAGACAATATTTTTAATTTTTGAAAAGCTATTTGAGTCGAAAGTAAATTTTGACCAAGTTTTAGTATTGTTTTTTTGTTAGGTTTTTATTTTTTGTAAAAGAACTGTCAATTAGATTTTTATCAAAATTTTACTGAATGTTGAAAACAATTTTTTTTAAAAGATAAAAGCCAATATCTCAAAGTTTTGAAAAGATATTTGCGTCGAAAATCAATTTTTACCAACTTTTGTTAAATTTTCTTTTAAGTTTTTATTTTTTGTAAAAAAAACTGTCAATTCGATTTTTCTCAAAATTTTACTGCATGTTGACAACATTATTTTTCAAAAGATAAAAGTAGTTAAAACGCAATATCTCAAATTTTTAAAAAGATATTTGAGTCGAAAATCAATTTTTACCAACTTTTATTAATTTTTTTGTTTAGGTTTTTATTTTTTGTAAAAAAACTGTGAATTCGATTTTTCTCAAAATTTTTCCGAATGTTGAAAACAATAATTCTTATAAGTTGAAATTCGTTGGAAGCCATAATCTCAAAATTTTTGAAAAGATATTTGAGTCGAAAATCAATTTTTACCAACTTTTGTTAAATTTTCTTTTAAGATTTTATTTTTTGTAAGAAAACTATAAATTCGATTTTTTTCAAAATTTTACTGAATGTTGACAACAATATTTTTTGAAAGATAAAAGTAGTTTTAAGCCAATATCTCAAAGTTTTGAAAAGATATTTGAGTCGAAATTCAATTTTTACCAACTTTGAGTAATGTTTTTTTTAGGTTTTTATTTTTTATAAAAAAACTATCAATTCGATTTTTCTCAAAATTTTACCAGATGTCAAAAACATTATTCTTCGTTGCACAAAATTGTTTTGGAGATAAAACCATTTTGTATTCGTAAAATTTTCGAGGTGACAAATTTTTTTTTTCAGTTTTTTTGATTTATAAAAAAAAAACTGTTAACTGGATTTTTTTTTTAAAATATACTTGTTTAGTATCACGTTACAATATATTATTAACTTCCCATAGGAAGTTATTGTAATGGGTCCGATTTGTCAAATTGAAAATTTTGACATTTCTCGACGTTTCAAGGTCCCTAGAGTCGAAATAAAAGATTTTTAGAAAGATGTCTGTGCGTGCGTGTGTACGTACGTCCGTACGTCCGTACGTCCGTACGTTCGCGACGTTTTTTTCGTCGTCCATAGCTCAAGAACTAGAAGAGATATCGACTTCAAATAAATTTTGTTATACAGATAATAAGGCAGAAAGATGCAGAAAGGGCTCTCAAGAAAATTGCGTGGGTGGTTTTTTTTACCATAGCAGTTTAAAAAAAAGGTGAAAATTTTGGTTAACCCTAAATATCTCATGAACCAATGACGCTAGAGACTTGAATTAAATTTTATATTATATATTGTAACGTGATACAAAACAATTATATTTTTGGAAAAAAATTCAATTAACGGTTTTTTTTATAAATCAAAAAAACTGAAAAAAAAATTTGTCACTTCGAAAATTTTACGACTAAAATATGATTTCATTTCCAAAACAATTTTGTGCAATGAAGAATAATGTTTTTGATATCTGATAAAATTTTGAGAAAAATCGAATTGACAGTTTTTTTACAAAAAATAATAACCTAAAAAAAATAAAAAAAAAGTTGGTAAAAATTGATTTTTGACTCAAATATCTTTTCAAGACTTTGAGATATTGGCTTTAAACTACTTTTATCTTTCAAAAAATGTTGTTTTCAACATTCAGTAAAATTTTGAAAAAAATAGAATTGACAGTTTTTTGTACAAAAAATTAAAAACCGAAAAAAAAATTTAACAAAAGTTGGTAAAAATTGATTTTCGACTTGAATATCTTTTCAAAAATTTAAGATTATGGTTTCTAACTAATTTTAACTTATAAGAAATATTGTTTTCAACATTAGAAAAAATTTTGAGAAAAATCGAATTGACAGTTTTTTTCCAAAAAATAAAAACCTAAACAAAAAATTTAATAAAAGTTGGTAAAAATTGATTTTCGGCTCAAATAGCTTTTCAAAAATTTGAAAATATTGGCTTCAAACTTATTTTATTTCACAGAAAATATTGTTTTTTATATTCAGTCATTTTTTTATAAAAATCCAACAGCCCGTTTTTTCATAAAAAAAATAAAATCTACAAAAAATAGAACGCAAATTTGGCAAGAATTGATACATTTAGACAAACTTTTAAGCAAGACAAATCGATAGACGGGATGGGAAGTTATCAGTGTGGGTCGCATCCCAGCCTCCTTTTATAAAATTTAATTCAAGTCTCTAGCATTTTTGGTTCGTAAGATATTAAGGGTTAACCAAAATTTTCACCTTTTTTTTAAACTGCTATGGTAAAAAAACCACCCACGCAATTTTCTTGAGAGCCCTTTCTGCATCTTTCTGCCTTATTATCTGTATAACAAAATTTATTTGAAGTCGATACCTCTTCTGGTTCTTGAGCTATGGACAACGAAAAAACGTCGCACAGTGTGACAATTCACAAATCTAGCGGGATTTAATTAAAAAAATGATATGCACAAACTGATTTAAAATTTGGTTTTACTTGGAGCCTAAACCTTCTACTAGCCGATTAAAAAAGAATTGTTATGCAGGAGTGATGTAGAACGAAGATAATTGACGTCAAAGTTGCAATTAGTCATTTTTTTGGTGGCAATTGGCCAGTGAAGGTGGTTTAGGTCTTTATTTTTTTGTGAGTGCGTGGTTTAGTTTTTATTGAAAGTTTTGCTTTTATTTTATTAACAGGATATCGGAGAATTGAAAAGAAAGTAAAATTTTAATTTATATGGTGTTTAAATATATTTGTTGGAGGATAGGGTACAAAAAAAAGCGTAATTTTATACAATTTGTACATTCATTAGAGAAAAAATTAAATTATTCAGTGTTATTCGGATGCGAGACTATATGCATTTTAAAGCCTGATATGTCTGCTATAATTAACCGCTTTAAGTTGCTGCGCATAGGTGCGACGCCCATACATTTTTTTTTCATTTTCGAACTGGCCTTCAGCAAAAAATGAATGTCAAAATAATAGTTTTTTTTACTTATATTACCATGAAGTGCTACATTGATAAGATTTTTTTTGCGTATGTGTAGGGGAGTTAGTGTGAGTATAATTTTCCATTTTTGGAGCTCAACCCACCACACCCTCCCCCCCTTCCTCTTATTGAGGGGCCATCTTCTATAAAGGGGTGATAAGAGTTTTACATGATATTTTGAAAATAGTTATTTTTCACAAAAAATACAAATATATTATCTTGTAGATAATTAAATTCTCTACAATTTATGTAAATAAACTTTTTGTGTAGAACTAAAAATAAAAAAGTTATAATACAATAAAAAAAAAAAACAATTTTCAAAATAAATGTTATTTTAAAAGTTTTCTTTCCTTTTTCTCGATTTTGGACTTTTAAAGACATTTTTATTGAAAATCTGTTTTTAACTATAACTTTTTCATTTCAATGGTACAAAGTGTATAAACATGAACTGTAGATAATTTAATAGTTAAAATCAATTAAATTATTATTAGTTTAATCCACCGATTTTGCCGATTGGCCAACTTTCGGAGGAAGCGCAAGAAGCTAGGAACAAAGAAAACAGCAAATATCGTGAGCTATTTACGAGAAAAACTTCGCTGTTGGACACAATAACGGATCTTTTAAATAGGCAATTGATAACCCTTTTATAACCAGAATAAGGTGCATTCCGAAAAGGAAAAAAAGTGCTATCGAGCATGAAGTCTTAGACCTTTTAAATGAAACTAAATAATATAAAAACCTTGTTTTCACGGTCTTTTTTGTAGAAAAATATAAATAATGTTTATTTTAATTTATGTATTTTATGTTTTTTTATTAATAAATATAAGTAAAAAGGAACAAACGTTTTTTTCGGCGTAATTTAATTGTTCCTGATGTGCTTACCTAAGTGCATAAAACACGTAGTTTCAGAACTCCGTTCATTAAAAATTTGGCCAAGTATATATAAAATTCTATTTTAATTTCATATTGGTATCTATTAGTTATAAATATGACCAAAAAAAATCAAGCATAAGCTTTTTTTCTGAGCGAAATTCATTTGCTAAGAAGAGTCTATCAAACTGCAAAAAACGAGTACTTTGAAAGCTCTGTAAAAAAAAAATTAACAAAATATTTTAATAATTGTTGTTAAATTTCATTATTCACATATTTATATTTAATCCTGCAAAATAAGAATTATCAAAAGGAAAAACTCGTGGCCGCTATTAATTTAATCCCGCTAGATTTGCGAATTGTCACACTGTGCGTCGCGAACGTACGGACATACGGACGTACGTACACACGCACGCACAGACATGTTTCTAAAAGTCTTTTATTTTGACTCTAGGGATCTTGAAACGTCGAGAAATGTCAAAATTTTCAATTTGACAAATCGGACCCATTACAATAACTTCCTATGGGAAGTTAATAATTGTCACCTCGAATATTTTATAAAAAAAATGATTTTATCTCCAAAATAATTTTATGCAACGAAAAATAACGGGTTTGACATCTGGTAAATTTTGAGAAAAATCGATCCAAAATTAAGTACATTTTTTATAAAAATCCAAAATCTACAAAAAATAGTACGCAAATGCTACTAAAATTGGTAAAAAGTGGTTTACGACTAAAAACCTCGTTAACAAAAATAGATTTTTAAATCACTATTTCATCATATGCCAAAATATTGTTGGTAATTTTTAGATATTTTTATAAAAAAATTCAACTGACAACTTATTCAACAAAACACAAACTTACAAAAACAACAAAAATAAGATAAAAAATGGTTTTCGACTTAAGTGTAAGGAGAACAAAGAAAGATATTGACTTCAAATTATTTATCTCATATAAAATATTTTTATGAATATTTTTTTAAAGTTATAATCAAGAAAAATCGACAGACGCGGTGGAAAGTTGTCAGTGTGGCTCACATCCCTAAGGATAGGCAACGACGACGAATGCTCCAAAAGCACCTGATGATATGTTAATAATTAGTGTTCTAAAAAAGAATTATATTGATTATCTAATACCGGCGAATCTGCTCGAATAAATTATTATGAATAAGATATTTTATCGCTGTAAAACAAAAAAATTCATCTCATAATATTGCTTCGTTATGACGTGAGGGACGTACAAACAAACAAACAAACATACTTTTACATGTATAATATAACTATAGATTATACTTTCAAAAGTGCTAGCTACTTAAATAGCGGGCTATTTGTAATCAAATCTTAAACTTTTTCGTTGTTACTAAGCCAAGAGTTTTTATTCAAAGTTATGAATTCTTCAATGTTTCTATATTCTAATCCCTAATTGTGTCAGCCTGGGGACAATAAAAGGATCTTAGAGTACCTTTTAACTGTTCACATTATGACTGTTATAATTGTGTAAGTTGGAAAAGCTTCAAATCAACTTTTTTAATTTTTTATTTCTTACGCGGGAATATATCTTTGATGCTTTTGATCCGAATTTCTTTCCATGAATGTTTTATACCAACATTCCATTGAAGCTGTAAACAAATGCGAAATCTTTGTTTCCTGTTTTTCTTTTCAACGGTATTCAAAATACCGATTTATCTTAAAAACAATACAAAACTTTTCTTAAGCATTTATATGCTGATGCTTAAAAGAATGTATTTGATTGAGAGATCTTAAACAAATATAAATAAAATAAAGCAAACCTCAACATGTAAAATAAAACTTTTTCATATAATTGAAATTTCAAACAAGAATTTTTATTCTACAAAGGATAAACTCTTTTCTTTATTCCTAAATTATACAACAGACAGAACTTTAGAACAAAATTCGGTAAGCTAAAAGTTCAAAAACATTTCAATGTACTATTATTATTAACATTACAGAAACAAAATGAAACAATATACAAAAAAGAGTATCTTCTATCTGATTTTTCAACTGAAACCTTATAACCTCATGTCTAGAGAAAATTCCTCTTATTCATCATGGTATCATGCAAACCTTAACCATCCGAGCTATGCATGTGTCACAAAGAACCAAAGGAGAGTTTGTGTGGTAACAAGAGATTTATTTCAATGGTTTGAAATGTATATTATATAAGATTCAAGGACGTAAAGTTGCTAATTAGAAATAAAGAGGTTCCTTTCCATGAAGATGCTCTTGTATCCTTTCTATATTTGAAACATAAAATTGAGTTTTGTTTCAAAAATGAAATAGAACATTGTTTCAAAATATGAAAATGAAAACAAACATTTAACTCTCTCCTTCCAAGAATCATAAGCTGCACTCTATTGAACCAATTGGAAGCGTAGGTTCAAATATGGATGAAGTAAAACCTTTAAAGAGGAAATCTAGGATGGTAGGTATGTACTTCGTTTCATCGATTTTAAGTTTTGAAAATGCAAGAACTAATGGCCACAAGCGCAACATGTGTGTTAAATGCCTTTCGACATGTGCTTGGTATTAGAAGGCAATCAGCAACAGTATCAAAAGACTTTTGGGAGTAAATAGGTTTTAAAACACAAATGCACTAAGGGCAACGACAAGAAAACAATTTATATTTCAAGCCTTTGTCATTGAAGCTTTAGTTATTCAATCCTTTCAAATTCAAACCTTTTAATTTTAAAGCTTTTTATCAGTTAAAAAAGTTCTATTTATATGTAAGTCTAATGTTTTCAGCTAAAAACCTCGATTCCCCATTGTTACATCATTAATAAGTTTCAAATTCAATGAAGAATTAATTGATTGCTATGTAAGACACCACTACTTTTCGAAAATCAGTACTATAAATACCGAATTACTATCAGGACTATAAATACCGATAAAACAGAGAATTTCGTCTAAAATGTTCATGATACGCAAGTACGAATTTCTACTGCTCATATACATAGTATGTATATTATTAAAGGCTCTATGGGTTAACCGTTTGTGTTTGGCTGTCGAGACCTTTTGAAATATAGGATGGATTTGAGCAAATCATTACAAATGGATTATGACATTGTTCCATCAGCATCAACATTATCATCGTCATCATCGTCAGTCATAAAGAATAAAATTAATTCTACTCGAGTTGTTTTGACAGAGCAGCAGATTTGCTTATGTTTAAATTAGTATGATTCCAATTGTTTAACATTTGTACTTACATAAATACAATACATGAGAACATAATAATCTATGTAATTTTTGTATTAACATAGATCATAAAAGAAAACTTTTGATGTATTATCTAATGGAATAAATTTGTACGCAAATTATTAAAAATTGTATCATTTGAATTTGGTAGAATTTGAATTTAATTTTGATTTGCTTTTGAATGGTTAGGACATTTTTATATGCAACACAATTAAACAAATTCTTAAATTTAATATTGAATCTACTCGTATTTTTCAATGCAATTTCTTAAAATAGAAATATTTACTTACATAAATATTTTGCAATTTACATTTTTGTTTTAAAATACGATTTTTTTTAATTTAACCGAAAGTTAAATAACAATATTTTGTATCAGACGAATTAAGTTTGAAGTCAAACTGTATTTGTTCTCAAATCATCAATATTTAGTAGTATTTTATATAGTATTTTATATATTTGTGTTTGTTCCTAAAAAAACTCCTAACTTTTTCAAAAAATTACACAAAAGGTCAAAAACGTAATCTTCGTTCCTCAAAATTATTCAGTAGGTAAGCAGATCCAGTAACCTATTTTTTTTTTATATTTTTGATATTTCGTGACGTTTTAAGGGCCCTAAAATTTAAAGTAAAGATTTTTGAGATTTGTCTGAGTGTGCGTATGAACGTACGTTCAGAAAACTATTTTTCGTCATCTATACGAGTATCTCAATAAATTTTCCTGTACATACGAGTATAATGATGCCGAAAGATGCAGAACGTACTCTTAAAAAAGTTGAGCGGGTGGTTTTTTAAACAATAAAAATTTGAAAAAAAGTGAATATTTTGGTACACCAGACGTATCTCACGTATAACTCGTATAATTTTGAAAATAAAAAAGAGGTTGGGATGCGACCCACACTGATAACTTCCCATCCTGTCTGTCGATTTGTCTTTCTTTAAAGCTTGTAGGTGCTCGTGTTTTGTTAAAAAAGTTATCAGTTGAATTATTCTTAAAAATTTAAAAACTACCAATAATATTTTGCATATAATGAAATAGTTTGATTTCGAAATTATTTTTTTGTTAACGAGATTTTTAGTCGAAAACCAATTTTTACCAATTTTAGTAGCATTTCTTAAAAAAAATTATTTCTTATACGAATACAAATTGGATGAATGAAATTAATTTGAAGTCAATATTTTCTATTGTTCACTAGATATCGAAAACCAAACATCAATTTTTACCAATTTTGTGTACTATTTTTTGTAGATTTTAATTTTTTATGAAAAAACGGACTGTTGGATTTTTATAAAAAAATTACTGAATGTCGAAAACAATATTTTCTGTGAGATAAAATAAGTTTGAAGCCAATATTTTTAAATTTTGAAAAGATATTTGAGTCCAAAAACCAATGCTTACCAACTTTTAATAATATTTTATATATATAATATATTTCTTAAAATTTTATTGAACGTTAACAACAATATTTTTTAAAAGATAAAATTAACTTAAAGCCAATAACTCGAAGTTTTGGAAAGATGTTTGAGTCGAAAATCAATGTTTACCAACTTTTTAAATTTTTTTTTAGGTTTTAATTTTTTGTAAAAAAAACTGTCAATCCATACCAGATGTTAGAAACGTTATTTTTCGTTGCACAAAATTGTTTTGGAAATAAAATCATTTTTTGTTCGTAAAATTTTCAAGGTGACAATTTTTTTTTCATTTATTTTTGAGTTATAAAAAAAAAAAACGTTAATTGGATTTTTTCCAAAAATGTATGTGTTTGGTGTCACGATACAATATCAACATCTACACGTCTACACTAATATTATAAAGAGGAAAGATTTGTATTTTTGTATGTTACGAATAAACTCAAAAAGTACTGGACCGATTTTAATAATTCTTTTTTCATTAGAAAGCTAAATTATCACTGAGTAACATAGGATATATTAAGAACTAGATTACTATAGAAATATTTAGAACTTCCTATTAAAACCAACCGAAGCAAGGTGTAAAAAAACTAGCCATAAAATGTCTTTCATCGCATTAGTTGCGAGGAGTATTAATGATAGGACAAACACATTTTTTTTAATTTAGTGATTCATGGTCGTTTTAATTAGCATGCTTATAACTTAAATATCTGTACCTATTTATGGCTACTCGTGGTGCGAAACCGGGACGGGCCGCTAGTATAATATAAAATTTAATTCAAGTCTCTAGCGTTATTGGTTCGTCAGATATTTTGGGTTAACCAAAATTGTCACCTTTTTTTTAAATTGCGCAATTTTTTTGAGAGTCCTTTCTGCATCTTTCTGCATTATTTTCTGTACGACGAAAAAAGCTTTACTGACGTTCTGGCGTAAGAACGTATGAACGTGCGAATAAACGAACGTACACACACACGCGCAGACCTTGAAACGTCAAGAAATTTCAAAATTTTCAATTCGACAAATCGGATAAATCCTATATGAAGTTACGAACAAAAAATGATTTTACCCCCTAAATAATTGTGTTCAACGAGGAATAACGTTTTTGACATTTTTTAAAAATTTGAGAAAAATCGAGTTAACAGAATTTTCTTAAAAAATTACTACTAAAAATTGGTACAAATTGATATTCGGCTCAAATATCATGGCAAAAATTATCTTTCTTCAGTAAGATTTGTATAAAAATCCAACATTCAGTTTAAAAATTGATGTTCGATTCGCGATATCTCGTAAATAAATGACTTCAAAATGGTTACATTCTTTGCTAAATTTTGTTGTAAACGTAAGATGATGGTCTTAGAAAAATCGAAACTATATTTTTTTTATATAAGAAATACAATTTTTTAAAAATCCTACTTAAATTGGTTACAATTGGTTTTCGACTAAAAATCTCTTTGACAAAAACAGATGTTGAAACTAAATTTATTGTATCATATGTATCATATTAGAAGAAAACTTTAATTTACAACTTTTCTTACAAAACAAAGAAAATCTACAAATCCAATAAAAAGTTGATAAAAAATGGTTTACGACTCAAGTATTATGAGACAAAAATACTATCAATTAATTTATTTTGAAAATTCTACTGGATGTTAAAAACGTAAATCCTAGAGGTATAAAACTATTCGGAAATATCCAAGTATCGCTCTGAAACTAAATGTCTGTTATCTGATTAGGTACTGACTCAATACAATAACTTTAAACGGGAAGGGAAACGGGATATTTTTGAAAAAGTTAAAAGAAATAAGTGCATCTGTATTTTAGGATCATACAACTTTTCATGTTAAAATATTGTCTATAACTCAACAATTATATTTAAATTGGTGTTAAGATTGTACTAAAATATTCAAAATTCCGAATGTTAGAAATTTGGATTTTATGTTCTGAAACGTATTATCAAATAATCTTAGAAAATAGTGAATAACATTTGCATTTTATTTTCTTATGCTAAGAATAATTTAAAAACTATAAATTATCAGAGAAAAAAGTCTCAAACATTTATAATTTTTGACAATAAGCTGACATTTTATTGATCAATGTAACTTTGTCGGTAAACAAGTCAGAATAAAATTGTTTAGCTTTCAGCAACAATCAGACTAGCATAACTGCCCCAGCAGAATGGAGTCGCTGTAGCGGCCGCTTGTCGCGCTGTCAAAGTTGAAGCATACGAAAATAGTACACAGAGCCACAATGGGAAGCTGTTGCTGCAGCGATCGCTGTCGCCGTTGTTGAATAATTTTCTACTTTCCGCTATTAGTCGCGGTACACTCTGGACTTTTTGGAGTTCTAATGGATTTTTTTGGTAGGCTTGAATTTATAAGAGACAACAACAAATCATATTGCATCCTAGTTGTTTTTGATAAACTGAAAGGTTTTAGGATAATTTAAGCAAGACCATTAAACATTTTACCCCATCTGAAAAGTTGTTTCAAAGAAACCTTTCGTAGGTCTTTCTTGGTACAAAGGACGTACCCACCACCTTCGTTTTCTCTTCTTTAAAAACTTCATTCCGCAGTAGCACATTTGTATTATCATTGCAATAAATGCAATTTCATCGCATTGGTCCATTTTTTAATTTAAAAATTGAAAACTAAGTTGCCCAAAAATATGAATAGTCTTACAAAACAAAACACAAATGTATAAATGCCAAAAAAAAAATACAGCTGACGTTCTTCCTGCGCTACACCATTGTGGGCGACCTTTGCTACATAGTGAGCGATTTTAGTGACAGCTTGTGCTTCAGCGATTTTTACCATGACTAGCGAATTCCCATTGTGTTCAAGGGGTAAGAAGACTAATAGCCAATTGCCATCATGTGATTGTGAATAGCCATAATTTCAAACAATAGATTTCCGAATTCAATAAATATAAAAATTAATTAATTTCATCCGTAAATTTCAGTTTATTCTGGTAAACTAGTATTTCCAAGGGAAATGAACAAAATTCAATTGATTTATGACAACATTTATTTTTATTTATACAACTTTTGTTGTGAGATTTATTGACTTTGCATAGAGAGCATAAAGTCTATTCTATTTTCACATTTTGTCTTTTGTGTGGGTGTGAGGCATGTGTGACTTTGATTATGAAAATGTATACAATTTTTGTCAACCATATTTAAGGTCGTGAGTGCAATAGTAGCTTTTGTGCATTTTTGATTATTTTCAGTAGATTAAAAGTTAAAAACAGGCTATTTTTTAATACTTGTAGGTAAAAAAAAAACAGAACAATAAGTTAAAAAAGAACATCGTTATAACATATTTTAAAGTCAATATTTAACCAAAGAAGAATTAAAATAAAAACATATTTAAGCGGTAGATAGTTAATTCTTTCATACAAGATTTTAGTAGTTTTGTGCTTTGACTGAGTACAAAATGAATATTTTAACTGTGTAATCAAAAACTATGAAAAAACAAATAATTTTAGGGAGTCCCCTACAAAGTTGCTTGCCATTAATTTCAAAACTATGAAAAGCATGCAATTTTTTAAATCTTTAAATCAAAAATTTTAAGTTTTAACCCCTTGCTCAAAAACGGAAACAGACAGGACAGATCTTCAGGACTATGAAGCGGAAATGATGAAATTAAAAATCATTTATATGTCCATAAAATGTCTTCACAAATAAAGTAGCTTTAGTGGGAAGCAAAAATTGTTAGGGTTTATTTATATTGAGCGTGCACTTAAGGGGTAATAAATACCCTTATAATGATTAAACACAGTGCGAGAAATTAGGAAGGGAGGACAGCATTAAGTAGGTGATGACGATAAACATTAGTTTTCTATGTCTGCACATTGTAATGAATCGGAAATATTGAGCCTGATAAAGCATTCCACATTCGTGTAGTGCGGCTGAAGAAAGAATCCCCATACTTAACGGTACGTCAAAAATTGGGCTTGATGGTAAAATGATGATTATTCCTAAAAGTATGCTATAGCATTGTTTCGATAGAACGATGATAGGCATGAAACCTACAGCGGTGTTCAAAAGAAACAAAAGTCTCAGTAAAAGAACGATCGTCTTTCGTCCGTACGTTTGCGCCGTTTTTTTCGTCGTCCATAGCTCAGGAACCAGTGAAGATATCGACTTTTGTTATACAGATTATAAGGCAGAAAGATGCAGAAAGGGCTCTCAAGAAAATTGCGTGGGTGGTTTCTTTAACCACAGCAGTTTAAAAAAATTTTGATTAACCTTAAATATCTCATTAACCAGTGATGTTAGAGACTTCAATTAAATTTTATATTATATATTGTGACGTGATACAAAACAAGTATAATTTGGAAAATTAATGGTTTTTTTATAAATCAAAAAAACTGGAAAAAAAAATGGTTGTCACCTCGATAATTTCACGACTAAAATATGATTTCATCTCCAAAACAATTTTTTGCAACGAAAAATAATGTTTTTGACATCTGATAAAATGTTGAGAAACATCGAATTGACAGTTTTTTGTATAAAAAATAAAAACCTAAAAAAAACATTACTATAAGCTGGTAAAAATTGACTTTCAACTGAAATATTTTTTCAAGATTTTAAGATATATGCTTTAAACGAATTTTATCTTTTAAAAAATATTGCTGTCAACATTCAGTAAAATCGAATTGACAGTTTTCTTACAAAAAAATAAAAACTAAACAAAAATTAATAAAAGTTGGTAAGAATTGATTTTCGACTCAAATATCTTTTCAAGACTTTAAGATATTGGCTTTAAACTAATTTTTTGTTATAAGCAATATTGTTTTCAATATTCGGTAAAATTTTGAGAAACATCGAACTGACAGTTTTTTACAACAAATAAAAACCTAAAAAAAAAAAACAATACTACAAACTTAGTAAAAATTTACTTTCGACTCAAATATCTTTTCAAAAATTAAAAATATTGTTTTCAAACTTATTTTATTTCACAGAAAATATTGTTTTCGTACGTTCAGTAGATTTTTTATAAAAATCCAACAGTCAGTTTTTTCATAAAAAATTAAAATCTACAAAAAATAGTACACAAAATTAGTAAAAATTGATGTTCGGTTTTCGTTATCTTGGGAACAATAGAAGATATTGACTTCAAATTAATTTCATTCATCCAATTTGTATTTGTTTATATAATAAAATAATTTGTTTCAAGAAATACTACCAAAATTGGTAAAAATTGGTTTTCGACTAAAAATCTCGTTAACAAAAAATAATTTAGAAATCAAACTGATAACTTTTTTAATAAAACACGAGCACCTACAAACTTTTAAGCAAGACAAATCGACAGACAGGATGGGAAGTTATCAGTGTAGGTCGCATCAAAGCCTCTTTTTTCGACTCTAGGGACCTTGAAACGTCGAGAAATGTCAAAATTTTCAATTTGACAAGTCGGACCCATTACAATAACTTCCTAGGGGAAGTTGACAAAAAATATCTTTTCAAAAGTTTGAGATATTGGCTTCAAACAAATTTTATCTCATAAAAAATATTGTTTTCACCATATAGTAAAATTCTGAGAAGAAACGAATTCACAGTTTTCTCACAAAAAATAAAAACTTAAAAAAACATTACTAAGGGTTGGTAAAAATTTACTTTCGACTCAAATAACTTTTCAAAAAAAATCTAGTTAGCAAAAATAGATTTTGAAATCAAACTATTTCATCATATTCAAAATATTGGTCATTTTCAGTTAATTTTTTAGAAAAATTTATTTGACAAATTTTTTAACAAAACACGAAAACCGACAAACCTTTTAAGCAAGACAAATTGACAGACGGGATGGGAAGTTATCAATGTTATACTCGAGTTTTGCACCTGCGGAAAAAACCTTAACACTTAGCAGCCTTTTTGACGATGTCGAATATGTGATCCCTCCACAACAAGTGGTTTGTGATTCAGATACCTAGAACTGAAAGCTAATTATCAGACTCCTTGATGAAAGTACCACCCATGGATAGTGGCATTAGGGGAGGGTTACGCTTTTGCGACATTAGAAGGCATTGTGTTTTGAAAGCAATAATTCTATACGGTTTTTGATTTTTGAATTTAACGCGCTTAGCATACTCTGCCGTTGGTAGTCTACATCCGAAAAACAAGGATGAGACTCTTAAATCGAATGGTATTGTCATCAGCAAGACAATTTAGTGGGTATGAAGTTTCAGACAAAAGATCAGACAAAAGTATAATGAATAATAGGAATGCTCATCAGTATACATACCTATGAGTATACATTTCGGTCCTTATTTCAAGTATAGAGACTAGTTTTTAGCAGCACAATACGAAAATGGTATGCCTTATTAAGCTCTGAGGAATTCAAAATCAATAAACATTATAAGCTCATATACCTAACATCCACCGTACATCTAAAGATATTGTTTGCAATAATAATGGATCAAATATATTGGAACTACTTCAAATGTATGACCTTATTGTGCTCAATGGCTGTACTGAAGGAGATACAGAAGGACATTATACATTTGTAGGAGGACAAGGCAAATCAGTTATCGATTACTATGCTGTAAATAATGACTGGACAAGAATAATTAAAAAATTTGAGGTTCAATGTAAAACCTTTTCTGACCACATGCCAATCGTTGTTGAGTTTGATGATGAAACTCCATCTCATCAGAAAAACCTTACCCTACCTCCCAGACTTAAATGGAAATGTGAAGAGAAAAATTCGTATCACCGTTTACTAGACAGCTTTCTTCTAACAAATGAATCGATACCTGAGTCCACAGAAATACTCGCAAATCAAATAACCCATTGCATAAGAAGTTCCGCGCCGAAAAATATTTGCTACTTAAAGTCATCATTTAAACAGAAATGGTTCGATAAAGAATGTTTAAACGCCAGGGAGAAATCATTCGCCCTCTTACGTGCCTGCAGAACTTGTAATGACCCTGACATACGAAACTGGTATATTAAAGCGAATAACCAATACAAGAATCTGTGCTTAACAAAGAAAACTAACTTTGATAATCAACAAGCTCACTTACTAGGCCAAACCAAGTCCTCAAAGGATTTTTGGAGGATAGCAAAGGAGATTAATGGTTTAAACTTCCAAATTGGTGTTGGAGTATCTGCTGATGTTCTCTCTATGCACTTCAAACGTCTTCTAACAGACAACTCGAATATAATATTTTCGTATGCCGAACCCCTCATTTTCGACGACTTTTTAGATGGTGAGATAACAACTGTGGAAATACAGGCTGTTATAACGAAGTCAAAAAACGGAAAGGCTCCAGGCGAGGATGGTATTCCGTACGAATTCTTCAAAAATGCAAATACAAAACTAATTGACCATTTAAAAATTCTTTACAACAACGTTTTCTCGAAAGCTGACATTCCTTCATCGTTTAAGAAATCCATTATATTCCCTATCCACAAAAAGGGTTCATTGGAAAACGTAGAGAACTACAGAGGTATCTCATTCATGAATGTCTCAACCAAGATATTTTGTGGAGTACTTGTGGAACGGTTAGAAAGATGGGTAGAAGAAAAAAATATCCTGACAGATCAACAAGCTGGATTCAGAAAAAAGTTTTCAACTATAGATCAAATATTTACGTTATCCTCAATTGTAAAAGCTTTCCAAGCAAGAAACAAGAAAATTTATAGCTTCTTTGTAGATTTCAAAGCCGCCTTTGACCTCGTTAATAGAAGCGCATTATTTTATAAACTGTCACAGTTAGGTCTCTCTACTAAATTTCTAAGAGTCATTCAAAAAATGTATTCTGACACAAATGCAACAGTCTGGGACGGAAAACACTTCTCGAAATGGTTTGAAACACAAACTGGTGTCAAACAAGGATGCCTTCTTAGTGCCTTACTGTTCTCTCTTTTCATCAACGACATAGAAAAAGATCTGCCTGGTGGTATACGAATTGCTAATATGCTGATGATCTGGTCATACTATCTGAAACTCCAGAAAACCTTCAGTTGATGATAAATCGGCTAGCCAATTACTGCACAAAATGGGGACTTGAAATCAACACCGAAAAGTCGAAAATTATGGTCTTTTCCGGATCATCACGAACACAAAGTGTATACAGATGGTTTTACAATGGAATTCAATTAGAAGCTGTGAAGGAAATCAAATATCTAGGAGTAAAATTGAACCCAACCTTAAAATTTGATAATCATCTAATAGATAAAGCCAATTCCTGTCAAAGCTTGTTGAATATTTCGTGGAAAAACATATTTTCAAACAAACGGATTATACTTTCAAAGAAGTACAGCATATTTGACTCTGTCGTCAAATCAACTCTTTTTTACGCTTCCCAAGTTTGGGGTTCAGACGAGTATGAAGTTATCGAAAAATTCCATAGGAATTTCCTCAAAAAACTTTTTAACTTACCAATAAAATCACCAAACTACGCAATCTATTTGGAGACAGGTCTACCAATGCTTTTTACAAGTACTCTCAAATCACAAGCGGATTACATTATTAAAATAAGTTCATACCCAGACTCTCGTTTAACTAAAAAAATGCTCTCGTATGAATTGAGAAACCATGACTGGTGGGTGACTAGGTGGTTAAACATTGGAAGCGAATGTGGAGAATCAATTATATTCGATCTCAACAACCTGGGCAATCTGAAGAGTCAACTATATAAAACAATCCAAAAAAAAGAAGATTCTTTCCGTGTGTCGTTTATTGAACAAGCCCGTAAATCAGAAACCAGAATATTGTATCCTCTCCTGAACTACAACCTGAAGGATAAGAACTACTTTAATGATAGATTCAACTACAGTGAAATATCTCTTATTTTTAAAACAAGATGTGAGTTACTCAGTTTAAATGGTACCCCATATAATGGAAGCTTCGACCAATTTTGCAATATTTGCAACTTGAAAGCGAAAGAGGACTGCTTCCACATAGTGAGTGTTTGTCCAATCTACTCGTCCCAAAGATTAACTTACTTCGGAAAGAAATACCTTACCCTGCAGGAGACAATACGAATTTTGAACGAAGGCGATTGGAAAAAACTAGCTAATTATATTAAAGACATATATAAATATAGAACTTTACTAGTAACAGAATATTTTGATTGATTGTCATTGAGATTATATAAAAAAAAAAAAAAAAACAAAATTAAAGTTACATATTAAATAATATTTTGCCAACCGAGCTGACGGCTAAGCCATAGCTTCTTAATTCATTCTTACTTTTAACTATTGTAATAGAAAAATTATGAATAAATGAATTTCTTACTTACTTACTTACTTACTTACTTACTTATAAGCTTTCTTTCCATTAGATTTTTTTTTTTTGTTGAAAAATCCCTTTTTCATGAGCTATTACACAAAATGCCAATAGATAATTTGTTTAGTACTAGTGTCATTTCCCTTACAATACCATTCTGAAACCTAAGTATTACATTTTCTTGACTAAATGTGTTATATCCCACGAAATTTGTACGTCAAATCTGTACATTGTAGGAAAACAGTGGTATTTTTTTTTTTGCAGAATAACATGAAAGCATAGTTTAAAACTCACAACTTCTTCAAAAAGCCCTACAGTTTTTGAATAATTTTCTATAAAACTGCGATTCACACTTTTGGAAAAGTGTTAAAGACGTACAAACTTATCGCATGCTCTTCACCAGCGTTCTCGGATTTTTATCAAAGTGAATATAAATAATATTTTTAGACTCAATTATCTTTAAGCTCTTCGATTTGTCTTATTTAAATTTACCAATATTTCCGTCCTTAAGAAGATAATACAAACGAAATTTGACACTAAAGGTCAAATCACTTAATCACGTTGAATGAAGTTATTTCATATGTCATATTATGGGATCAAACAACTGGTACATTACCATCAAGTAGACTAGTCATTCAGGGTCTGCCCTAATCACCTTAAAAACAAGAGAATAAAAGACCATAAAAGACCCAAGATATATTTATATAAAATTGTGAACCTTTTTATAACCTCAAATATATTTTTAAAAGTAAATATTGGTAGAAAGCTCGTATCTAAAAATTCTACAGGTTAAACTGCTGTTTTGTTCATAAAGATTAAATCAAGAAAAAGGATAACAAAAACTTTCTCATTTTCCATAAATCTTCTTAAACCTACTTCCATTTGATTTGTTTGATTATTTTATTTTTGTTTTTGTCTCATTTTATTTATAACATTAGAACCCACGAGAATTATGTTTATTTTTATGTTTCTTTTTTCATAATCTAAAAGGAAATCGTCTGCAAGATTAAACCAAGCTCAAAAAAATGCTTGAAATAAAAACATTCTTAGCTACTGGAATGTTCATATTTATTTTTATTTTTATTTGTGCGAATTTACTTGTATCCTTACAAGAAGTTAAGGTAAAAATGTACATAATACACAAAAAGGATAACATTTCATACAAAAACAAAAAGAAAAGGATTCGAATCAAATGGAAAAGACACAAATTGCCAAAACGAGAGGAAAACACTTAAATCACATTCTCTCACAACCCCAACCCAAAAAATCTACAATGGAATAGATTCTTGAGCCTAAAGGCAGACAAGCCTATTGACAAAACATAAAATACCTAAAGAAGTTGATAATGCTAGGAAGAATAGATATATTTTCTTTTTTATATCACTTTTTGTTTGACTAAATCCTTAGCCCTTAAACTTTACCACAAAATTTGTTCAATTATTTATGGAAGAAGATATCGATTCATATTATTGCGAGCTACTGAAGGAGTAATGTTATGTAAAATCGTGTTGATTTTTAGGGTATTGAGTTCTTTGAAAAGGATTCAGAGGTGTTTTGTATGTAAATTAGCAGATAAATGGCTCATGGCTTATGATGATCTTTAGTTTTTTGTTAAATGCCATTTTCTCAGAGGGTTTAACACATAATTTAGTAAACATCGATGCGTATTGTGAGCATAAGGGATGATTTTAAAGACGTATTGATTTTTTATGTATAAGTAAGTTTGGCAAATGGTAGACATGTACATTCAAGAGGACACAAGCGTCCACAGGTTTTTCTCAAAACCCACCTCTGTCTTTCAACTCCTACTCTCACCTCCCCGTGGTGAACATCGGGTGCCTAGTACCTCAACTGGAGATTGGGTTCCAACCCCATTGGAAAGCTGTTGGGGGTAGCAAACGAGAGAGGGGGGGAGAGGTGTTCCCACTAAGGCACCTCTCCTTATCCAGACAGCACCGGACGAATTCCCGAGATGGAGTCAACGGTGACGTCTACAGTTGCAGTAAGGTTGAACTATTAAGTGAACACCTTATAGGGCTTCTACGGCATATTCGGAGCCCAGGCCTATAAGGAGCGGTTTATCCGGCTCTCCGTCCTTGGAGTTATACTAAGGATCTGGCCCTCCAGGTTGAGGGTTGTGCCGTCAGGGTGACTTCCGGTGCAGGGAATTAACTTCACGGGAACTACCTTCACATGGGAACTAACTTCACCACTAGTGGGAATTAATTTCACTTTTTTGACGTGACAACGTCTTAAATTAGGTTGCGGCTGGGAGTCACTTATGAAAAAGTGTAACGCCCGGTAACGTTACGATGAGTCACCGAACGAGAGAGAGGCCCGCCGAATGCCTTGCGTCTCTCTCCCACTCAACTATGATCGGTCTGCCGCGCGCGCAGCACTAGAGAATTAGGCGCATTGAATCGGCGCATGCTTGTGTCTCTGTCTTTGTCTTTCTCGAACGTTCTTGGCGTTGGAAAAACAAGAAAGCGTCATAATACAAGTTCACACGTGTGGTTAAAGTATCGTCAGCTGTGTCTGTAGTGAAAATGTGGAGTGCTTAGATTCGTCATTTACAACAACTACAACAATAAAGGTAAATAATTGTACACTGATATTTCATTATCGTAAACTATGATTGATTGATTAATTGTTAGATTGACACAAAAGTTGAGAAACTGAGTTTATAGGTTATGTCATACTATTGATAAATGTTGATAGTGTTAAGTAAATTATTAGTTTAAAAAATTTGTGCAATTCTTATTTTCATTCAATTCCTTGTTCCTATTGTGCAATTTAATTATATTCATATCAATAAATATTCTACCGAGAAAAAGACGTCGTCACGTAAAATCTTCGCCCGTAAAACCGACTTTACAGGCAACCATATTTTTTTTTGTGAAGTTATCTCCCACTGAAGGCGGGAGATAATTTCATCAGAAAATTGTGTGAAGTAACTTCCCAGCTACGATTGAAATATCTGAAAAAATATCAAGCGTTGAATTGTAAATCAAAACAAAAATATGTAAGTTTTAAGCAATAAAAGCACCTCTGGGTGGCCCGCTTTGCGGGTTCTCAGGATTTTAGCTCCCTTTTTCGGGGTCACACCCGCTCACGCAACTCCGTTGCTCCGCTTAGGGTATGTAAAGTCGCCAGGCAGGCGCCTATATCAGGTGGCCCGCTTCGCGGGTTCTCAGGATTTTAACTCCCTTTTTCAGGGTCACACCCGCTCACGCAACTCCGTTGCTCCGCTTAGGGTATGCAAAGTCGCCAGGCAGGCGCCAATATCAACAGCGTTTTTGAATAAAAGCACCTGTGGGTGGCCCGCTTCGCGGGATCTTAGGATTTAAACTCCATAAAACAAAGTCTTGTGGTATTGAAGTGCTCCAAGTTTTGTCATTTGGTGATTCTTATTAAGTGGGACATTAGCCCCAACATTTTTATTTGGGGCTTCGGTCTTACTTGGGTGGGACTTAAGGCCCAAATTCAATTTCGGTTTTATGTCCCACCGTAGTGAGACATAAGCCCCAAAAAAAAAAGTTGGGCGTTATGTCCCTGGCCCCTATGTCCCTGCGCCGCCCACCTATGCATTAAAGATTTTCTTAGATTAGCGTATGCGAGAATAAAAATAACATAACATGTTAATTTACTTTAACTGTACTAAAGAGTGAAGTTAGTTCCCACCTTCCGTGGGAAACAGTTAAACATGAAAGTGAAATTCATTCCCACAAAAAAGTGAAATTATCTCCCACCTTTAGTGGGAAATAACTTCGCCAAAAAAAGGTTAAATTAATTCCCACTAGTGGTGAAGTTAGTTCCCATGTGAAGGTAGTTCCCGTGAAGTTAATTCCCTGCAATGTGACTTCCTGACCACGTAAAAATATCCTAGTTGCGAAGCACCAACAAGCCTCGGATACGGACGGATTTACTGTTGACAACCCACGCAAACGAATTAAGGACAACGAACTTCGGATCTGTAGGTACGTGAAATGTTAGGTCCCTTAACAGACCACGTGCGACCGAAGAATGAGCGGAGGCCCTAGACTGCTATAAAGCAAACATCACCGCCATTCAGGAAATACGATGGGATGGGCCGGACAAAAAGAAGATGAAAAACTGCGATATTTACTATGGTGACTGCTACCTAGAAAACCAACAGCGCTTATTTGGATGCGGCTTTATCATTGGAGCCAGACTTATGCAAGAAGTCTATATATATAGGCTATAGGTGCATCAACGAGCGCCTCATGACCATCCGCATCAAGGCTAAATTTGGCAACATAAGCCTACATAATATGCGCACACGCCCCGACAGAAGAGAAGGAACACAACACCAAGGATATGTTCTTCTAGCTCTTGGACAAAGTATATGAGCAGTTTCCTACCTACGATATTAAAATTTGTCAAGGTCGATTTTAATGCCAAACTAGGAAAGAAATATATCTTTGGTGGAATAATCGCGAAAAACAGCCTGGACGACAACATTTCCGATAACGGATCCAGGCTCATCAACTTTGCTGCGGGGGCGAAACGTCATGGTAGCCAGTACGCGTTTTCCACACCTCAACATCCACAAAGAAACTTGGAGTTCTCCAGATCAATCTACCGTCAACCTGATTGACCATATTGCGATCGACGCTAGACATTCTTCCAGCATAATGGATGTCCGAACTTTCCGAGGAGCTAACATCGACAAAACAGGGAGATGCTGAGAGAAGATACAACGTCAAACGGCTTCAATCGCAAGATATCGCCAAATCCTTCTCCGTCCGAGTTACAAGTAACCTCACTCGAAGTTCTCTGCAGCCAACACAATGTAATGTGTTGCCACATTGCCAAGATGCAATCAGAGAAGCCGCCTCTGACGTGCTGGGTTTCAAGGAGCTACCAACAAGGAACCCTTGCTTTGATGAGGAATGTCGGCAGGCAAATGCAGCCAAAAAACAATCACGCAAAGTGGCGCCGCATAGAAGGACGAAACTGCTCACGAGCTCTATGAGCAGAAGAGGCGAGAGGAAAACCGACTTCTCAGAAGAAAAAAGAGAGAGCGTGAGAAGCGTGCGAATGAAAAACTCAGCGTGATGTCAATGGGGCTTTTGCGAGTATTAAGGCAGAGGCTGCAAAAATGAGGGCAAAACAAAGTACATGCTGTCATCAAGGAAGGACCTACAACACCGACACGACCTCTCGGTCAAAGCGTCGTCACCATCAACAGCAGTAACTTTGAGGTAGTAAAGAACTTTATCTACCTGGGCTCCGCTATGAACACAGAAAACAACACCAACGCTGAGATCAAACGAAGAGTTACTTTTGCTAATCGCTGTTTCCTTGGGCTAAGAAAGCAACTGAGTAATAAAGCTCTTTCTCGAGCGACCAAGGTGTCGCTATATAAGACCCTCATCTTCCCCCCTGACAAACGAGGATGAAAGCACATTGGGTCGTTTCGAGAAAAAAGTTCTTCGCGTGGTCTACGGTCCCGTATGCATAGAAGGTGAGTATAGAGGAGAATATGGAACGACGAGCTCTACGGGCTGTACACTGTACAGCCACGTAGACTTAGCCAGAAGGATAAAAGTCAAAACGACTGAGATGGCTTGGTCACGTAGAGTGCATGGAAACCAGTGCTCCGCCCCGGACAGTCTTCGAATCCACACCCACAGGACAGCGCAGTAGAGGAAGACCGTGGATCAGGTTGCGCGCACAAGTGGAAGGTGACCTCACCGAAATTGGAGTGCGCAACTAGCAACATCTAGCTAGCGACCGATCTAGATGGAGAAGTTTAAGGGCACCAGATATTCAGGATTTAATTGGCATCCATGCTGTCAGGATTTTACTGCACCATTACAGTTATTTAAGAGTATTGTGTAAAAATAAAAGTGCTAAGCTAAGCCCAGATGTCTTACGAAGTGTTATGGAAGACCCCTTAGAATATTATTGGTAAGAAAAGTTGTTACACCCTGTATGTATTTTTTTTTAATAAAGGCCAACTAACATGCACCAATAAACACACTGCATTTAAGACCTATCAGATTGAAACAAAACTAAATTACATAGTCATCTGATGCTTATTACATGCTGTCTAGTGGCCAAAGCTTGGATATACAAGATAAAGATAAAGATTTAGCTTTAACACCCACATTATTAGTCTAATTATCAACATTTGCTTGTGTGTTTTCTAAATGTATGATAATAAATAGGTACATCTATAAAGGGTGATTTTTTAGCTATTATCTTTTTGGCAGCACTGATTTAAACTGCTAACGCACGTTTCGTGTTTTGTTTCATTGTCAAACATCTTCAGTTTGGTATATAATTTAACCATGAATCAGCTTACAAACGAACAACGCTTGCAAATTATTGAATTTTATTATCAATATGCGTGCTCTGTTAAGAAAGTTCATCGCGCGCTTCTTCCATTTTATGGTCAGTTTAATCGACCCACTGAAGCGGCTATTCGAGCTATTGTGACTAAATTTCGCACCAAATTTACATTGTTCGACATTAAACTACCAACACGCTTACGTAGACTGCGAACTAAAGAAAATATCGCAGCTGTATCGGCCAGTGTTAATGATGTTCATTAATTATCGATTCGTCGCTATCGCAGCAATTGGGCCTCTGTTTCTCTGTTTGATTTATGTGTAATGCGTCTTCAAGCAAGAATTGAAGCCGAACGACCTACTGCAACGTAAAATTGTTGGTGAATGGGCTCTTGGAAAGTTGGCCGAAGATCCACTTTTTTACCGAAAAATTGTGTTCAGCGATGAAGCTCATATTTGTCTCAATGGGTACGTAAATAAGCAGAATTAACGATATTGGAGTGAATATCAGCCAGAAGCATTGTAAGAGCTACCAATGCATCCACAAAAAGTCACAGTTTGGTGCGGTTTATGGGCTGGTGGCATCATTGGACCGTACTTTTTCAAAGATGATGCGAATCGTAACGTAACTGTGAATAGTGAGCGCTACCGTGATATGATATGCAATTTTTTTTTTGCCTAAAATGCAAGAGCTTGACTTGCATGAAATGTGGTTTCAACAAGACGGTGCCACATGCCACACAGGACGCGCAACAATAGACTTATTGAATGGCGAGTTCGGTGAACATTTTATTTCACTTTCGGGACCGGTCAATTGGCCGCCTAGATCGTGCGATTTAACGCCCTTAGACTATGTTTTGTGGGGCTTTATTAAAGCTATACAGACAAGCCCGATTCAATTGACGCATTGAAAGACAACATTGAAGCATTTATTTGTGAGATACCGGCCGAAATGTTGGAAAAAGTATGCCAAAATTGGACTAAGCGGATGGACCATTTGAGGCGCAGTCAAGGTCAACATTTGCATGAAATAATCTTCAAACGTTAAATTATATGGACCGTACTATCGATTCAAATAAAGATTTTATGCATTTTTCTGAATTGTATGTGTTTTTTTTATAGCTATAGCTTTTAAAAAATCACCCTTTACAAATAGTCTGAATACACTGGAGGATATGAGAACATTTTGTTTTTGGCACACAGTGAATTGAGATTAAGAACAAGAGGTGTTTATTATCTTATAATAAAATCCCATGTGGTAGGAGTTCAAACAGAAGTGGGATCCATAAAAAGCATTGAAACGAACACCATATGTAGAAGATCTCAAACCCCCACACTTCTAAGTGAGTGTGGTATAGTTATGCGCTTAATTAATTATAGTCATTGCAACCCACCACCCAGGCTTAGATAGCTATCAAAATATGTATTCTATTGTTTGTTCTATTAAATCGTTAGTTCCTGATAATAATAACCACAAGATTTTGTGGGAATTCCTCGAAATTTACTACGAGTATCAATTGATTTTTTAAAAAAGAATTAATGCATGAAATCTTTTCAATGCTCTTTGGCGTATACGTACTTTTTTTAAGACTTATGATTGAATAAAAATTTAATGAAATGTTTCTTTATGTTTTAATTTACAAAGGTTAAGAACGGGGTGGGGTTAAAATACCTAATAAGTCATAATACTGTTTGCCGAAATTATGATTCTATTTAAACAAAAAATTGTGAAGTCAATTGCATTAAAAATACTTGCTACAATTTTATTCCAAGAAATACAAAAACTCTGTATGGTGGTTAACACAATACTTTTTTTCCTACTTCATAATTTTTCTATTAAATCACGTTTTTTAAATACACACTTAGGTTAAAGAGCTTAATAATGCTAACAAAATTTTATACCATGTTTTTACAAAGTAAAAATCTTTATCTTCTATAGATAAAGTTTAGATCATTTTAGTATCTCTCCTAATTTTGTCTTAGTTTAATTTGTTGATTAGTTATAAAGTGAATCATAAGTCTTTATTTGATTCTATCTGATGTTTTGAAAAATCTTGATTGTAATTTCTTTATGTTTTTAAATCAATTATTTTTGAGTAAATTTTTAGTGCTAACTCCGAATTCAAACCCCGATTCTAAATATATTTTTTCAAAAACATTTTTTCAATATTCGTTTTCAACAAGAATTTTATATTCGTTTCAATATACTTCAAAAACTTGATGTTATGCGTTAATACTACGAATTTATATTAAGAACAACAATTTCTCTTATACCATTTTGTTTTATTCGTTTAGAATTGTTTAAATATAAATTCTTTTGTTTTTGTATGGCAGAGGCAAGTGAATCTGAGTTGTAAGTCTAACTTTTTGAAGTTGCCTAAATGCCAATTTTTCTTATTACAAAAAAGTTAGATTTCCAAATTTTGAATTTCCTTTACTTCGTTGGTTTCCACTTGGAAGAGTTCTTAATCTTACAAAAGCATAAAACGGTGTGTTTGAGTAAAATGCTAAAAAAGAGGCTGTTCATAAGCAATCAATTTCTAATCTCTTTGCATTTCAGAAAATTAACAGAAGGCCAAAGGTTGTTAATAATTATTTAGAAAACCTATTGTTATATGGAAAAAATTACAAAGAGTGTACTTCAACAATTCTTTCAAGGAATGGTTAACGTATGATCATTAGAAAAGCCCCCAGTTTCACACACTCAGATATGAAAGTGGATTAAAAGCAAGCCGAATGGCTATTAATCGAGTCATCAACAATGCCAGACACCTTACGCGCCTTAAGCTACAAAAAAAACCTGCGCTAAACAATGAGCTCAAGCTACAACAACTCAAATTGGCAAGGTACCACATGGCTTGGAATACTGATTTAAGCATCATATTAAACGTTTGGAGAAAAGTTATGAAAAGAAGTTCAACCTGGATGGACCGGATAGATATATTTATTATTTCCATAATTTAAGGAGAAAAAAGTTGTTCTAATATGGGGAGGGATCAGTTATGGTATAAGGTGATATATACTTTTATGGCACAATAGATTTAGTTCTTATAAACTACAAAACTAACTAAGTTTCAGAATGTTTTCGGACAGCTCCCGATTATTTTTCAGCAAGAATCGATATAGAAGAGAATGTCGAATATTCCAAATGATTCTGCTTGTTTGAAACGTAAGATTGACGACATCGATTCCGAAGATAATCCCTTGACAAAAAAAGAGGCTGGGATGCGACCCACACTGAAAACTTCCCATCCCGTCTGTCGATTTGTCTTGCTTCAAAGCTTGTAGGTTTTCGTGTTGGGTTAAAAAAATTGTCAGTTGAATTATTCTTACAAATTTTAAAATTACCAACAATATTTTTCATATAAAGAAATAGTTTAGTTTGAAAATCTAGTTTTGTTAAATAGATTTTTAGTGAAAAACAAATTTTTACCAATTTTAGTGGCATTTCTTAAATTTTTACTAATTAGATGAATTAAATTAATTTGAGAGATATCAAGAACCAAACATCAATTTTTACCAAATTTGCGTATTATTTCTTGTAGATTTTATTTTTTTATGAAAAAATGGACTGTTGGATTTTTATAAAAAACCACTGCATATCGAAAACAATATTTTCTGTGAAATAAAAAAAGTTTGAAGACAATATTTTTAATTTTTGAAAAGCTATTTGAGTCGAAAGTAAATTTTTACCAAGTTTTAGTATTGTTTTTTTTGTTAGGTTTTTATGTTTTGTAAAAAAACTGTCAATTAGATTTTTCTCAAAATTTTACTGAATGTTGAAAACAATTTTTTTTAAAAGATAAAAGCCAATATCTCAAAGTTTTGAAAAGATATTTGCGTCGAAAATCAATTTTTACCAACTTTTGTTAAATTTTCTTTTAAGTTTTTATTTTTTGTAAAAAAAACTGTCAATTCGATTTTTTTTTAAATTTTACTGCATGTTGACAACATTATTTTTCAAAAGATAAAAGTAGTTAAAACCCAATATCTCAAATTTTTAAAAAGATATTTGAGTCGAAAATCAATTTTTACCAACTTTTATTAATTTTTTGTTTAGGTTTTTATTTTTTGTAAAAAAACTGTCAATTCTATTTTCCTCAAAATTTTTCCGAATGTTGAAAACAATAATTCTTATAAGTTAAAATTCGTTGGAAGCCATAATCTCAAAATTTTTGAAAAGATATTTGAGTCGAAAATCAATTTTTACCAACTTTTGTTAAATTTTCTTTTAAGATTTTATTTTTTGTAAGAAAACTATCAATTCGATTTTTTTCAAAATTTTACTGAATGTTGACAACAATACTTTTTGAAAGATAAAAGTGGTTTTAAGCCAATATTTTAAAGTTTTGAAAAGATATTTGAGTCGAAATTCAATTTTTACCAACTTTGAGTAATGTTTTTTTTTAGGTTTTTATTTTTTATAAAAAAACTGTCAATTCGATTTTTCTCAACATTTTACCAGATGTCAAAAACATTATTTTTCGTTGCACAAAATTGTTTTGGAGATGAAATCATTTTGTATTCGTAAAATTTTCGAGGTGACAAATTTTTTTTCAGTTTTTTTGATTTATAAAAAAAACTGTTAACTAGATTTTTTTCAAAAAATATACTTGTTTGGTATCACGTTACAATATATTATATAAAATTTAAATCAAGTCCCTAGCATTTTTGGTTCGTAAGATATTAAGGGTTAACCAAAATTTTCACCTTTTTTTAAACTGCTATGGTAAAAAAACCACCCACGCAATTTTCTTGAGAGCCCTTTCTGCATCTTTCTGCCTTAGTATCTGTATAACAAAATTTATTTGAAGTTGATATCTCTTCTGGTTCTTGAGCTATGGACAACGAAAAAACGTCGCGAACGTACGGACGACGTACGGACGTACGTACACACGCACGCACAGACATCTTTCTAAAAATCTTTTATTTCGACTCTAGGGACCTTGAAACGTCGAGAAATGTCAAAATTTTTAATTTGACAAATCGGACCCATTATAATAACTTCCTATGGGAAGTTAAAAAACTTGCTACAAACTCTACTCAACCAGAATCCTCATCTTTATCGACTCAGCCAACCGAATCCGTACAGCAGCCAACATCCAAGGAAACAGTCGGCAACACCGACTGAATCTCCTTTAACAGACGCTCTTACATCATGACGATCATCATGCCCTCCTCTTCCTTTCGCTACGTCATGTATAGGAACTCTGCTATCGTTACCAGCGCCAATAATTCCTACGATTAATACAAATGGACAGGGAGTTCGAAATATATCTCCTATATCTAGTGGTTTAAATGTCGTCGAAGGTCACCGTACTTTATTCATATCTAAACTCGGCCCTTCAACTAATGCTTTTGACATTAAGAATTATATTCAAAAAAAAGTTTGGTTTCTCGACAACTATGATCTATGAAAGTAGAACTATTCGAAATATGCATCTTTCAAACTAAGAATGCCCGACTCTATCTTTGGACTTCTCAACTCTCTAGTGGTATAATAGTCCACGAATTTGAAAATAATCAAATCAGCACAAGAATAAGATCTGTTAACCATTTTCGCAATATCCAGACAATGCCAGAACATCAAAGAAGCAGCTCAATCAATCAATCATTTTGACTGAAACTTGGCTAAACAATACATTCTTGGATACGGAAATCTTCGATTTGAATTATCAAGTGTACAGACGTGATAGACACTGCTTAAATGACATCAGCACTCTAGGAGGTAGACTTTTTCCTGCCGTAAAAAATTGCTTGATATTTACTTTGGTTGAAGATTTTCATCAATCTGATGTAGAAATGATTTGCATAAAAGTTAAAACTGAGACAGGACTGCTATACATTATCGCCACATATACACCTTCAAGCTCTCCTAACAACGTTTATAAAAGCTTAATTAATTGCATAGACAAAATAAACGATTAAATTGAGCCATAAGACTAGTTACTAGTCTTAGGAGATTTCAATCTTCCAAACTTGATCTAGACTAAACACAGACGCATGAGAACTATCTATCCCCTATTAACATGTCCTCTACCAACGAATTCTTGACAATTGACGGTCTTTCCTTATGTGGACTAAGCCAATTTAATGGGATTGCCAACAACTTCAACAAAATATTGGACCTTATATTCTCGAACACACTCAATGCTGATATTGCAGTAAATTCAGCCAATACCCTACTATCTATCTCCTATTAACATGTCCTCTATCAACGAATTCTTGACGATTGACGGTCTTTCCTCATGTGGACTAAGCCAAATTAATGGGATTGCCAACAACTTCAACAAAATATTGGACCTTATATTCTCGAACACACTCAATGCTGATATTGCTGTAAATTCAGCCAATACCCTACTTGTCGAAGAAGACCGACATCACCCAGCATTAGACCTATATTTTAATTTAAATATATGTACTGTTCCTAATTCTCCAAAGAAAATCTTGAATTTAACTTTAAAAAATGCAGACTTAATGAACTTTTCAACCTGTTTTTTAATGTTAATTGGAATCATTTGTTTGAGAACTGTGACATTAATGCTATGTGCTCTAAATTCTACTGTGTTCTCTTTAACTTCTTTTATGAGACCACACCATTGAGAAAATCGCGCAATATTTCTAAATCTCCTCCATGGTTTGACTCTTGCCTAAAAAACTTAAAAAATAAAAAGACAAGGCCTGGATTAAATATAATAAAACAAAATCTGATAATGACTTGGTAATATACAATGAGCTAAGAAATATGTTTATTGACTTTTCAGATATTCTTTATACCTAATGACTTTATTTTAAATACTGAAATCGACATAAAAAACAACCCAATAAACTTCTGGAGCTATGTTTATAGTAAGAGAAATACTGACGGGTATCCAAACAGCATGCCTTTCAACAACGAACTTAGCCAAGACTCTGAAAAAATTTCGAATATGTTTGCAAATTTCTTCAAAGATGCTTTGGAAGTATCGAACTCCTGTCAAATGCCTGAGTTATTGGCCCCTTCACAAAATTTCCCTCATTTGAATTCAATTAATCTTTGGATCTCTGAAGATGAAATCGTTCGCAAAGCTTCAGAACTTGACGTTTGTTATAGTCCTGGTCCAGATGGTGTACCTTCTTATATTTTGAAAAAATGAGCATCCTATTTATTCTATCCTCTTCATATTCTTTTTACTGAATCGCTCAAATCCTCAATTTTTCCTGAAATTTGGAAGAGTTCGTACATAACACCAATACATACAAAGGGTAGTAAAAATGAAATACAAAATTATCGTCCCATTGCAAAACTGTCCGTCATCCCTAAGTTATTTGAGTCCATTATTTGTAAAGTCATATCGTTTAATTGTAAGTCTATAATTTGTGAAAGTCAACATGGTTTTGTTCACAATAAGTCAACAGTTACTAACCTCTTTCATTTCAGTTCTTTTTGTTTAGATTCCTTTTAAAATCCAAAGGCCTCTGATAAATTGTGCCATAAATCATAACTTCCAAACTTAAATCCGAAGGCATACAGCGTAGTTTTTAGGAATGAGCGGTCATTATATTGTTATACCAACTCTGGCGTACCACAAGGTAGCCACATATTACCTTTACTCTTTATTTTGTACGTTAACGACTTTCCTTCTATTATAAAATACTCATCTGTTTTTATTTACGCTGATGACATTAAAATTTTCAAACGCATTGACTCACTTGACGACTGTACAAGATGATCTTAATAGTTTTCGCGAATGGTGTTTTATAAATAAACTTTTACTAAACATGGACAAATGTGAATCAATGTGTTTTATACGCAAACAAAATGTTTTGACTTTCAATTATCAATTAAACTCTTCTTATTTGACTAAACTCTCTACTTTCTCTGACCTAGGTATTATTCTTGACTCAAAATTAGCTTGTACAAATCATTATGACTATTGACTATATTATTAAAAAAGCAAATAAGACCACTCGGATTTATAAAACGGTTTTCACATGATTTTCGCGACCCTTATATTCTTAAACTTCTTTATAAAGGGTGTCCCAAAACTAACGCAAGATTTGAATTAAATAGAAAACGCCGTTTTTAGTCTTTTGATAGTTATATTTTTATTGACTCGTAAAGTACATAGGATAGGGTTATGTATGGAATAACACATCGGACAAATGGCCTCCACGACTTTGCATACACATGCGCACTCTTTTGTTGAAATTTTCCATGACCATTCTGCATAAATGTGGCTGAATTTCGTTGATGCAGCGTTGAATCTCCTTGTCTTGTTGAAACCACATATTGGACACATCAATATCATCCAATTTTGGCAGAAAGAACTGTGTAATCATGTCGCGATATCGAGCACCAGTAACAGTCACTGCTTGACCAGCATCATTTTCAAAAAAATATGGCCCAATTATGCCTCCAGCCCAAAATCCACACCATACAGTCACGCGTTGTGGATGCATTTGTTTTTCGACAATCACATGTGGGTTCTCCGAACCCCAAATGAGGCAATTTTGGCGATTGACAAAGCCATCAAGATAAAAATGTGCTTCATCGCTTAGGATGATTTTGCTCGAAAAATCAGGGTCCATTTGTTGATGTTCAATAATCCATTCACGAACTCTCTTCTCTGTCCATGGTCATTAGGCTTCAATTGTTGTGTTAATTGAATTTTGTAAGCATGAAGACACAGATCTTTGGTGAGTATACGCTGTAGAGAGGTTCTTGAAATTTGTAATTCTTGTCCACGACGTCGAATTGAGGTTCCTGGATTGTCAGCAACACTCTCACGCACTGCTTCGACATTCACATTTGAACGGCTTGTTTTTGGACGACCAGTGTGTTTGGCGTCTCCAACGGATCCAGTCTCCATGAATTTTTCAATTAATCTCTTCACAGTTGACGAAGTTAAAACACTATTCCGATCATATTTTGTATGAAATTTTCGAACTGCAGCCGCCAAGCTTTCACTATTTTTGAAATATTCTTTAATAATGAAGACACGTTGTTCTCTCGTGTAACGCTCCATTTTTAATAACCCTATACTGTTAGCTGTCAAATTGCTTTTTTTTCAGGGTTGCCAACACTTCACTGCACAAATGGCGGCAAATTCAAATCTTGCGTTAGTTTTGGGACACCCTCTATATCATTTGCAAGACCAATATTGGAATATGGCTGCATAATATGGGCTCCCTTTTATTCAGTCCATATAAACAGAAAAGAAACGAAAAAGAAAGAAAAACAACAAAACTAGAGTAATTATCAAAAACAAACAAAAAAGTTAAGCAAGACCACAAAGATTTATATTTTTTGATATGCGCCTGAGGTACTCAAGGTGACTAAGCTTCTTTCTCTTTTTTATAATTCTCTTTAGTCTTTTATTTCTGAGAATACAATTCCGTTTCTTTTTTATTCGCTCTCCAATTTTGGCACGCTCGATTTCTGTTTTTGCAGTGATGAGCTCTTTTTTAAAGTCTTCTATTAACTTGTAGAAGCCTGCATGACTACGTCCAACTATAACTTTAAGTCGGCGATGCCAAGCTTCAACATTGTTTTGTGTTCTAGGGAAAACGTGTTTTGTACAGTCATCAATCGACCAGAATTGTGTAGGATTCCTGCAATTTCCTCTTATATAATTCCTTTCGAACCAGTTAATGAGGTTCAAAACGTCTGGGTCATCAATAATACTACGTAAGCTTTCGTAGTATTGAGAGACTTCAATTGCAGGCACAAAGGCCAGACTTTTGAGCATCCGCACCTGTCTAGCGAATTCTTCGGAGTTGCCATATTTCATCACTAAACTGAAATAGAAGTTTTATTAAATTGCAATTAAAAAGTCTGAATTTCGAGTGGGTAAGGAAGAACTTACTGTTCATGCTGTACTCTTCGCCAAATTATTTGACTGAAATGGAAGAGGCATCCCTTAAGCTCAGTTGCAGGGAAACAAAATTTTGCAGCAGAAGAAATACCTTTTTCAAAATCGCAGATGATTCTCTTTGGTGCCAGCCGAATATTGTAACCGTTGGCAATTCTAAGCAGCTCTGCGAAAAACAACTCATAAAGCGAACGTGTTTTCTTACTCATTAAGCAGAAAACAAGTGGAAAAATCTGATTCTTTACTCTGCCATGAATAGAGAACAATTGTCGCATAATTGTTGAAACAACATCAAATGTTCCGTCCAACGCCCAACAATCGCTCTCTTCCAAAAACATCAAACTTGATCTTGTTCCAAGAATAATTATATAATCTTGATCCAACCATTTTTCGCTTAAAATAAATAGCTCTCCTTCGAGAACGTAAAGACTTAGGAGGATGTCAATTTCACAAATTTCATTTGGTTCTTTCCTTAGATTTATGGCTTTTCGTATTCTTTTAATTTTTAACTTTTGGGCATTTTTTGAAGGAAGATCGAATCGACAATTAGGTAGTAGGTGTTTCTATCACAGATTGCTGAACAATTTGGCTAGCTGGCATAAATGATGTTTGAGCTAGGTTTGTTATATTATTATTAGCCTGCTGAACATATTTTTCAATAACAAGTGGCTCATGATTATGTTGTACAGATTAATTAACAATTACATGCACATCACCATTCAATTTAGTCACTATTCGTCCCTTGCACTTGTCTTTAATTCCATTAGCACAGGCCCAATTGTAAGTTTTACATTTGTTTAACTTTTCAAGATAAAACATATAGCCGTCAACACAAAGTTTGTTTTTCCCTTATTGGATTTTACTATTGAAATATTCATGGTTAATATTTAGCACTAACTCGAAGGCTTTTTTTTTTAATTTGAAAAAGGGGTTTAAACATAATGAAAACAAATAATTAAATTAATCATGCAATCAAAAAAGTGTCCATTATTTTCTGTCGAAATATGCGTGCATTGTGTTTTATAATTTGTAATTTCTTGAAATAAGACAGTTAATATGACTTTCATAAAAATGGCAACGAAGTTGTTTATTAAACTAAATTCATGCATCGTTAATGTTTAAATTATTTTTCTTAAGAAATTCGAGTAAACAAAAAATTTGTTAGACTCTAAGGACCGCTTAACGTTGAAATATAGCAATATTTTCAATTAGAAAAATTCAATTCTTGGAGTGAATCAAAGAAATTTTGTGGTCCTTTTGTTACAAAGTAACTTTTTATAATATAAGTTTGGCCAATTCTCGAACACGCTTAACAGGACTAGGCACCAAAGCCTATCCTAAATTCAGACTAGAACTGGTGTACGAAAGGTTCGTAAGATGTGCTCTAAGAGGGTTAGGATGGCCTAATTCTTACGATCTTAAACCTTATGAGCACAGACTAAAGCTTATTGATATGCCAGGTCTTGAGCGCGTACATTCTTATTTATGTTTTGTGTTTATTATCAAAATAATTAATTAATCAATATTAATATTCTACAAAGAAACCTGAGGAATTCAACCGATTGTATACGCATTCCAAACTGTCGGACTAATTTTGAACAATATTTTCCTTTAAAAAGCATGCTTAAAATATTTATTTATTTTAATGTTAAATATATTTACTTTTTTGACCATAGAGTAAAATTATCAAGTTAATTTAAATCAACCTTGTTTGACAATTACTCTTGTGTATAAAATATCAACAAACTCTGCTAAGCAATAAATAAATTAAAATAAAATTTCTTGAAAGAAATTAGAAATGTCAGCAATCTTGACATCAGATTTTATTCACAATTAACTTTTATAAATAAGCAAAATATCTTAAATCATATTTTTATGATTATGTGATTATTTTTAACAACTATAAGAGGTACAAAGAACAAAATTAGCAAATTCCATTACCGACTAAACCAAGACATTTTCGGGAAAATTATGAAAAATTAACTTTGATGGGGTTTTAGCAGATCAATTTTCTGACTCTTGTAAATTCCTTGACATTTTATTCACCAACACCGCAAATACCATAACAAACAAAAGTACTAAGGTTCATTCCATTGAAACGTGAATTATTTTAAAATTTAATTCTTTTCAGTAGAAAATTTTCAAATCATTTGCATCAAAAAATAATAAATAAAATTTTAATTTCTTAGAACTATAAACTTTAATGCTTATGAAATTCACCTTAATTCAATAATGAGTAAGAACAATGTAAAATTTATATTTGTATATTTACCTTGAATTCATCCAACAATATATTATTGGATTGTACATGGAATTACTCATCGCCAGCCAGTATATCCCCAAATATACTTCCTGAATAAAAGGGGTCTCTGTGATGGACGGGTAGCACGAAGTTACAATAAAATAAATCTGGAATGGCAGCCAACATACGGCGAATATTAGCACAACAACAATCATCATTTTCACAACCTGCAAAAGAAAAAACAACCAATAATATTATTATGGTATACTCGTATAACAGTACTCGTACTAAAATATATAAAAGATATAAATAACTGCAAATTGTGATATAAAGCAGAAACGTGAGCAATAAAATTATTTGGTTTTTCTATAATGGCAAGTACCTTTAGTATCTATAACCTACAGTGGGGGTAAATGGGTGGTTATGATGGCTTTAAGTCGAAAAGGTGTGAATTGGAAATGTAATATTTAATAATACAAGTCATTATGGTTTTTACTTAGAAATGTGTCAATTATTTATTCTATACGTTAGGGAAATGTCAACATTATTGCTTTTAGTACCTATATCTCCTCATATACGAGTACTTAAAAATATCAAGTGAAACTACAGAACCTAAATATAGTTAGGGGTAGGATGAGCTAAAGAATCGCGAGCGTTATTTGGAATGTAGCTAATAATGTTTATTCTAAGATATGAGAACTGAGATAACTCAATCGAACTATTTTTAGGAATGTTTTTAAACAAAACGTTCTAAATAAATAATCCGATTCCGATGAACGTACTTAATAAATGATAATGATTGTTTTTGCATACATTTTTTTCTATTGCTCATCTGCTCTCTGGACTATAGCTATTTACTGCAAATCTTGTTGATTAAGAAAATATCTGCTTTAATAATATTTTAAGCTAATTTTTATACGGAAATTTTGTTAATATGAATTTGATCTAAACACATTTATCTCCTAATTTATCCCGTAAGCAACCACGACCATTAGTTTTTATTTATTTTATTTCAATTCAATGTCAAGTTCAACGATGTTTTGGAATTCGTTCGAAAAAAGTTCCCAAGGTGTCAACCCTATTTAGTAGGTATTTAGAAGAAATGGCAGTAGAAAGCTTTAAACTGGCTTCAAATGTTTTGTAATGAAGAACAAAAAATGCAGATTTAAAGCTGAAAAAAGTTATTAAATTGATATTTCTTCTTAATAAGCTAACTGCTAAATTTAGTTTAATTAAGAAAACAGAAATTTTGTAAAAAAAACTGTCAATTCGATTTTTTCAAAATTTTACTGAATGTTAACAACAATATTTTTTAAAAGATAAAATTAATTTAAAGCCAATATCTTAAATTTTTGAAAAGATATTTAAGTCGAAAATCAATTTTTACCAACTTTTGTAAATTTTTTTCCTGTTTTTAATTTTTTGTAAAAAAAACAGTCAGTTCAATTTTTCTCAAAAATCTACTGAATGTTGAATATAATATATTTTAAGAGATAAAATTAGTTTAAAGCCAATATCTGAAAGTTTTGAAAAGATATTTATCCTTTTTCCACCATGGCCTCGCCATATACATTAGGAATGATGTTGCTTATCAGCTCTTACCACCAACTCCTTTTTTAATTATATGTGGTTTAAATTCTCTGTAAATATGCAAATCATTCACTACTGCTTCCTTTATCGAAGCCCAAATTTAGACAGAGTATCAACTTCTCGTGAATTTGATGCTTTGTCTGATTCCATCCAAAGAATTGTTTCGTCCTATCCTCGCACTGAAATCGTTGTTACGGGCGATTTCAATGTACACAATTCGTCATGCCTTCAACATTCAGGCCAGACAACACCCGATGGAGTGTGTGCAGAAATCTTCGCTGAGTTGAACCACCTAACTCAGCTGGTCAACGAGTTCACCCGAATATCGGACGTTGAAGGTCGAGCAGAAAACACTCTTGACTTGTTTCTTACCTCTGACCCTGACAAGTACACTGTTAGTGTTCTATCTCCTCTAGGCACATTTGACCATTGTGTTATATCAGCAAATTTCTCGTGTCAAAACTGTTCAGTTAAAGAAAGAGCTCCTAAGAGAACCGTTTGAGAAAGCCAACTGGGACGGTCTCAATAATTACTTCAGGATCTTTAACTGGTCACTATGCTTCCTCGATAGTGACGTTGACGCCAGCGCTGATATGATCACAAGTTTAATTCTCCTGGGAATGAGAACTTTTATATCGAACAGGGTTAAAAGTATCAGACCTAAGGAAAACGCATGGTTTGATCCGAGCTGTAAAGAGGTTATCAGGGCCAAAGAGGTAAGTTTCCGATGCTATAAAGCCAACCGTACTGAGGAAAGCCGGAAAAAGTTCAAACAAGCCAGGAATACTGCAATGTCCCAAAGGCAGTAAAAATTTTTGGTCATTTGTAAAAAACATGAGGAATTCTTCCTCTTCATCGGTTCCTACGCTCGTTGTCAATGACACTCCTTTTGTTAGCTCTCTAGAGAAAGCTAATCTCTTTGCTAGGAAGTTCGCCGCCAATTCTACGCTGCCAGTGAGTGTTATGACTCCGCCTGTACTTGAGCGAGTTAGTGATTCTATGGGACCAATCTTTTTTCGCACTCGTACTGTGGCAAGAGTCCTTAGAGATCTAAACACACATAAATCCGCTGGTCCGGATGGTATCCCCGCTATTGTTCTGAAGAGGTGTTCTTCAACGCTGGCAAAACCACTGCGTAAGCTTTTTCATCCTACTCCTCAGGTCTCGTTCCGAGAGGATGGAAAACCGCATTTGTCCAGCCCATCCCAAAAAAGGCGAATCTTCCTCACCCTCTAACTACCGACCGATTGCACTTACGTCCCTTCTTTCCAAGGTCATGGAAACGCTGATTAATTATCAGCTCAAGAAATATCTTGAAGATCGAAAGCTTCTTAATGACCGGCAGTACGGCTTTCGAAGCAATAGGTCAACTGGTGAACTCATGGTTCATCTCACCGAACAGTGGAGCAAATCTTTACATCGATTTGGAGAAAGAAAGATTATTGCACTTGATATTTCAAAAGCATTTGATAGGGTTTGGCATCAGGCTCTCTTATCGAAAATGCGTGCTTTCGGTGTGGATGAATCTCTGCTTCATTGGATTAGTAATTACCTTTCGGATCGTTCAATACAAGTAATATTGGATGGTTTCAAGTCTGAAAACCATAAAATAAATGCTGGTGTGCCCCAGGGCTCTGTTCTATCTCCAACACTCTTTCTCATTTTTATTAATGATCTCCTGTCTGCAACATCTAATCCAATACATTGTTTCGCTGACGATAGTACTCTTAGCTTTTCATATTCGTTTTCAGACTCAAATCCCTCTTCTTCGGATGTGGAACTGCAACGACAAAATATGATAAGCTCATTAAATTCCGACCTAAACAGAATTGTTCAATGGGGATTAAAAACCGCGTGGAATTTAATGCTTCGAAAACGCAATGCTGTCTTGTATCGTTAAAGCGAGATATACCCCCATTGCCATTATCCATGGATGGCACTTGCATCAATGAGACTGAACATCTCGATATTCTCGGTATGTGTGTCACCAACCACCTCTTGTGGAATGATCACATACGCGATGTCGCCAAAAATGCCGCAAGGTTTTTGGGTTTCCTTAGGCGATGCAAGAAATATTTCACCCCTTCTGATCTGGCTGTTAATTTCAAGACTTACATACGTCCAAAGCTTGAGTATAACTCCCATCTCTGGGCTGGTGCTCCTGCAACTTACTTAAGCCTCTTGGATAGTATTGAACGTAGAGCATTTAAATTGATGGATGATAATATCATCATAAGTTTATTTACTTTGCTTGAACATCGTCGTAAGGTCTCTTGTCTGACCCTTTTTTACCGTTATTTTAACGGCTTATGCTCTAGTGAAATAGCCAGTTGCATTCCTCCCCTTAAACAGTTCAACCGTAATACTCGCGCTTCTAGGAATGCCCATCAGTATACCCTTGAGCCCAACTTCGGCCGTACTGTCAAATACAGAGATTCGTTCTTTAGCCGTACTACGCGAATGTGGAATGCCTTACCACACTCTGTCTTTCCTAGTCATTGCAATGTTCAGGAATTCAAAACCAATGTGCACCGACATCTCGTTTTAAACCCTCTCTCCTCTTCCTAGTGCTCACACTGTGCCTCTGCATAATAAGGGTAGTAATAACCCCTTAAGTGTGTGCTTATTATAAAAAAATATTTGAGTCGAAAATCAATTTTTACGGACTTTTAGTAATGCTTTTTTTAGGTTTTTATTTTTTATAAAAAAAACTGTCAATTCGATTTTTCTCAAAACTTTTACGAATGTTGAAAATAATATTTCTTATAAGATAAAATTAGTTTAAAGCCAATATCTCAAAGTTTTGAAAAGATATTCGAGTCGAACATGAATTTTTATCAACTTTGAATATTTATAAAAAAAAACTGTCAATTTGATTTTTCTCAAAATTTTACAGATGTTAAAAACGTTATTCTTTGTTTCATAAAATAGTTTTGGAGACAAAATTATCTTTTGTTCTTCTTTCGAGGTGACACATTTTTTTCAGTTTTTTTTTGATTTATTTATTTATTTATATATATTTATATATATATTTATTTATATAAAAAAAACAGTTAATTGCATTTTTACAAAAATATATTTGTTCAATATCACGTTACAATTTATAATATAACATTTAGCGTTATTCATTTCTGAGATATTTAGGGCTAACCAAAATGTTTACCTTTTTTAAAGTGCTATGGTAAAAACACACCCACACCTTTTTTTTGAGAATCTGTTCTGCATCTTTCTGCATTATTATCTGCATAAAAAAATTTATTTGACGTCGATATCTCTACTTGTTTCGAGCTATGAACGACGAAAAAAACGTCGCGAACATACTGACGTACGAACGTACGTACACACGCACGCACAGACATCCCCCTTAAAATCTTTTATTTCGACTCTAGGGACCTTGAAACGTCGAGGAATGTCAACATTTTCAATTCGATAAATCGGACTGATTACAATAACTTCCTATGGGAAGTTTAAAATACCGCCATTAAGACATTATGGTATTAGTATTTTTATACCATTCAATACCCGCTCCCAAATTTGAAAGGAAGTAAGTTTATTTCGTCCAGTAGGAAAGTTATCTTCTTTTGGCAGTTATTAGTTCGTTGGGTCCCAATTGAGAGAGAGTTTTTAAAAATTCGCTCAAACCAGAATCTAGTTGAACTAACTTCAAATAAAGGATTTTTAATGAAGCTTTATTTTACTTTAAATTTAATTTAACACAAATGTACGGCCTAGTTTCTTCTTCAAAGAAATATGCACCAATAATGTCGACATCAAAAAACCCACACATTTAAATTTCACAATTAAGCTAGTTGACGAAACTATTATCTAGAATAGGTCCTGTTGACACAAAATTGAACAAAATTGGACAAAAAAATACAAATTACTAAATCTGATTTCTGGTTAGCAGTGGAATTGACACTAGATTCGCACGGACAGCCGTTATAAAGAATTTCTTCGACTTACATGGCTCAAAATGACCAAGGTTATAATGATAACTTTTAGTTTATATTGTTGCAAAATTTGTGTATAAATAAACTTTGACAGCGCAGCGCACAGAATGCTATACATTTTTTTTAATATTGCTTAGAACTAAATACCTTATAGAAACCATCAATTCGGGAACGTTTTTCTAAGTTTGATAATATCAACAAAAGAAAAACAAAGCACATAATTCAAGCTTTGTTCAAAAACATGGGTATATTATATACATATCTATTTTAAATAAACAATAATGAAAACAATACATACAAAATCGTCTACAAAGAAAATACGTTTAATCATGTGCGGGAACGTTCCCGAAATGACCGTGCACGTAATGACGATTTCAAATAAGAGCGCCCTTTGATTATACGGCGGCCATCTCAAATGCGATCTGACTTTGTCAATAGGAACTAATTTGAGGTTTCTTTGTTATTTCGAGTCGTAAAAAAGAATTTCATTAATAAATTAAATGTAATAAATACGTTTACGAATTGACATATGTACCTACTATTGATGTTCGCTTTACGAATAATGAACAGAAAGGTACTTAACATTTTAGATATAATTTATTTGACGAAAAATACTCTAATAGCCGGCTTTGTTATTGTTCTCTTCCTCGAATGACGTTTGACAACGAATGGCTGCATTTACTTAAAATTATTTTTAATCGATTATTATCGATATGTTCACTGAAATGACTTGTGCGGTATCGGACAAACTATTTTTACATTTTTAGCTAAAATAAAATAAATACGGTGTATTAAGTAATGACCGGGTTGAAATACCTTACATTTTTCAATAATATTTTGAACTTGTTGTTGAAGAGTAGTACCCGTAGCATGATGGTTAGTGCGTTGGACTGTCATGCAAGAGGTCTTGGGTTCGATCCCTGCCTATGCCATCTAAAGCTTTTTCACGGGTACTGCCTCTTGCGAGGAATTGACAAATTCTCCAAGAGTAATTCTTGTCATGAAAAGTGCTTTCTCAAATTTGCCGTTCGGATTCGGCTTAAAACTGTAGGTCCCTTCCATCCCTGACAACAGTACTCGCACACAGGAATGGTTGAGAGTTGTAAGTCACTAGGCTCTAGTTCTCAAACGGACTGTTGCCCACCCAATTTATTTATTTTATTTATTTTGTTGAAGATTGTACTTTAGGACGCGTTCCCGAAATGATTTTCTATGCGTGTATATTGATTTCATTTAAAATTTACTTTATTAATAAATTATATTATTTGATGGACACACAAAACAGGTTAGTTTTAATATTTTATTATTTTTTTTTCTTAATTAGTCAAGATTTAAGACATTAAATTGCCAGCAAAGCCAATTCTGGTGATTTTGAGCCACATACATTAAGTATTGGAAGATTTTTGACAGAAGCGGTCGATTAGTATCTTTTGCGAGTAGTCCTTCTTGAAGTGCATTTTTAATTGCATTTAAATTAATTAAGTATTTGAAATGTTGATCAATTAGAAACCATTTCCAAAAAAAAAACTACAATTTTAAATTATATTTGAACTTCATAACCCATTTTGGTGATTTGGAAAGTATGGTTAATTAAATGTCATTTCAAAGATGTAGCTTCAACACATTGTCCCCAATTACCTGCTTAGTTAATTCTTTTTGAAGAAGCTCATATATGTATGTATGTTATGTACAACCAAAGACTTATCACCATTAACACGGATGCAGAAATTTCCCCTTTTTTTAGAATAAATCTCTGTAGAAAAAAGTCAAGTGGTATTAATCCATAAATTTGTGAAACGATAAAAATAAATCTCTTATCTTAAATCAACAACGTTCAAACAATGTAAATTCTACTTGACATGATATAGTCTTTCATAAAACCTAAATTGTGTAGATACTTTCCCTTAAACTTATAGGTTTGGCTTGTTGAGTAAAATGATAAAGCTTATAAAGCTGTTCAAAATATAACATAACACGTAGGGTACGTGAGCTCGGTGTACCTTCTTAAATTTATCCTTCTATCAGGTAATAAGATAGACCAATATTATATGTCAAATTGACAACTCTTTAGTGCTGTCATAATATTTGCATGAAGTTATGGGGGATAAAATAAACTCGTATAAATTTCAATTTTAAACCGCATGAGAAACAAAATAATAATTAATTTTACCACTTTTCTTATTTTATTTTGTATTAAAATTCTCGTAAACAAAACATATAAACAGTAAACATTTCAAATTTTGTGGTACTTTATTTTTAAATTTATTATCAAAAGTCGAACAATTTATGTTTTTTATGAAACAGTCAGTGTGTATAGATCGTGAAAACCAAACATAAAGCAGTTTATGTATAAGTAACACATTTGGTGTGATATTATGTTGAAAAGGTAACACAATTTGTTAGACGAAACATATGCATAACTGCCAGCTTATGGAGCTTATGTATACAAGCTATGTACCTACCTTTAATGTTTGTTTTTTTATTTTTTATTTTAATATGTAATAAAATACTGAATGTTTATTTTTAAATATTTTTCTAACACTTCATTCAGCATCTAAATGTTTTAAAATTTGTTGATTTGATAAGAGGTCATAACATCAGGTTTAACTCTTAACATACTATTGCTAGCAAGAAGAATTGGTTTTAGGATAAAACTGAAGAAAATATAGAACCGTTGAGTTTTTGAAAGTGTAGAAAAGCAAGGCGACCAAAACTAGTTCAGGGCTCAAATCACTAAGAACTGAAAATAAAGGTTTTTGAAACTACGACCTCAAGATTAAAAACAATTATTACATTTAAGATCAAAGTCAAGAATACCACATTTTGAATTCGAAATACAATATGTCAAAATGCTGTTTTATAGTTGTCAATAAGATTTGGATGGCTCTAGTACTAATCTGCCTTCCAATCACTTTACCACGTTTGTTCTAAACATATTTTTAACTTCCCTTAGGAAGTTATTGTAATGGGTCCGATTTGTCAAATTGAAAATTTTGACATTTCTCGACGATTCAAGGTCCCTAGAGTCAAAATAAAAGATTTTTAGTCAGATGTCTAATGAGCGTGCGTTCGTACGTCCGTAACGTCCGTACGTCTGTACGTTCGCGACGTTTTTTCTTCGTCCATACCCCAAGAACCAGTTAAGATATTGACTTCAAATTAATTTTATTATACAGATAATAATGCAGAAAGATTCAGAAAGGACTCTCAAAAAAATTGAGATGGTGGTTTTTTTACCACATAGCAATTTAAAAAAAGAGGCTGGGATGCGACCCACACTGTTGTTGGTAATTTTTAAATCTTTTAGAATAATTCAACTGACGACTTTTTTAACAAAACACGAAAACCGTACAAACTTTTAAGCAAGACAAATCGACAGACGGGAGGGGAAGTTATCAGTGTGGTCGCATCCCAGTCCCAGCCTCTTTTTAAATTTAATGAATTAAGAAGAAGGGGAAAGGTTGGAACAGTGAGACAATGAGAACAGTGAGACATTCTATTTTTTAGCTTCCCAAAAACATGCACAGAAATGTCGATGCAGACAATAACGTTTCTTTTCCATTCCGCAACTTTTGTTTCTGTTCCGCACAACAGCCAGTTGCGCGTGTGCTTTCAGTGAGTGAAGATCGAAAATAAAGAGTAAAAGTAAAATTTGTGTAGCAACTTAAATTATTCAGGTAAGTGAACTAGTGTTTTTTTTAATTGGTTTGTTATTATGTGTGCTATCACTGTTTAAAAATAAAAAAATATTCGGTAGCTTTACCAGTTTTTTGTAAAAAAAGTTTTTCTTAAAAGTGACACAAATTAAACAGTGAAACAGATTCAAAGGGCGAACAGTGAGGACATGTCTCACTGTTCGGCGTTCATGATCAATTTATTTATTGTTTGTTATGTTATTACTTTATATAGCTTTTTCGGTATCCTTGACATCCTGAGGCAGTAAATTATGGATAAACGGTACAGCTACGGGAAGACGCTTCCAGATGCCATGAAAAAAGCTGTTGAAATGGTAAAAGATGGATGTTCCCTGCGAAAGGCTGCAGAAGTTCTTTATCTCCGTAGGAATGGAACATCCAACAAATTTTCAGAGCCCTTGGTTGAAGATGTTGCCTCTTTAAAAATTGATGAAATCGAAAGAGTGTTGCCAACACTGGCTCTTTGTGGTCACACCAGCCGACAAAAATCATCGGTAATTTTCGAGGTAGACTCCCAAAGCTATGGAAGTAACCTCAAATATTTTTTTTATTTTTTTACAAATAACCATTAGGTAACTAACTGAAATGTGATTTTTAATTTATTTTTTATTTATTTTTATTTATACCTATTGCTAAATATTTGTATTTAAAACAAATGAAAAATATTGTTTACCAACTCGTATGTTATTTATTTTTATTTTATATTGTGAATTGAATTGTGATTTTAGTTTGTATTATTTTATTTTATTCTTAAATGTGGGTTTTGTTTGAATTAATTGATAAATATACGCAATACGTAAAACAAATATATTTCGTGTTTTTTTTATCAGAAATAGTTTAAGACGAGTTTTTATCAAAAATATTATGTTGTCCCACTGTGCGGCCTACGCTGTCTCAGTCTTCGAACCCCCGCCGAACAGTGAGACAGTTTGATCTTCTACGATACAATAATTCAACTTATAAGGAAGTTGTTTTTGATTTATTTAGTTATATTTTTAATGCAAAACGTTGGGGTAATATGTCGCAAGATACCATCAAAAATTCATTTTCGTTAGCTCAAAAGAATTCAAAATTATAACAGTTTGAAAAAAAAAGTGTCTCACTGTTCCAAACTTTCCCCTATATCAAGCTTAAAAAAACTTAAAAATTATACTGCCTTAAAAATTCTTTATTTCACAATTTTTTTGACTACGTTACACTCTCATTTTGATACGGGACTTGATCTTTCAATTGACGGCCTAGGTTAGCTTTGGTTGACATAAATCTTGTGGCTTTCTTCTAAGCTCAATTAAAAGAATTATAGAGTTTGCTACGAAACGTTAATGACTTGTTATGTATATGTTTGAGATTATTTATATCATTATAATAGAATACCTCTGGTCGGAACCTACGTTTTTGAGAAAAAGCAGGGGAGGTAAAAAAGCGGTACAAAGTTCATTCCTCCTCTTTCATACAGCTTCTGTAAAAATAATTTGAAAATAAATCATATTTTGCATTAAGGCAATTGTGGTTTTTGTTGTAACAACTGAATTAGGACAATCTTCACGATCCTCGTCATTGATAGGAAGGTGTCCGGAAAATGTTTACATAAGGATTAAAAAGTACTGCATAATGGAGCTTTAATGGACACCAATTCATGTTAAGTAAGTGTTTTCTTGACTTTATGAACTTTAAAAGCCATATAAAGACACTACATAAATTTACTGTGGTTAAGAGGCCTTCCGCTAGTTTTCAGCAAAATACCACGGTATACGAAAAAACCTATTTAAATTTTTATGAAAAATAAGTACTTAAAACACATTTTAAAAAATTATTGAAACGCAGGAGTTAGCTGGATACGTGAGTGAGTTAAGTTTAAAGATATTAATCAAGTGGTTTGGAGGTTAATAGTTGAACAAAAAAAACATTCATACATTTTTCTAAATGAAATATGTTCCACCTATAACACTTTATTTGTTTTTATTTCATAACTAAGCAATATACTGTTCAGACCTAAAGTACTAGAAAATAATACATATGTCCTATTTTAGGACAGAATCTAGTGTCATATAGACATCATAAAATTCAGTTTTTTAAGTTTCTTTGACTTTATACCTGGGAATTTTTCAATCTTCACTAAAACATTTTCCCATTTCCAACAAATCCAAATAAATTATATGTTTGTTTCATCGCTCCAAATCACACGCAGCTACTAGTTCTTCATCCTAAGCGGATCATGGTTTATGTTTTTCATTTTTACAAAATAAAATCGCTTCTTGGAATGCATTTTTTAAAGGAGTGGTAACTTCTTTGGAGTACGAGAAGGCTTGTATTTAATGTACTGGATCTTAAAGAACAATGTAAGTACGGAAAAACGTTTTTATCTTATCCTGCGTTTTAAAAACTGAAAATTTACTTGATGAAATTCTTAAGTAAAGACTCATTCTCCTTCAAAAAGGACAGTTTTCCATTTAATATTTCTGGATTAAATTTATTCATGTATAAATTTTGACTTAAGAATGAAAAAATAATTTGCCTGGTAAGCTTCAATGTTTATACATGTATAGTTTCCACGAATTCACATTATTATTTCTTTAACTTTTCTTTACAATTTATTATTTTTTCCAATTTTAAGAAATCATGAAATTCCAATTAACACCTTCTACCATCTTGTGTCTGCTGTACCTTCGAATATATGAAGCTACTTCCTTGTTACTTAACCAGAAAAATTCACTTACCAAAGTTAAAAATTTCATACTTTCATAACAACCAATCAACAACTCAACCAATCAATCAAATTTTAAAATAATGAATTTTATTAAAAAAAGCAAAATAAACTTACTCTTCGTTTGCTTTTTACATTTTCCACTTGACGAGGTGTATATTCGCCAATTGCTTGTGATCCCCAAAGCTCAATACCAACTCTGGCATATGTGACAGTCATCGATATAATTGGCAAGAAATATGTCAGAATTGTAAAAACGATATTATATCTGAAATGAAATCAACATACATACATACATTTTATTTTCCATTTAATAACAAATTAATTTACATAAATGAGTCTCTTTTCATATACGTATAGCTCTAAAATTATTTATTTAAAAAAATAATACAGAAATCAGTTTTAATGTTTAAGTGTTGAGACTATCTTCTTATGAAAAGGATATTTATTTATTAATATATTTATTTTTTAATTCGAATTAAAAGTTTAATCGAGTTGCATGATTGAATTCAATTCAATTTCAAGAATTCACACCAATCTCTTGAAATCGATTTTAATCAATGCAATTTGATTTAAACTGTTTTCCGGAGGTCAGTTGAAGTACAGTAAGTTCCGCTTAAAAGACATGTCATGGTCTCGCTTTTATTAAAGCGGGGATTTCACATAAACGAAACTATATAAAGTGATACAAAAATGTCCCCTGAGAAGAGGTCAGATTAGGTTATCCGATGATGGAGTACGACGCACTTACTTACTTAAGCTGGCGCTAAGTAGGACACACTTAGGTCAATTAAATTGCCCATTCTGATACCACATAAATCTTGAAGCTTTCTTTTAAGCTCAATGAAACCAGTTTGAACCCCTTAAAAAACGTGATAGACTGATTTTGTTAATATGATTGAGATCGTTTAGATCATTATAGAAGACTTCTCCCATGTAAGTATTGCGTTTTTGAGCTAGAGCCGGGCATGTATAGAGGATGTGAAGAAGTTTTTCCTTCTCTTCCTCATTTAGATAGATAGATACAGATTATATTGAATTAAAGTAAAATTTACATTACACACCAAAAATCATTATAGCATGGCAATTGCCGTCTGCCAGATTGACAACAAAACACAATGAATGTAAAAAGCCCTCAATATAATTACTTTTAAATAAAATAAAAAAGGTATTTATAATTATAATTTTTAACTATAAACAGTTCATGATAGATTACAAATAATTTAAAAAACAGTGAATTGAAACACAATCAAAAATGTTCGTTCATTATAGCACTTCTATATCTAAGCGCAGTTTTGCAAAATTCGTAAAGAGTGACAGCATTCATTTAATTCAATAAACTTATCACTTCATCTTCCGATATAAAGTCTTTTCTGAATACATTCCTTCTGGTTTCTATAAGAATGGGGCATTTTCCTAAGAAGTGGACAATATCCTCTCTTTCTGATAGGTTGCACATATTACACTCTAGGGGTTAATTAGGTCTGTGTGTAATGAAATTTAAATCTATTAGCTCACTACGTAGTCTGACCATCATAGAAATCACACGGACATTATTGGAATCCTTAAAAAAGTTGTTCACTGCAAGGTTATGATTTAATCTGCTGTAAGTTGTTCTGTACAAGGAATTAGACGCTTCAGTAATATATTCAGCTCTACATTTCTCATCAACCTTTAAAATGACTTCATACAAGATGTTTTTAGCTGTTGTTAAATCCTCGATGGGTAAATTAAAATTAATTTGACATTCCTCAGCAAGATCTTGCCACTCTCGATACCAACTGTTTTGATCTTGTATGGCTTTTATGTCCACTTTTTTCACGACCCGGAATCATTCATTTTAAAAACGTTAAGCAAGAAGTCCGCTTGCAACTTCATTATTTTTATAAACAAAGGAGAGAGACCCGTTTCCAGCATTATTACGTAGTTTAGCGTATTTTTCGGCAAATGAAATATTCTTTTTATAAAGTGCGTTAGGAGTTTTTCAACCGAATTATACTTTTTACATCCCCATACCTGCGATCCAAATAAAAGTATGCTCTCAGCTACTGCTTCAAATACTTTAAACTTGCTACAATGTGGTATACACTTATTCCTGAAGCATTGTTGCCAGGTCATATTAATAGCAGTTCTCGCCTTAACAAATTTCTCTTTCAAGTGTTTATCCATATTTAAATTATTTGTAACAGTAATGCCAAGGTATTTGTATTCTCGCACACATTCAATATTTTCGCGATTATAGCTCCATTTTTCATTTGATGCATTACGTCTACCACTACTTTTAACAACCATAACCTTGGATTTATCTATATTTACTATTAAATTCCATAGCTGACAATAATGGTAAACCCTGTTAATCATGAGCTGCAGAGTTTCCGGTGATTGCGCAAACATGACTATATCATCTGCGAACATGACTATATTAATCTGCTTCCCTGCGAAATCCACTCCACCCGGCAGGTAGTCTAAAAGGTCATCAATGAATAAGCAAACAAGGTAGGGCTTAATGTTACAACCTTGTCTCACTCCCGATGAGGTTTCAAACCAGTCTGAGAGTTCTTCACCTGTCCATATAGCCGCCCTTGTTCCTCTATATAGGTGCTCAAGAACGCGACCAAACTTCAATGATATCCCAAGGCTATACAGCTTATAGAATAGTGCACCTCTATCGATTGTATCAAAAGCTACTTTAAAATCGATAAAAAAAATACATACCTACAGCTTTTTCCTTTGTTTCAAGAAATTCTCTGCCAAGCTCCTGAATATAAAAACATTATCTATTGCTGAATATCCTGGTCTAAATCCAGACTGGAACTCCCTCAGCAAGTTTCCGGCCTCAATCCAACTAACAAGACGCTTATGCATCATTGTTGTGAATATCTTTTAAGATGCATTTAAACAGGATATCCCTCTGTAGTTAGCTACATCAAATAACGATCCTTTTTTGTGAATTGGAAATATAATAGCACCTCGAAATTCATCTGGCGTCAATTTTCCCTCCAAAACTGTATTGAAAAGTTTTATAAGGTGCTCTTTGAGCATGACATGAGCATTCCACTGGAATACCATTCGATCCGGCTGCTTTTCAATCTTTAAGCGTCTTTAGCGTTTCTTCCAACTCGCTAAATGTAAATGCACAGTCCAGAGAGTCGATTACGAATCCAGGTGCTGCGAATTGCCACTTTGTCGGCGTTATTACAGGATTTAAATGATCCTTGAAATGGGAAAGCATTACATTAGAAGACAGTTTTGTTGGGATGGTAAAACGTTTTCCATTCAGCTCCCTAGCTAGTTTCCAAAAATCAGCGGAGCTTTTACAAGATGCTAATTTTTTTTGTCTTACAAAGCTTTCTTCGTTAAACCAGGGTTCTTTTTTTTGTATTTTCTTTCTTTTGGTTGAGTCCTTACTCCTTCCTGTGGGTATGAGGCTTTCACAATCCGTTCTAAGAGCGAAAAGTGCTCGATTTGATGTGATTGGAGTTGCAAGTCTAGAGATCGTCGATACTCCTGAGCCTTAGCCTCTTTCCATTTCAGTTTGGGCAGGAGCCGCATAAAGGTTATTTTCTCATCATGCTTAGTTTGAAGTTGTATTGCCACAACAACAGGAAGATGGTCTGAATATGATACTTCACTAATCTCAAAACCTTTCATGAACGGTTCCCAATCTTCTCCTATGATAGAATAAACGACCACTGATGTCCCTTGGCCGCCCACAAACGTTAAATATCCTGAGGAGTCGCCGGCACTGGTTCCATTTAGTATGCGCAGACCAAACGTATTACAAAGCTCTAATAGTTTCTTTCCTCGTGCGTTAGAGCAAGGATCTTTTGATTGTCTGCGGCAGCCTCTTAACTCATTCATCACTCCTGCCTGCGTTCCAACTCTCGCATTCAAATCTCCAATTAGCATCACGTTTGAAGCATTTATACCATTGAATGTATATGATAATTTTTCGAAGTCGTCTTCCCAGTTGTGACAATTCAAATACATCGGTATTATCGTAAGACGGATGTTGTAAGTTTTGAATTCTAGAAAAGAAATATCGTTCTACTCGTATGTTTTAAAGGCGCAGCGTGCATTTAGTTTTTTCTTAAACCCTAGGAAACATCCTCCACTTGCTCTTCCTCGTGTGTGATTCCTCGTTGCTGGTATCCACTTAAACGTAAAATCTAATATTTTATTTTCAATTTTGCGAAGTTATCCTCGGTTCCTCATTTATACAGCTTCTGCAAAAGTCATTTGAGAATACGCCTAGCTGCGTGGTGTGCTTTCGTATTAAACAGTTATGACACCGATTATCGAGCTTAAATGCGATCTGCAAGCACTTGTCTTAGCCTTGTCTAAGAACATTGATTGGATACCTTTAATATAGGGAGGGTTAACATATGGAATTTTGTATTTCCTCGAAAATAAGTCAAAATTGGTTTTGAAACAAAAAAATTATACGGGTATCCAAAGGTAGAACCAAATTTATTTGTATATTGGAAACGAAAACGTTCAGCTAATTATTATTTATTCCTTTCTATTGAGTTATTTTCGCATATTTGTTTTATTAACAAAAATATAAAATTTTGCCTAAAATATATTTTATGTACTTATTCAGGTTTTTCATTTAAGCAACTTTCATCAAATACTATTTTCGGAATTGGTTATCATTTATGCTCAATTTTATTTAATTTTGTAAAAATAGACAAGAGAATTACGTTTTGCAAATCGTGAAAATTTATTACCAAAACACTAGTTCGGTTTCAAACACCCGACGAAATCAATTTATTGAAGAAATTGGGTATTTTGTCTCGTGTCTTACCATTAAAATAGAGCTAAATTCTTGGCCAAAACATTAAAAAACATGCTTTTTGCCTCTTCTTGAAACCGCGCGTATAAGAACAGCAAACTAGTTTATCAGATATTGAAAACATGAAGTTTCTGATTAATTGGTTCTGAAGGTAGAAGGGGTAGAACAACGTCTGAATTAGTTTTTTTTTATATTATAATTAACGGGTACTCAAAAGGTTATTAATACCCATAAGATAATTAAAGTTTAAATATAGTGCGTGGTTTAGGAAAAAAGGAAAGAATTAAAGAGGAGACACCGGTGCACATTAATATTAAAGTTTTGAATATCAAAATGATAGAGAAAAACATTCTCGATGTGCGGTTTAAAAAAGAATCTCTATACTTGACAGTACGTTTGAAATTGAGCTCAAGGTTAAATTGATGAGCATTCCTGGAAGTGCGATAATTACGACTGAATTGTTTGAAATTGGAATGCAACTGGCTGATTTTCAAAACTAGATCCTATCTGAAAGACTTTAATTTGTTTAAGGGGCAACTGCTATATATGCGAGCTTTATTCAAGTTTTGGACGAATGAAGGCTTGTAAACTACAGCCAGATCAGAAGGGGTGAACAATTTCTTGCACCGTCATCGCGGTCGGGGGAATCTTAAACACCTAGCAGCATTTTTAGCTATGTCGAATATGTGATCATTCCATAAGAGTTTAAGTTGTGATACACATACCAAGTAATGAAAGTTGGTTAGTTCCCTGGATACAAGTGCCACTCATGGATAGTGGTATTGGGAATGGGTTAAGCTTTAACGACAGGAGAAAGAATTGAGTTTTTGAAGCATTTAATTCAACACGGTTCTTAATTCCCCATTGGACAATGCTGTTGAGATCAGAATTTAATGAGCTTAACATACGCTCTATCGTTGAAGTTCTACATTTGAAAGACAGGGATGTGAATCTAGAAACGAATATGAGAAGCTGAGGGCACTGCCGACAAAAAAATCGTTTATTAATATAAGGAAGAGAGTCGGAATCAAAACGGAGCCCTGGGGAAAACCAACATTTATTTTATAAATTTCGAAATAGAAACCATATAATACAACTTGTATTTAATGCCAAACTCTATCAAATGCTTTCGAAATATCAAGTGCAATAATCTTACTTTCTCCAAAACAATGTACAAATTTGTTCCACTGTTCGATTAGATATACCATCAACAAGCTTTCGTTCTTCGATATATTTCTTAAGCTGATAATTATTAAGAGTTTCCGTCACCTTGGAAAGAAGGAAAGTAAGTGCAATCGGACGATTGTTAGGTGGGGAGGAAAATTCGCTTTTTAACTTCCCATAGGAAGTTATTCTAATGGGTTCGATTTGTCAAATTAAAAATTTTGACATTTCTCAAGGTCCCAAGAGTCGAAATAAAAGGTTTTTAGAAAGATTTCTGTGCGTGCGTGTGTACGTACGTTCGTACGTCCGTACGTCTGTACGTTCGCGACGTTTTTTTCGTCTTCCATAGCTCAAGAACCAGAAGAGATATCGACTTCAAATAAATTTTGTTATACAGACAATAAGGCAGAAAGATGCAGAAAGGGCTCTCAAGAAAATTGCGTGAGTGTTTTTTTTTACCATAGCAGTTTAAAAAAAGGTGAAAATTTTGGTTTATACTAAATATATCATGAACCAATGACGTTAGAGACTTGAATTAAATTTTATATTATAGATTGTAACGTAATACATAACAAGTATATTTTTGGAAAAAAATCCAAAGAACGGTTTTTTTTATAAATCAAAAAAACTGAAAAAAAAAAATTTGTCAGCTCGAAAATTTTACGACCAAAATATGATTTCATCTCCAAAACAATTTTGTGCAACGAAGAATAATGTTTTTGACATCTGATAAAATTTTGAGAAATATCTAATTGACGGTTTTCTTATAATAAATAAAAACCTAAAAAAACATTAGTCAAGTTGGGAAAAATTGAATTTCGACTCAAATATCTTTTCAAAAACTTCAGATTATGGCTTCAAACTTATTTTATCTTATAAGAAATATTGTTTCCAACATTCAGTAAAATTTTGAAAAAAATCAAATTGACAGTTTTTGTACAAAAAATTAAAAACCGAAAAAAAATTTAACAAAAGTTGTTAAAAATTGATTTTCGACTCAAATATCTTTTCAAAACCTTGAGATGTTGGCTTTAAGCTACTTTAACCTTTAAAAAAATATTGTTTTCAACATTAAGTAAAAATTTGAAAAAAAATCGAATTAACAGTTTTTGTACAAAAAATTAAAAACCGAAAAAAAAATTTAACAAAAGTTGGTAAAAATTGATTTTCGACTCAAATATCTTTTTAAAAACTTGAGATTATGACTTCAAACTTATTTTATCTAATAAGAAATATTGTTTTCAACATTTTGAAGAATGTTGAGAAAAATCGAATTGACAGTTTTTTTACAAAAAATAAAAACTAAAAAAAAAAATTAACAAAAGTTGGTACAAATTGATTTTCGACTCAAATATCTTTTCAAAACTTTGAGATATTGGCTTTAAACTACTTTAATCTTTCAAAAAATATTGTTGTCAACATTTAGTAAAATTTAAAAAAAATCGAATTGACAGTTTTTTTTACAAAAAATTAAAAACCGAAAAAAAAATTAACAAAAATTGTTAAAAATTGATTTTTGACTCAAATATCATTTCAAAAATTTGAGATAATGGCTTCTTTCTAATTTTAACTTAAAAAAATATTGTTTTCAACAATAGGAAAAGTGTTGAGAAAAATCGAATTGACAGTTTTTTTACAAAAAATAAAAACCTAAACAAAATTTATAAAAGTTGGTAAAAATTGTTTTTCAACGTAAATATCTTTTCAAAAATTTGAGGCATAGGCTTCAAACTAATTTTATCTTTTAAGAAATATTGTTTTCAACATTCAGTAACAATTTGAGAAAAATCGAATTGATAGTTTTTTTTACAAAAAATAAAAACCTAAATAAAAACAATACTAAATCTTGTAAAAATTTACTTTCGAATCAAATAGCTTTTCAAAAATTACAATTATTGGCTTCAAACTTATTTTATTTCACAGAAAATATTGTTTTCGATATTCAATAATTTTTTTTATAAAAATCCAACAGTCCGTTTTTTCATAAAAAAATAAAATCTACCAAAAATAGTACGCAAAATTAGTAAAAATTGATACAATATAGACAAACTTTTAAGCAAGACAAATCGACAGACGGGATGGGAAGTTATCAGTGTGGGTCGCATCCCAGCCTCTTTTTTTTAAAGGTACAGGCTGGGCATTTGCTGTTTCCCATCCGCTCGGAAAGAGAGGTTTTTTCAGCGTTGAAGAACACCTCTCATGAACAGGAGGACTCATGACACTCTCTCACAGCGTCGAATTAACAACAAGCTGGTGCTGCAATTAAATTGGCTTTATCAATCGAGCTTACATAGGGAGTGTCATTGTGTCAGCGTTGGAACCGAGGATGACGAGGTTTTTCGTAAGTTCTTTACAAATGGCCAGAAATTGACTACCTTTGGGACATTGTAGTATTTTTGCCTTAATTTCTGGTCATGCAAAAATTTGGTTCGTAGAATTTGACCGTTGCAGATTTTTCTAGCTAGTTTGAACCTATTCCAGTCTTTCTCAGTGGGGTTGGAATTATGACAACGGAAACTCACATCTTAGATCTTTATAAGCTCTTTTACTTTGTTCTTGTGAAAAGTGGGCATTCCCAAAACTTGGATGGCCTCTACCGCGCTCTTTTAGAACTTTTTTACCTGTGAAAAATTTAAGTGGTTCCAATTTAATACCAATATACAAGGACCAAGTTGTATATTTTGTGTTCGAATTATAACTTTTAATTTTTCCTCTCAGGATCAACAAGCGCTTAGGTCATAAAAAAGATAGCATATTTTGTTATTTTCTGATACATTTAGTTAGTTCTGGTTGCAAAATTATAGTAACATTTGATGAGAAATTAACAGTTTATGTGATTATCCCTTTACCACCCAAACCGTATTGAAATTGATTGTGACAATTAACTTAATAGCCCATTCTCCGGTCGCATGGATCAATTCTAGTGAATTATGAATGATTGTTAGTGAATAATTTGATTTCAAGTTATTAATTAGCGGCATACAATTCGATTTTGTCGTTTTATAGCTAATATAATTATATTCCATTAGTACATTGTTATAGCCTATTGATATTTTAGAAAAGTATCCACTTTAAAATAGGTTAAATATTTATCACGCAGTGATTTACCATTAATTGCAGTCATAAACTTTGTTGTGGTATGTTTTTTCAATATCAGCTTAAAATTTCTTGTGTTGAATGGTTTGCTGCTTATAGTAATTTGCTATTATTAAAAATCATTCCAATAAGGTGAAACATAATAAGTATGCGTCCTCTGGAGCCTAACCGATGAAACATTTTAGTGATTTTGAAAGTTATCTAAAACATCTAGAAAATTCAAAGTGCTGGAACATTTGAGGTAGGGTTGTTGTTTTTTTATTTTAAAACCATTTTTTAAATATAATTGTGTAAAATAATATCAAGTACAGTCAAATCTATGTTGAAAATATATTTTTAAATACTTTTGATAAGAAAATCAGGTCTTAGGTTAGCAGCTACCAATATTCATAGTATAAGGTCCGCTAAATAACTTCTTTTTTTAACTTTTCATAGGAAATTATTGTAATGGGTCCGATTTGTCGAATTGAAAATTTTGACATTTCTCGACGTTTCAAGGTCCCTAGAGTCGAAATAAAAGATTTTTAGAAAGATGTCCGTGCGTGCGTGTGTACCTACGTACGTTCGTACGTCTGTACCTCCGTACGTTCGCGACGTTTTTTTCGTCGTCCATAGCTCAAGAACCAGTAGAGATATCGACTTCAAATAAATTTTGTTATGCAGATAATAAGGCAGAAAGATGCAGAAAGGGCTCTCAAGAAAATTGCGTGGGTGGTTTTTTTTACCATAGCAGTTTAAAAAAAAGGTGAACATTTTGGTTAAACCTAAATATCTCATGAACCAATGACGCTAGAGACTTGAATTAAATTTTATATTATATATTGTAACGTGATACAAAACAATTATATTTTTGGAAAAAAATCCAGTTAACGGTTTTTTTTATAAATCAAAAAAACCGAAAAAAAAAATGTGTCACCTCGAAAATTTTACGACTAAAATATGATTTCATCTCCAAAACAATTTTGTGCAACGCAGAATAATGTTTTTGACATCTGATAAAATTTTGAGAAAAATTTAATTGACAGTTTTTTTATAAAAAATAAAAACCTAACAAAAAAATTACTCAAAGTTGGTAAAAATTGAATTTCGACTCAAATATCTTTTCAAAAACTTGATACTAAGGCTTCAAACTTATTTTATCTTATAAAAAATATTGTTTTCGACATTCTGAAAAATGTTGAGAAAAATCAAATTGACAATTTTTTTACAAAAAATAAAAACCTAAAAAAAAAAAATTATAAAAGTGGGTAAAAATTGATTTTCGACTCAAATATCTTTTCAAAACTTTGGGATATTGGCTTTAAACTACTTTTATCTTTCAAAAAGTAATGTTGTCAACATTCAGTAAAATTTTGAAAAAAAATCGAATTGACAGTTTTTTACAAAAAAATTAAAAACCTAAAAAAAATTTAACAAAAGTTGTTAAAAATTTATTTTTGACTCAAATATGTTTTGAAAAATTTGAGATAATTGCTTCTAACTAATTTAAACTTATAAGAAATATTGTTTTCAACATTCTATAAAATTTGGGAAAATCGAATGGACAGTTTTTTTACAAAAAATAAAAACCTAAAAAAAAAAACAATACTAAAACTTGTAAAAAGTTACTTTCGACTAAAATAAGTTTTCAAAAATCACAATTATTGGCTTCAAACTTATTTATTTCACAGAAAATATTGTTTTCGATATTCATTAATTTTTTTTATAAAAATCCAACAGTCCGTTTTTTCATAAAAAAAATAAAATCTACCAAAAATAGTACGCAAATTTGGTAAAAATTGATACATATAGACACACTTTTAAGCAAGACAAATCGATAGACGGGATGGGAAGTTATCAGTGTGGGTCGCATCTCAGCCTCTTTGTTTTTTAAATGCTATAAAAACATCGAGTATAGCTCCGTCTTTGCCACGTAGCGCCGCGCCGCCGCTGCCGCCGTCCTGTTGAAACCAAATGTTGCCAATATCCTCCACCTCCTTTTGTGAACAAAAATTCGTTCAACATGGCCCGATAAAGATCGCCATTGACCCTGTAACGGCCACTCCTTGCTCATTTTCGAAGAAAAATGAACCAATTATGCCTCTGGAACAAAATCCGCACCAAACAGTGACTCGTTCTGGGTGTATCGGCTTTTCAATGTATGCCTGTATGTATGTGCCACAAATGAGACAATTTTGCTTGTTTACATACCCGCCAAGTTCAAAATGAGCTTCATATGAAAAGATGATTTTTTTTTGTTAACATCGCCATCTTCGTTGTTCAAGCGTATGCACAACAATTACAATATTCGTTCAGCGGAATTATAAAACTATTTAACTGTCAAATCAGACATGAGCTAAGTGTCACCATTCACGAAATAAGTACTAGTTGAAAAAAAAAAACGTTAGATAGCGGACCTATATATCCAATTAAATTTTTTTTAGAATGAAAATGATGTCAGTAAATTTGTTTAGCGAACCAAAAGGATCACAGAACAATTTATTTTGGATAAAATTGATGTTTTTGTAATTTTCTTGACGAATTTCACTTAGCACCTACGACAAAAAGTGTTAAGAAGAATTCTAAATTAAACTGTTTCATCGGTCTCATTTAGATTTAGATATATTTTTATCTTGAACATTTGCGTTGGTTGTCCTACAGTTGATATATGTGTTTGGCAACCCTGCTTATATGTACAAATATACCTAACTTTCCACTTTATTAAGTGTTAAGTTTATAATTTCAAAATTAATGGTTTTTTTTTATAAAAAAGATATGGGTTGTCTACATAAAATTGTTCCAAAAATGGACCGGATATGAGCCATGTAATTTGATTGGGAATGAGACTCTATCGACAAAGCTCATGAACACAGTGATTTAAAAATTTAATCTCGGCACATTTATAAAAAATAGGTAGCTTAAAGGGGGAAGTGATTGGTTTCATCAGCATCTTATTCGAAGGAATTTATAATTTTTCGGACAAAAAATGAAAATTATTAAATTAATTCAATGATTTAAAAATGCATTTCAATATCAAAATTATTTAAATTCCACATGTAAATTGGATTAATTTTTACAAATACATGCATGCAATGAAATATCGAGGAAAAAGTATCAATGGATATCAAATACATAATCAGAATTTTAATCCAAATTATGTAACGCCCCGATTAATCCATAATAGCTAGTAACATTAATTTACAAAATAACAAGTTTTCATTGAAACTTAAAATAAAAAAAAATTACATTAATGCTTGCGTGATACATAATTACAAAATATTTTATTTTTAGAACATATTATCCTTTTTCATAAGCACACAATTTGGTCATAAAATATTTTATCATTTATAAATATACATACATATATAAAAATATTACTTACATATATTCTAGTGTTGAATGATTCGTTAATCCATCTGGCCATTCAGCATAGCAAACAGTTCGTACGCCATCTTTTGATGATACATAAGAATCTGTTGTAAAAAATAGCACATTGGGACATGATATCACAATGGAACTTATCCAAATCGAGCCTGCTATTGTTAAGGTACATCTTTTGCCCATTCTCGGCCTTAATGGTTTCATTATGGCAACATACCTATATGAATAACAAAAAAGGAAAAATCATAAAATTAATGAGGTTTGATACGCATAAACACAAACATTTATAAAGTTTTTTCTTTGTATGGTTTAATTATTTTGAACTATAAACTTTGAGTAACATAAAAATATATCATCCATTAACCAAACAAAATAAAAAACAAGAAAACAATTATGAACATTTTAGTTAAGTATCATAAAAAATATTATTCATATAGAAAGATACATTTCGTTAATGGAATTGAGGAACCAAGGGAATCAAATAAGCCCAAAAAGTAAAAACATTTTAACGGAATGTGAATTTGTGAATAATTTGATTTGCCCATAAAATCTATCTTTGTTATATGAAAATCCTGAATAACTTCTGGCCCTTAAAATCTTTATTTAGTATTTACTATGAAGAAAACTATTTTATTCAATTTTCAATGATTTTTTAAAATTTTGTTTATTTCATGACTTGAAATTACAATAACAACTTTGTTTTTTATATTTGTCTTTAATATTTTAAATATTGTTATAGCGAAAATCTACATTTTGATATTTCATATTATCATTTAAACTCGTCTGATATCGATATCATTAATCGTGCTCAAGGCTGAGTGGACCCAGACTTTTAATCAGGGAGAGGGGTCACACTCATAACATAAAGACGAGATTTTGAAAAATGCTTAAAAATGTTCTTTTATGTTCTGTAAACAACTCTGATTTAAATAACATAATGTGTACGTTCGTAAGTCCGTACCTTCGCGACGTTTTTTTCGTCGTCCATAGCTCAAGAACCAGTAGAGATATCGACTTCAAATAAATTTTGTTAAACAGCTAATAATTCAGAAAGACGCAGAAAGGACTCTCAAAAAAATTGCGTGGGAGGTTTTTTTTACCATAAAAATTTAAAAAAGGTGAACATTTTGGTTAACCCTAAATATCTCACGAACTAACAACGATACAGACTTGAATTAAATTTTATATTATGAAGTGTAACGTGATACCAAACAAATATGTTTTTGGAAAATAATTCAATTAAAGGTTTTTTTATACATCAAAAAACTATACAAAAATATTTGTCACCTCGAATATTTTACTAAAAAAATGATTTTATATACAAAATTATTTTGTGCAACGAAGAATAATGTTTTTGACATCTGGTAAAATTTTGATAAAAAATAAAAACCTTAAAAAAACATTACTAAAAGATGGTAAAAATTGATATTTGACTCAAATATCTTTTCAAAAATTTAAGATTATGGCTTCAAACTAATTTTGTCTTATAAGAAATATTGTTTTCAACATTCAGTAACAATTTGAGAAAAATCGAATTGATAGTTTTTTTACAAAAAAAAAAAAAAAAAAAAAACTAAACAAAAAATTTCCTTTCTTTAGACTCAAATATTTTTTTAAAAAAATTAAAAAAATGGCTTTAAACTAATTTTATCTCACAGTACATTTTTTGTAAAAATCCAGCCAAGGGCGGATCCAGACTTTTAATCACTTAACATATAGACGAGTTTTTACTCACCGCTTAAAAATGTTCTTTAATGTTTTGTAGGCTAACAAAATTTAAATAAGATAATGTGTATATTCAAGGGATAAAGTGACAACTTTAGGTACTAATTTTTTTAGAACACTGTTGTCCACTAAGGGATAGTCTAACTCAGCGGTCAGCAATAGGCGGACCGCGGTCCGTTTCCGGACCGCAAAAGGTCAAACTGCGGACGGCGGAACCACGAAAGGTCAAACTATCATACTACTACAAAATGTAAACAATCGTTTTTTTGTAAGTATCTATGGAAGCTATCTCAATTCCTTAAATTGCCTTATGAAGTCATTGCAGTAGCAGAATGGCTGCGAAGTTATTCGATCTTTCAAAAGCTTCATTACAATTGGAATTAATTGACCTTCAAGAAGATATTTCCCTGCAAATGTTTAAAACTGCATACACTGAAGAATTTTGGGGTAAGCATGTTCCAGAAAAATATCAAAATTTCAAAACACTAGCTATCAACTTGGCTACTATGTTTGGCTCGATATATATATATGCAAATCGTCTTTCTCAAAACGAATTTTTTGAAGAACAAATATCGTTCAAGATTATCAGGCGCCCACCTTGATGACACTCTTCGCATTTGCTGCTCCCCGCGTGAACAAAACTATAAAAAATTGGCTCAAGCCCATCGTTGTAATTTTTATCATTAATTTAATTAATTTTACAATTACTTAAATGAAGCAAAATAAAAACTAAAAAATTTTTTAGTTTTTTTTTTTCTGGACCTCGATTAAAATATTTTCAACCGTATCTGGACCCCACTTAAAACTACTTGCCGACCCCTGGTCTAACTATTCAATTTGGAGGACGAAGCCTTCCACGATTCCAACAGTTTTCTAAATATGCCACATTTAAGAGCTAAAACACAATAGCTTAGAGTGTTTTGTTGTTATATTATTTTTTATTACCATTAGCGAAAAACGCTACAAACATTCAAAAACCCACAAAATGAGAAAGAATCTGATACATATTAAAATGTTTTTGGCTTTTTTACGTGTTTTTTTCAAACTCAATTTTCGGGAGTCTATTAGTACTATCGTTATCAGTCTGCGTACTCATAGTTCGTAGATTGGAGCTGATGCTAGAAAATATTTTGATCTTAAAGAAGTCAACAAAACTTTAGAATTGTAGAGAGAAAAATGTTTGGTTCTTGAATTTAAGGAAAAAGGTGCATTTAAGTACATAATTTCTCTGAATATAAAATAAAACAAATCAAGGTAAACAAATAAGTTGGGAAGAAATTTAAATTTAATTTTAAAAATGTACCTGCAAAATAAGTTTTTCTCAAAAATGTAAATGTCATTTTGTTTCTCAAAAAACCTATATTAACTTAATTTTTTTTTCCAACCTTTCTGCACCTTTCTGGAGCAATACCAAAATATGTTTTTTCTTGTAGAAAAAAGCCAAATTAAGAATACAAATTTAGAGAAAGTTTTAAATATATCTATTGGTCCATTTTTGAACAAATCGAATTTTCGATTTTTAACCAACAAATTTGTATGACTGCTGGAAAAAAACGCCTTACGCTAATCGGTTGAAAACCTTAATTTCAATCGACACAATGGTTTGGCTGTAGGATCCAGGACAGACGGACGGAATCGGCGGACCCAATTTTTTCGAATTTTTTAGCATCTTAATGTCATATTTGATTAAAAAAAAAGTTCGAAATTTTAAATCACTTCAATGTTCTCTATTGATGTGCGTCAAAAAAATAAAATGGAATTGAAGGCTAGTTTCAAGAATTTAAATCTCTTATTCAAGGCTTCTTCTTAAGAACCTGAATATTTGCTTTATTTCTTAGAAACAAATTTTATGCAAATAATTTAAAGCACTAAAGTTTTCCCAAATTCTAAATTGCGTGAAAACAAAAATTTTTGCCGTTTTTGACAGCAAACTACTTTTTGGTGAATGTCGTAAAATTACTAACAAATCTTTATTTGAAATATTTAATTATACAACTTAATTGAGCTTTATGGCTTATATGACACCCCCCCTGAATCGTCCATTGGTCAAAAGTTGATGGATTTGTGCTGTGGTTTTGGAATAGGGCTAAGTTTCCGATTCATATTAAGTTCTTGGTCCAGTCCTCAGTTAAAAGTAGTACTTTTAGCAACAAAGTTTAAGGATTTAAAATACAAATTTTGTATTCATATAAAATAATAACTAATTCAAAATATAATGGGGGTCATATCCATTAACGCAATACGATTAGTTTTGAATTGAAGGGAATTCCTACGAAAAAAACAAACAAATTATCTCCCAGGGGGGGGGGGCTGTTCATGAGCCCTATGACACCCCCCCTGGATCCACCATTGAATCCAGCAGTCTGTTTTTTCAGAAGAAAATAAAATCTACAAAAGAACAGTACGCAAATTTGGTAAAAATTGATGTTCGGTTCTCGATATCTCGTGAGCAATAGAAGATATTGATTTAAAATTAACTTCATTCATCCAATTTGTCTTTGTTTATATTATAAGAAAAAAAAATTTAAGAAATGCTACTAAAATTGGTAAAAATTGGTTATCGACTAAAAATCTCGTTAACAAAAATAGATTTCGACATCAAACTATCTCATTATATGCAACATATTATTGGTAATTTTTAAATTTTTAATAATAATTTAACTGACAACGTTCTTAACAAAACACAAACCTACAAACTTGTAAGCAACACAAATCGACTGATGGGATGAGAAGTTATCAGTGTGGAACGCATCCCAGCTTTTTTTGAAAAGATATTTCAGCCGACAATCAATATTTACCCACTTTTATTAATTTTCTTGTAGGTTTTTATTTTTTGTAAAAAAAACTGTCAATTCGATTTATCTTAAAATGTTACTGAATGTTGACAACCATATTTTTAAAAAGATACAATTAATTTGAAGCCAATATCTCAAAGTTTTGAAAAGATATTTGAGTCGAAAGTAAATTTTTACCAACTTTTATTAATTTTTTTTTAAGGTTTTTATTTTTTATACAAAAATTATCAATTCGATTTTTCTCAACATTTTACCAGATTTTAAAAACGTTGTTCTTTGTTGCACAAAATTATTTTGGTGATAAAATCATTTTTTGTTCGTAAGATTTTCGAGGTCACAAATATTTCTTTTTTTAGTTGGAATTTTTTCCAAAAATGTACTAGTTTTGCATTACATCATAATTTCATAATATAAAATTTAATATTACTCACTAGTGTTATTGGTTCGTGAGATACTCGTATTTAGAGCTGACCAAAATGTTCACCTTTTTTTTAAATTGCTGTGGTAAAAAAAACACACACTCAATTTTCTTGAGAGTCCTTTCTGCATCTTTTTGCATAATTATCTGTATAACAAAATTAATTTGATGTCGATATCTCTAGTGGTTCTGGTGCTATGGACGGCGGCGAAAAAACGTCGCGAACGTACGAACATACGTACACACGAACGCACAGACATCTCTCTAAAAATCTTTTATTTCCACTATAGGGACCTTGAAACGTCGAGAAATGTCAACATTTTCAATTCGACGAATCGAACCGATTACAATAACTTCCAATGAGAAGTTAATAAAGGTACTATATTAAATATGTAATATATGACGTACGTTAAACAGTTATTTTTATAATATTTCTTGAATTGAACATTTTAAGATCAAAAAATTATATAAATAACTAATATTTAGAATAAGTTAAAATCTAGTAAAATTTAAAAGCAAAATCAAAAAATAGGCTGTAATGCGACTCACACTATTGTTTCAATTTAATATCATATTTTGTATACAATACGCCACATTGTCATTTATTGAACTTTAAAGAGTATGGCAGTCAATACTTTTGAGATTGAGCTTGTTTTTGTCGTGATACTTTTTGTAGGATTTTTTTTTAATATTATCGAATGTTAAGACTAATATTTTGTTAAGTTTTTATTCGTTCTGAAGATACTTATGATTCGAAAATTAATTGTTTCCAATTTTTAGTAATGTTTGTTACGTTTTTTCTTTTTGGTAAAGAGAACAGTCAGATCGATGTCAAGAGCGTTATTCATTGTTGAATACAATTATTCTGTAGGCAAAATAATATTTTTTTTAGTAAAATATTCGAGGTAAAATGATGATTTTGAAAAGTACAAATCTGTATCCATACTTCAATTTAAGAGCTCGTTATAGAAATATAAAGAGGGGTGCAATAGCCCTAGATCACACAACGCTGTAGCGCAACTAATATATTTCTTGACAAACCTGGATCATCACAATTGATATCTGATGCAGAGCCGTCTTTACCCTTTTAGGGGCCCAGGGCACTTTTCGAAAATGGGGCCCCTGTATGATTATATAAAAATGTTATGTTGTGTAATAAAGGTATACAGAAAAAATCACATAACTTTGAATTGATATTTATTCTTTTAATTTTTTAAATAAATACATTTTTTTAATTCATTACAAAAATAAATAGTTATTGCAGCAAGTTATCACGGTCGGGCATTGACCAGACAATAAAAAGTGCAGACGCTGCACACGAGCGACGGAAATCGGCGATCGTTCCCACCGGGTAACATGAGGCGAGGATATGCATGGGAACTGCATGTCAGCATTATGGTATAATCAAAAGCCAACAAATTATAATTAGAATTTAAGTAATGGGCATTCTACTTTGTAACTTGAAAGCGTGCGGTCGCACTTAATAAACTTTATAATAATTAACTTTGAGTTTTATTTCGGGACCAGTGTTGGGTCCCTAGAAACTATTTTTTTTATTCACAAGGAACAAGGTTCCTTTACTAGCATTTAAAACATACACATAAAAAATGTAAAAAAAAAGAAAAAATAAATATGTATGTCATATAAAATTCAAAAATAAACAAAATTTAAATAACAGATAATTAAATAAGTTATTGAGAATGTAATTTAAAGAACAATATAGTGACACCGACTTTTCTTGATTTAAGAATAGTAAAATCATTTATCACATCTTCAAAATCGATGCCTCTGAGGATGTCGCTTTCGATTGACATCAGCGACAAACATGTCAATCTTTCTTGAATCATTTTAGTTCTGAGTTCGTTTTTGATTCTTTTTAACTTAGAGAAGGAACGTTCCCCACTGCAATTGGTCACCATCATACTTATAAGAAAATTCTTAGTGCAATTTCAACATTTGGAAATTCATCTTCAATTTTATTAGTTTTTTAAAAATTATAATGCTCTAGAATGTTGTCAGTTTTTTCATTTTCTTGTCGACTAATTTTCAAGAAGTCTTTTAAATTCAGGCATTCAGCATGTAGTTCATCTCCGTTCACATCTTCGGTGTAAAATTTAGCAAAAGATTTGCATTTCTCTTTTAAGTCTTCGCTGTTTCAAATGAACGCTTAGTGTGTCGATAATGGGAAGAAAGCTTTCAATTTTAAATCTTTCTTTCCCAGTCAGAAATACTGGGGGTCCAGAGTCGTCAAAAAAAAGTCTCGCGTGAGATTCTACACCTCATCCTTTCATAAAGGTCCTTATATTCGGAATTCGGGTTTTTTTGTCTGGCTGATGAATCAAGGTTATCAAAATTGGCCCTGAGCCCAATTATAAATTCATCTATTGCAACATCCAGGGTAATATTTTGTTTTTGAAGACAGAGTTCCAAAGTTCTGTAAGTATGGTAAATTCAAGCTTGGACATTTTTTTGCAAAGACTAAATGCTTCCTCTCTGGTCTCTCGTGCCTGTCCTAAATCGTTCGCGATAAAAATCAAAGCTTCTGCAATTTCTTGAAGTGCATCAGCTCGAGCAGACTTTTTAAAACTTTTTTTGGACCTAAATGAGCAGTCAACACATTCCATCGATGAGAATATACCGAAAAAAAGTTATACAATTTTTGAATAATGTCAAAGAATTTGGTTGCTTCTAAAACACACCCAGCGGCATGCACTCCTACCAAGTTAAATGAATGCCCTGCACATGGTACAAAAGTGGCAAATTTACATTTTTCTTTTATTCTTGCCTGCAGACCAGAAAAGCTTCCTGACGTATTTGCCGCGTTGTCGTAGATTTGGCAAAATGAGACAGATCGGGTGTACTATCAAAGCTTACTATTAACTGAGTTATTCATATTTCTGTTTTAATTTGAGTATAATTTCGCAGGAAATGTGATCTACATTTTTCAGCAAAGGTTGTTGTTCAGCAAGAAAAGTACGAATTCTGATCATTCTTTATGCATCTAAAATTGTATCGAAATATTTTTTTTTCTTGAAAATAGACCAATAGAGGTTAAGTGATGTTTCAGTAATTTGGGGGCCCCTGGTGATTGCGGGGCCCTGGTCCTGGGCCCAGTGGGCCCAGTGGTAAAGAGGGGTCTGACCTGATGTCAATTTAAACCTGCAAACTAATATTCATGCGTAGCTCCAATCACTAAAACTAATTAAATAAGAAGTAAAGATATAATATCATATTAAATCTGTAATCGTTTTATTTGGAACAACACTTAAGTCATCTTAAGTAAGATAATAATTGTATAGTTTTATATTAAGACGTCAAATTTAAAAAAAGAATACTTCTTTTTAACTCTTTCATATAGCCTCAAAAATTTTAACCCAAGTTTTTTTAGACGAATTTTATAAGGTGATATCACAAATGCCTGATTTGATAAATTGACTTTGAAGTCGGATTCGAACTAAGGCCATTCAAAATATTCGTGAAAGTATGATTAGGATCAGAGTTCTTAAAATATTTCAATTTACACTTTTTTATTACAAAAATATTAAAAATGTACACAACTACATATATTAAACAAAAATAAGCATTTACTTTATACAAATTTTATCCAAAAATTAATCAATTTTATCGTATAATTTTCGAAATGAGGTAAAAAGTAAATTTGATTTGTTACAAAAAAATGGTTATAGTCTTTTAAGAGCAATAATAGGACGTTATAACCGACGCGACGCGACGACGACGGTCGTATCTCAAGAAGGATTTGAAGAAAAACTAAATTATTCTACTTTAACGCCCAATCCCTCACGTCTAATTCTCATGAACACACTTCGTTATTATGGCTTCTAGGTTATCAATCATCAAAGCTTGTTTTCAAAAACTTTATTTAATTAAATTAAAAAGATCTTTGGGTAAGAGACAAAATTCGACGAGCGTTTGAATATCGTCAAAATCCAAAAATTCCAGTCTCGTCGTTTAATTTGTAGCCTTGTCGCGTCTAGTTTACTGCTTTGAAATAAAATTTGTCAGTTTGACTTAAAATATATGCACAAATTATACGACCTTTCCGGTATACAGCTTTAACACTCAAAATTTTGGTTTTTGAGAAGAATTTTTTTATTTTCCAAACAATTCTAAACCAACCATAATGTTTAATATTTAATATAAAATATTCAAATAATCAATTTTAACATAAATTCAACACAAAAGGTATTTCTAGTTGTGAATTCGGAAATCACGAAAGACTAAAGGCGACCAGCGAAAAACAGCGCGAAATTCGGTCCAAAATATATCATTACCAACAAGAATTGAGGTAAAAATAAAACTTATGATCTTTAAATTAAACAAAGAACACACTTTTATATTTGCCCACTTTACTGTTAAATAAATTTACGCAAACGTATCAGATTAATCTGAAAACCTTCATTGCATAAGCTATATACACATTTAAACTTTAATTATAAAATCAACAAACCAATAAGCATAAAAGCCACACAAATTTAATAAACTAAAAATTCAATCAATTCAATTAAATTTTCAAAAATTATACAAATACTTGAAAAAAAAATACTTTTAAAATATTTTTGGTAAATTAAATAAAAGCAAATAAATTTTACCAACCTGTCTATCGATATCGCCATCAGAGTGAACACGGAGGCACATATACTTAGTGTTGCAACAAACTGTGAGATTTTGCAATATATCCTTCCGAATGGCCAATCGTTATCTAGCATATAAATATAGTTGAATGTAACATTTAGCGACGATACCATGGCATCGGCTATGGAGAGATTTACTAAAATTAAATTTAAAACAAAATAATAAATCAGTATAACTTTTATAAATGAAATTGCACATCAATTTATAGGTGCATACAACATAAGAGAACATATCAACATACGAATTAAATTTTTAAATTCTTTCCATAGAATTCCCATTGTTTAAATAATGATGAAAGGTTTATGGTTTCAAAAATATAAAAATTCATAAAAAACATAAAAGTTTCATGAAGGCTGATTTTTATTATTATTTATTTAAGTTTAAGAGCACTCAAAGGATTTCTACACTTTTAGGAATGTAAATATGTAATTATTTTTGAAGAAAAACTTTGTTAATTTAAAACTTTTTAAAGTCATTGAAATGTACTTAGACGAAAGATGTGGATACCATTGCAAGAAATTGGAAAACAGTAAGCTATGTGGGTACACAGTTCCTTACTGAAGTTTGTTTTTTCAATGGAAACCTTATTCTATCTTATTACTATTCTATTAGAACTGAATGTCTACAACAAGGACAAGACAGTGTCCCTATCATTTTGTCTTTCAATTCAGATCTGAGAGACCACTGCGCTACAAACAAATCTTAAGTTAACAGAAATCTTACAATATAAACTCCTTGGGATATTTGTGAAGCTTGACTCTATTTGAAACTAGCTATGAGAAGTTGTAAACAAAAATGTTTTGAGAAGTTGAAAACAAAAATGTTTTGAGAAGTATCCCCTCCAAAATATGAACGAAGAAATTTGAGATACCGCACAGAAAAAGTCGAAGTCTATCGACCTTAATTTCGATTACAAAGTTTACATTGAGCAGCCTTAACTTACATACATAAACAAATTAACGAACAGACATTATTAATTATGTCAGTTTGTGGATTGTGTGTCTAGTGGAATGTAAACTATAGGAAAAAAGAGGCTAGGATGCGACCCACACTGATAACTTCCCATCCCGTCTGTCGATTTGTCTTGCTTAAAAGTTTGTAGGTTTTCGTGTTGGGTTAAAAGAGTTGTTAGTTGAATTATTCTTAAAAATTTTAAAATTACCAACAATATTTTTTTCATATAAATAAATAGTAAAATTGGAAATCTAGTTAAATTAAATAGATTTTTAGTCGAAAACAAATTTTTACCAATTTTATTAGCATTCTTAAATTTTTACAAATTGGATGAATGAAATTAATTTGAGAGATATCAAGAACTGAACATAAATTTTTACTAAATTTGCGTTCTATTTTTTGTAGATTTTATTTTTTTATGAAAAAAACGGACTGTTGGATTTTAATAAAAAAAACTACTGAATATCGAAAACAATATTTTCTGTGAAATAAAAAGAGTTTGAAGACAATATTTTTAACTTTTGAAAAGCTATTTAAGTCGTAAGTAAATTTTTTACAAGTTTTAGTATTGTTTTTCTGTTAGGTTTTTATTTTTTGTAAAAAACCTGTCAATTCTGTTTTTACCAACTTTTATTAATTTTTTTGTTTAGGTTTTTATTTTTTGTAAGAAAACTGTCAATTCGATTTTTCTCAAAATCTTTCCCAATGTTGAAAATAATATTTCTTATAAGATAAAATTAGTTGGAAGCCATAATCCCAATTTTTTGTAGAGATATTCGAGTCGAAAATCAAAAAATTTATTTATTTTTTTGTTAAGGTTTTTAATTTTTTGTAAAAAAACTGTCAATTAGATTTTTTCAAAATTTTATTGAATGTTGACAACAATATTTTTTTAAAGATAAAAGTAGTGTAAAGCCAATATCTCAAAGTTTTGAAAAGATATTTGTGTCGAAAATCAATTTTTACCAAGTTTTATTAATTTTTATTTTAGGTTCTTATTTTTTGTAAGAAAACTGTCAATTCGATTTTTCTCAACATTTTTCAGAATGTTGACAACAATATTTCTTATTAAATAAAATAAGTTTGAAGTCTTAATCACAAGTTTTTGAAAAGATATTTGAGTCGAAATTCAATTTTTACCAAGTAATGTTTTTTTAGGTTTTTATTTTTTATAAAAAAAACTGTCCATTAGATTTTTCTCAAAATTTTTTCAGATGTCAAAAACATTATTCTTCGTTGCACAAAATTGTTTTGGAGATGAAATCATATTTTAGTCGTAAAATTTTCGAGGTGACACATTTTTTTATCAGTTTTTTGATTTATAAAAAACCATTAATTGGATTGTTTTCCAAAAATTTACTTGTTTTATATCACGTTACAATATTTATATATAAAATTTAATTCAAGTCTCCAGCGTCATTGGTTCATGAGATATTTAGGGTTAACCAAAATTTTCACCTTTTTTTTAAACTGCTATGGTAAAAAAACCACCCTGCCTTATTATCTGCATAACAAAATTTATTTGAAGTCGATATCTCTACTGGTTCTTGAGCTATGGACGACGAAAAAAACGTCTCGAACGTACGGACGTGCAGACGTACGAACGTACGTAGGTACACACGCACGCACGGACATCTTTCTAAAAATCTTTTATTTCGACTCTAGGGACCTTGAAACGTCGAGAAATGTCAAAATTTTCAATTCGACAAATCGGACCGATTGCAATAACTTCTTTGGGAAGTTAATAAAGTAGTTTTCTAGACATGAATTTACAAATATAAATCAATTTCAACAACTATTACCTATTGCAATAATATTTTTATATTTAATTTAATTTTGTTAATAATATACAAAGGGAAAATATTGCGTACCATAAAATTTAATATGAACTTTAATAACCCTTTGGAATTCTAAATTTACTTAAAATAGAAATTGGGAATGATGTTCAAATGGTAGACATAGTCATTCAAGAGGACACAAGCGTCCACAAGTTTTTGTCAAAACCCACCTCTGTCTATCAACTCCTACTCACACCTCCCCGTGGTGAACATCGGGTGCCTAGTACCTCAACTGGAGATTGGGTTCCAACCCCATTGGAAAGCTGTTGGGGGTTGCAAACGAGAGGTGTTTCCACTAAAGCACCTCTCCCTATTCAGACGGCAGCCGAGAATTCCCGAGATGGAATCAACGGTGGCGTCTACAGTTCCAGTTAGGTTGAACTACTTAGTGAACGCCTTATAGGGATTCTACGACTTATTCGGAGCCCAGGCCTATAAGGAGCGGATTTTCTGGCTCCCCATCCTTGGAGTTATACTAAGGATCTGGCCCTCCAAGTTGGGGGTTGTGCCGTCGGGGTGACTTCCTGGCCACGTAAAAATAACAAGACTCGGATACGGACGGATTTACTGTTGACAACCTACGCAAACGAATTAAGGACAACGAACTTCGGATATGCACGTGGAATGTTAGGTCCCTTAACAGACCACGTGCGGCCGAAGAATTAGCGGAGGCCCTAGACTGCTATAAAGCAGACATCACCGCCATCCAGGAAATACGACGGGATGGGCCGGGCAAAAAGAGGATGAAAAACTGGGACATTTACTATGGTGACTGCTACCGAGAAAACCAACAGCGCTTATTTGGGTGCGGCTTTGTCATTGGAGCCAGACTTAGGCAAGAAGTCTTCAGCTATAGGTGCATCAACGAGTGCCTCATGACCATCCGCATCAAGGCTAAATTTGGCCTTGCCTTCTCTTCACAGAAGAGAAGGATGACAACACCAAAGATATGTTCTTCGAGCTCTAAGACAAAACATATGAGCAGTGTCCTAGCTACGATATTAAAATTGTCAATTGGTACAACGTCGAACGGTTACAATCGCAAGAGATCGCCAAATCCTTTTCCGACCGAGTTACAAGTAACCTCTCTCGAAGTTCTCTGCCGCCAACACAATGTATGGAGAACCAGTGGTAACATTGCCAAGAGGCAATTAGAGAAGCCGCCTTTGACGTGTTGGGTTTCATGAAGCCACCAACAAACAACCCCTGGTTTGATGAGGAACGAGAACTGATCACGAGCTCTTTAAGCATAAGAGGCGAAAGGAACACCGACTTCTCAGAAAGAGAAAGAGAGAGCATGAGAATCGTGCGGTGGAAGATGTTGAGAGGTTCAAATGCAGCAATGAAGTTTGAAAGTTTTATGAACACGTGAAACGAAATTCACAAGGACATAAACCTCGAACCGAAGGCTGCAAAGACGAAAGTGGAAACCTCATAGACATAGTGGAACCGCAGTCAATGCTGAGGATATGCTGGAGACTGTATAACTCCCGTCCTCCCTACTTAGACGAAGTAAAGATTGCCATATCTAAGCTAAAGTCTAATAAAGCCGCTGGAGCGGGTGGCTTCTTATCTGTAAGATATGTTCAGAAGAAAGCATGCCCGATGAATGGAACCTCAGTATTGTTTGCCCGGTTCTGAAAAAAGGAGACCCTCTAAACTGCACCAACTATAGAGGCAATAGAGGAGCTCCCACGTCAACACTAGAGGCACTATCTTTTAAAACTCTGTCCAATTACTGGCATATGCTGATGATATTGACATAATCGGAAGAACCCAGCGTGATGTCAATGGGGCTTTTGTGAGTATTGAGGCAGAGGCGGCAAAAATGGGTTTAACGGTTAATGAGGGCAACACAAAGTACATGCTGTGTCGTCAAGAAAGGACCCACAACACCGACCGCGACGTCTTGGTCAAAACGTCACCATCGACAGACGTAACTTTGAGGTAGTCAAGGACTTCGTCTACCTAGGCTCCGCTGTAAACGCAGAAAACAACACCAGCGCTGAGATCAAACGAAGAATAACTCTTGCTAACAGCTGTTTCTTTGGACTAAGAAAGCAATTGAGTGGAAAAGACCTCTCTCGAAGGACCAAAGTGTCGCTATATCAGACCCTTATCATCCCCGTCCTGCTATACGATGCAGAAGCATGGACTATGACAAAAGCGGATGAAAGCACCTTGGGTCGTTTCGAGAGAAAGGTTCTTCGTGTGATCTACGGTCCCGTATGCATCGAAGGGGAGTGGAGTACAGCGACGTAGACTTAGCCGGAAGGGTAAAAGTCCAACGACTTGATGGTTGGGTCACGTAGAGCACATGGAAACCAATGCTCCGACCCGGAAAGTCTCCGAATCCACACCCACAGGACAGCGCCAGTGCAGTAGAGGAAGACCGCGGATCAGGTGGTGCGCATAGGTGGAAAGTGACCTCACCCATCTTGGAACTAGGAACTGAGCTAGATGGAGAAGTTTGTTGGGTGAGGCCCTAGTTCACACAGGACTGTAGCGCTACCTTAAGTAATTAAGTAAGGAATTGTGAATAAATATTTAATTATTTTTTTTTTTTTAAGTTTTTGTTAAATTCATTTCATTTTTGTATAAAATTCCTGAGGGAATAATTCTGACTTTAGGTACATACGTTTATTATATTACTCATGGCCGTTTGTATTATTTGCAGGATTTTGTTCTTAGTTTAAGTGAACAAGAATTGTGTAAAATCTTTTAACCTATTTATTTATAGTAATTATTGTGAAGTGCCCTACTTTCTATAAAAGAATTTACACAGATCTATTCACCAAAGTAACAAAGTTGGTTATCCCCAAATACGATAACATATTAAGATACAAGAGCACTCAACGAAAGACCGACACACGTTCAAATTCAGTTCTCTTGTTTTGTTTCATTTCGTATAGATTTAGTTTTAGGCTTTTAGATTTGGATGTTAGGGCTTATCAAAGTAAAAGCAACTTCCTATTTTATTTGCTTTTTGAAAATTATATACACACAACACTACATACGAGTAAAACCTACGTTCATGAAACTTCAAATGGAAATCATTCATAACAAAAGTTTCATCATTGAAACTAAATTCATGCTTCCAAAATCCAATGAAGAAACTATGTAATGAATTCCCTCAAGTATACAGCGTACTATCAAATAAAATAGATATATGAGCTAAAACTTGCGAGCCTGGGCGCACTCAAGTATGAAAACTAAAAATCTTTATATAGGGTGGGTTAAAAGTTTCTACTTAGTTTGAAGAAAATCGTAAGTCCTCTTATACCAATTTGTTTGACTCTTTTCTGATTTAGCGTATAAATAAAATAAACTTGGGGGATTGTGGTACGATTTTGTCAGAAAGGAGCTGTAATTGAATTTTCTCAAGCTTCCCGAAATGAAGCAAATGTTTAATGCATTTTTGCAAATGTTGTGGAAAGTCCTTAAACAATGTCACAGGTACCGTTTAAATCGATGTGCCCCGTAGTTAATGGCGAATAGTTCTAAAGACCGAATTCATTTCAATCCAATTTGGGCAAGAATCAAAACCAGGAGATCCTCAAGAACTTGTTGTTTGCTAGAAAAAGCATCATCCACTTGTCATGAAAATCTTTTTCACTTCTGTCGATTTGTCTTGCTTAAAAGCTTGTCTATATGTATCAGTTTTTCTCAAAATTTTATCGAATACATAAAACAATATTTCTTATGAGTTAAAATTAGTTAGAAGCCATTATCTCAAATTTTGAAAAGATATTTTAGTCAAAAATCAATTTTTACCAACTTTTGTTACATTTTTTTTAGGTTTTTAATTTTTTGTACAAAAACTGTCAATTCGATTTTCAAAATTTGAATGAATGTTGACAACAATATTTTTTGAAAGATTAAAGTAGTTTAAAGCCAATATCTCAAAGTTTTGAAAAGAAATTTGAGTTAAAAATCATTTTTTACCACCTTTTATAGATTTTTTTTTAGGTTTTTATTTTTTGTAAGAAAACTGTCAATTCGATTTTTCTCAAAATTTGTTCCTAATGTTGTTGTTGAACAATATTTCTAATAAGATAAAATAAGTTTGAAGCCTTAGTCTCAAGTTTTTGAAAAGATATTTGAGTCGTAATTCAATTTTTCTCAACTTTGAGTAATGTTTTTTTAGGTTTTTATTTTTATATTTTTTTCTTTTTGCATCTTTCTGCCTTATTATCTGCATAACAAAATTTATTTGAAGTCGATATTTCGTCTAGTTCTTGAGCTATGGACGACGAAAAAAACGTCGCGAACGTACGGACGTACGGACGTACGAACGTACATACGTACACTACACACGCACGCACAGACATCTTTCTAAAGATCTTTTATTTCGAATCTAGGGGCCTTGAAACGTCGAGAAATGCCAAAATTTTCAATTTGCCAAATCGGAACCATTACAATAACTTCCTATGGAAATTTAATAAGACCAACTTTAAAAAATGGGACTCGTACTTTACAAAAGTGAAATAAGTTCAATTCTTAAAAGTTGGCATTGTTTTACATAGATTTATTTCACGGCACATATTTGAAGGTTAAAGCGTATGTAAAAAGCTGAATAAAGAAAATTAGTAGTGAAATATAGACATTGAGCTCAAATGTCCTTAACAAAGTGATATGAAAAACGTTCTAGAAAGAGACCGTCTTTGTGACCATGAAGCTGGTGCTCAAGTTAAATATATATAAGTTATTATCACTTTAAATTATTGAGTCACTTTTGACTCACCCTGTAGATGTACCTACTTTAAATGTTCTATGGGTTACGTGCGTCGTATACATAACTCTCTTTTTAAAAAGTAAGCTTATTTCCTACAGGCTAAAAAGTAAGCTAGGCATATTGCATATTGACATAGCTGAAACATTTCGGTACAATTTTAATTTCATTTTTTTCACTAAGCGGAAATATTCAACGAAAAAAATTGAAAACAAAATTTACGCTTTTATATCCATAATTTGTATATGTAACTTTTTGGTGGTTTAATTGGTTATGGACATCAAATAAATATTTAGGTAGGAAAGGTAGCTATGTTAGTTGTAAAAAAAGGGTTTCCGACACGGTCCAATGGATGTTTGATTGGATTCCGTTGAATTTTGGTAACCAAAGGTAAAATGCATGGAATTTTTCGCCAGATCAAAATTAAATCTTCTACTTCCCAGAAATATAGAACTATCTGAATACATGTAACTTTTAAACCAGAAATATGTGTGTAGGTAGATCACAACCTATTGGGTTACCTTATAAGAAGAAAACGCGACTTACCACCGATGACATGTCGAACAAGAAGACACTGACCAATGTTTCGGCAGTGTCAATAATCTTGAAGAACTTAAAGATATTCCAGGAAATGGGCATTGGATTATATCAAAGCCAACACAAATTTGTAACAAGACAATCCATAAATATCATAGGTTTAATCATGCACTTTTAAGGAAATTCAATACTTCAGTGTATCACAATGGATCTACTCGTACATCGATTGATGTGTGGAGTTAACGTCAACAATTGTCAGTACTACTACTAACCTTATTTAACGTATTTAACGTCTGTGCCAATTTTCAGCTCTATGCGAATTTTGGCTAAGTTATGACTTATTTTTGTCTATTTTGACTGGACTTCTAATGTACGAGTAGCTACATTTAAAATTCGTTTTCAGCTGACTTAATACATAGAGCTTGTGGTAAGGATTGTGTAATTCTGAAACGGTTTATAACCCACTTTATTACTGCTCCAAGACCGGAATTAAAAAGAGGCTGGGATGCGACCTGCACTGATAACTTCCCATCCCGTCTGTCGATTTGTCTTGCTTAAAACTTTACAAACACATTCATAACAATATTTTGTTTGAGATAAATAATTTGAAGTCAATATTTTTCATTGTAATCTTTATACTTGAGTAAAAAATCATTTCTTTCACTTTTTAGTTGGTTCTGTAGGTTTTCGTTTTTTGTAAAAAAAAGTTTCTACATAGTTGAATTTTTCTAAAAAAAATTAACTAAAAATTTCCAACAATATTTTACAGATGAAAAAATAAAGGGTGATTTTTTAGCTATTATCTTTTTGGCAACACTGATTTAAACTGCTAAAGCACGTTTCGTGTTTTGTTTCATTGTCAAACATCTTCAGTTTGGTCTATAATTTAACCATAAATCGGCTTACAAACGAACAACGCTTGCAAATTATTGAATATTGTTATCCAAATGCGTGCTCTGTAAAGAAAGTTCATCGCGCGCTTCTTCCATTTTATGGTCAGTTTAATCTATTGTGCCTAATTTTTGCACCAAATTTACATTGTTAGAAATTAAACCACCAACACGCTTACGTAGAGTACGAACTGAAGAAAATATCGCAGCTGTATCGGCGCGCGGTTTATGGGCTGGTGGCATCATTGGACCGTACTTCTTCAAAGATGATGCGAATCGTAACGTAACTGTGAATGGTGCGCGCTAACATGAGATGATATCCAACTTTTTTTTTGCCCAAAATGCAAGAGCTTGACTTTCATGACATGTGGTTTCGACAAGACGGTGCCATATGCCACATGCTACACAGCATCACGCGCAACAATGGACTTATTGAAAGGCGAGTTCGGTGAACATTTTATTTCACGTTCAGGACCGGTCAATTGGCCACCTAGATCGTGCGATTTAACGCCATTAGACTATTTTTTGTGGGGCTATGTCTATACAGACAAGCCCGCTTCAATTGACGCATTTGAAGACAACATTGAAGCATTTATTCGGAGGATACCGGCCGAAATGTTGTAAAGAGTATGCCAAAATTGGACTAAGCGGATGCACCATTTGAGGCACAGCCAAGGTTAACATTTGCATGAAATAATCTTCAAGCATTAAATTATAAGGACCGTACTATCGATTGAAATAAAGACTTCATGAATTTTTTTGAGTTGTATGTGTTTTTTTTTGAAAAACTTTCCTATAGCTTTTAAAAAATTACCCTTTGATTTCAAAATCTATTTTTCTTAACGAGATTTTCAGTCGAAAACCAATTTTTAATAATTTTAGTACTATTTCTTGAAAGTTTATACCTATTTCTTATACAAAAAATATAGATTGGATTTTTGCAAGAAAATTTAGTAGAATGAAATGATTTTGAAGTCAATATCTTCATTTATATCGAGAATCGAACATCAATTTTTACAAAATTTTGCGAACTATTTTTTGTAGATTTTAATATTTATCAAAAAATGGAATGTTACTGAATGTAAAAAACAATATTTTCTATGAGATGAAATTAGTTTTAAGCCAATATTTTTAATTTTTGAATAGATATTTGAGTTGAAGGTAGTACCCGTGGCGTGATGGTTAATTAGTTGATCTTCACGGGCAGCGATTAGCGAGCAAAAGTGTAGTGAAGTACCTCGGTATCTGGTTAGATTAGTATTTATATTTCGACAGACATGTAAATCATGCTCTGACCAGGGCCAGAGGAGCCTTCGCTTTGACGAAACGGCTGTTTTACAGCAGTCGGCTTGACCCCAGAGTGAAGGTAATTTTCTACATGGCCCTCATACGGCCGATGATCCTTTATGGTTGTGTGGTTCAACGTTGCCCCTTCCCAGATGAAGAAGTTTCGGGTGTTCGAGCGGCAGTGTTTACGACTCTGTACCGGCTTATATCGAACAGCCGAATCTTCTTACGTGCATTACTATTCCAACGAGGTCCTATACAACGGGGCTCGAATCAACAGAATTGACAATTTCGTGATAAAACTCGTTCGAGGTCACATTGCAAGAGCTATGTCTTCGACCAACAATTTAATTTTCGGGGCGTTCTATCCGAACGACGAGTATTTTGAAAGTGCACGCTTGAGCGGCTTCATTCCACCAGAGGTATTCCTCTTTTTAGACGACGAACCGTGGATAGGCGACTCCTGTACAATCGGGACGTCATGGCACAAGGCGGAGCAGAGCTCCTTCGGTTCAGTAGGGCTGTGTCCGAAAGGGACCGAACTGATAGGGTGAAGCAGGAGAGCCAGTTTTGGTGGCTTCAATCGGCACTTGGTAGTGAGTAGTCGGGATGGGGTTTTAAGCCTTGGCCGGCTTACATACTTGTTTTATAGTTTTAGGGTTTAGTTTTAAGTAGAATAGACATGGTGGCACAAAAAAAAATACAAAAAAAAACACAAACAAATAAAAAAAAATATAAAAAAAAATAAAGAATAAAATAAAAAAACATGGAATAAGAAAAAAAAAAAAAAATAAAAGTACAACAAAATATGAAAACAAAAAATGTTAGATAGTTAGATTTGCTGCTGTGGTTGTTCTAGTTTTAAGTAGTTTATAGGTAGAATAGGTAGTTTAAGTTAGCTTTAAGTTTTATATTAAGGATCTTATTTTAAGTAGTTTTAAGTAAAAATAAATAAAAAAGGATATTGCTTTTAGTTTTTTTTTTTCAAATTTTCTAATAAATACAAAAATAAATAAAATTGAATTGAAGTTAAATAGATCTTAGGGCCGAAAGGCTTTAGAATTAAGTATTATTGTTTAACTTAGACTGTCCGTATGGGACCAGTAAGTTAGTTGTAAGTTATGGATAATTAGGCTAGTTTTATAAATTTTTGTCTTAAGAATGAATTAATAAAAATGAATTTGAAAAAAAAAAAAATTAGTAGGACTGTCATGCCAGAAGTCTTGGGTTCTTGCAGGTTCACGGGTACTGCCTCTTGCGAGGAATTGACAAATCCTCCAACAGTATCTTGTCATGAAAACTGCTTTCTCAAATATTAGCCGTTCGGATTCGGCTTAAAACCATCCCTGACAACATTACTCGCGCACAGGAATGGTTGAGGTTTGTAGGTCACTAGGTCCTACTTCTCAATGGACTCAATGCGCCTCCTTATTTTTTATTTGAGTTGAAAACCAATGTTCACTAACTTTTAGTAATGTTTTTCTAAAGTTTTTATTTTTGTAAAAAAAACTGACTGTTTGGTTGTCAAAAACGTTATTATTCGTTCCATAAAATTATTTTGGAGATAAAATCTTTTGTGTTCGTAAAATATTCTAGGTGACAGTTTTTTTCATTTATTTTGATTTATAAGAAAAACCCTTAATTGATTTTTTTTTACAAAAGTATATATTAGTTTAGTATCACTTTACAATATATTATATACAATTTCATTGAAGTTGGTAGCGTTATTGGTTTGTGAGATATTTTGGGTTAACCAAAATTTTCAGGCCTTTTTAATTTGCAATGGTAAGAAAACCACCCACTTAATTTTGTTGAGAATCCTTTCTGCATCTACCTGCATTATTATCTGTATAACAAAATATATCTCCACTGGTACTTGAGATATGGACGACGAAAAAAGCTTCCCGAACTTACGAACATACATACGTGCACACGCAGACACAGACTTTAGATACTAGGGATCTTGGAACGTCGAGAAATGCCAAAATTTACAATTCGACAAATTCGACTGATTACAATAACTCCCTATAGGAAGTTCAAAAGGGCCTACCTTAAAAAAATACTTAAATATTAGCAGGCTTTGATTCGCGTATTTTTCACTTAGTTTATACTTTAGAAATTTTTAATTTCAAAAGAAAGTTTTGGCCAATGTCAGAAAGGTTCATGTGATTCACAAACATTGTTTTTATCATAATCATATTGCTTTATTTGACACGAGTTAAGAATGTTTAATAATTCAAAAGTAAACTTCAGACCTTGAGCTTATTAAATGAAATATGATTTACACGGTTTTCCAAAAAGAGGTTTCGCTTTGACATAAAAAAGAGAATTTTTTAACAGAAATCAACAGATTCTTGTTTCATTGTAAAGGAAACGGAATGCCAGCTACAATTTAAAACGGTATTAGCACCATTACCCTTATGCATACAATTTTCTATGACCAACTCAAATATTTCCATCTTAAGGTCTTCACTTGGCTTGGATTTTAAGCCTTTCACGTAGCCAAACGTAAATATTCTTAAGGTTGTATAATCACAAGATATCGGTGGCTAATAATGTGATCAACTTATAGCACGGTCCGGCTATAAGAAATCATTTTTGGATTTTCTGAGAGCCAAATGTCACAATACTGCTTCATAACATAGACTCCGAGATAGGAATAGACCTCATCACTAAAGATGATTTTTCGATGAAAATCCGTATTATTTTGAGGCAGCTATTGATTGGCCGATTCGTTTTAACAGTCTGAAGACCTAAGTGTTTATGCAAAATGCAGTGGTAATTCAGTGTCTTCGTTAACACTAAGGGCAGCGAACTTCTGAGTTGTTCTTAAGCGACAGACACGATTTTGATTCTTCGCATCAATGACTTGTGGCAACAGCTCAAACTTTTCCGCCAGTTAGATTATTAAAAGCTGAGAAGATGTTTCACGATGACAGACAACCCAACAATAATTTAATTTTGCGAACTTTGACTGCAAAATGTCCAAATAATATTCAATATTCAATATTCAACGAAATATTGATTTTAATTGTAAAATGCAAAAGTTAACACCTTCAAAAGTTACAGCTACCCCAATAGCAAGCTATTCAAAGTAAAACTTCTTATTGGAAGACACATTGTAAAAGTTATGTCTAATTATAATTAGTTAAAGCCTTGAATGATATCATAATAAAAGTATTTTTAAGTTTTTATTAACATATTACCAAGAAATTTAATTTAATACACAACTAATGTCGTTACAAGCAAAGCCAGTAATACATAAAAGGGAACTTTGAATTTTAAAAAAATATTATACATTGACTAAGCTATGCATTTTCAAAGAGCGAAATAAAACAATGATTTTGTATGTCCTTACTATGAGAATGTTAGGTCTCTATTATGAATGATTTGATGTTGTTAAGGGCTTGTTTGAAATTTCCAGAATTTTTAAAGGCCTTTGATGTTTTATAAATTCAAACAAAATTATGCGCCAAAGTCCATGCCAACAATATTTTTCCTTTTGTTTATTAGTGTTTGTTTGTTGTTTTTATTTTTTGAACACACAACAGAGCAAGGAAAACTATGTTTTCAGCTTTTATAGCTATTCATTTTAATTGCGTCATGTCAACGGGATAGTAATGTAGATTTTTTAACAAAATAAATTATAGAAATTAAACTAAAGAAACATATTGCTTTATGAAATTTAAAAGAAATTGTGTTATATTCGATTTGTACAATGTATACATTTTCTAAAAGCTTAAACAAACTTGGAAGTGAACCTTCTAAAATTTTGGCAACAAAATTTAATGTTTCATTTTATCGTAGTTACTGATAGAACGGAAAAGTTATTTTGTTATTTCAAAATTAATTTGAAGTTTCTTTCTAATTGGATTTAGAAGTCAATACAATCAGCTTTGGATTCAATTGCATATGATTTCAAAATCGTTTCAAGAACTTTAAACTCTATAATTTCATTAATATTGCAAAATTAGTATTAGTCCAACAAAAATTAGGAATTCAATTCTTCAACTTAATGGCCCATTGTGATACCACAAGAATCTTGAGACGTTCTGCTTAGCTCAATGAATGCAGTTTGAGTCTCTTACGAAACATGAAAGACGAATTTTCGTATTATAATTGAGATCGTTATCAGAGGAGGTGAAGAACTGTTTCCTCCTCTTCCTCATCCATACAGCTTCTGCAAAAGTCATTTTAGAATATGCAATCCGCAAACACGCTAAAATGATTGGAAAGGTGAACTTATTTTCAGAGGAGAGGGGATAGAACACCACCTTGAGGTGTCATTCGGGAAACAAATCTTTTAGAAGAGAGAGCATATTGAAACACAGACAGAAGTCTTGTATCAATATACTTGCCCTTAAATGGATATCAATCAATCTTTCTAACGTCTTAAGAAGGAATGTGGAATGGAAATTGGTGACATCAGTTAGAGTTTATATACCTTTCTTATGCGGGAGGGGGTAATGATTGTTTAGAGGTAGATGATATGAACGTCCTTTGGTTTCAGGCCCCATCTGGATAAAGTTCTCGAGAATCATTGACCTAAATCAGCTTCTAAAACTCTACAAGTTCGACGCTCAAGTAGAAGAACGTTCTGGAAAAAATTGTGCAAAACTCAACCGCCAACTCTAGGGGCACAGTTTTGTAAAGTTTTATCCAATTATTCGGATACGCCGATATTGACTTAATTTGAAGGTCAAACCGTGATGCCAGTGGAGCGTTTTTGAGCATTGGGACGGAAACGAGAACCTTGGCCTCATTGACCACTAACAATGAGGGCAAGACCAAGTATATGCTGTCATCAAAAAAGGACATTGAACGACGACGTCTTGGACAAAACGACACCATGAACAGCTATAACTTTGAGGTAGTTTAGTTAAGGACTTTGTCTACCTGGGCACTGCTAAATTCAGACAACGACACCAGCGCTGAAATCAAATGAAGAATAACTCTTGCAAATCGCTGCTTCTTTGGACTTAGAAGGCAATTGAGTAGTATAAAGTCCTCTCCCGAGCATCTAAGATCACCTATAAGACGCTCATCATCCCAGTTCTTATTTAGGGCGCTGAGGTTTGGACTCTGTCAAAAAAGATGGGAGCGTCTTACGATGCTTCGAGAGAAATATTCAGGTGATTTTCGGTCCCGTCTGCATAGATTGAAAGTGGAGGAGAAGATACAACGACGAGCTGTACGGGCTGTACAGCGACACTGACCTAGTCAAAGGATAAAAGTGCAATGACTTAGGTGGATGGGTCATGCAGGACGAATGAACATAAACGCTACAGCAGTAGAAGAAGACCGCAACTCAGGTGGAGACTCAACAAGCAAGCATTATACCATTATTTTGCTTAGACGACGGATTCGTCATGAACACTGAAAATTTGTTTGTTTTTTTCTTTGTGTTCTTCTGTTTGAAACCGTTTTAGAAAAATGTTTGAGAGTTACTAAAAGTATAATTGAAGACTTTTTGAGAAGTAAATAAGATACTGAAAATTTATCTTATTTACTTTTCAAAAAGTCTTCAATTACAAAATAGGATTGAAGATTTTGAAAATCATCCATGAATTTTAAAAGAAGATATCTCAAAAATCTGGCCTTAAAGGCGGATTCAGACTAATTCTACAAGAACACTCGGAAATATATTATTAAATGTTTGTATTGGTCAATATAAATTGGAATGGTGTTTCCATGTACTCCGCCTTAAAATTTTTAAGAAAATTTCAACTCTTAAATTTATATATTTACAAGCGAATGGAAAAAGGTTATTACTTATAAATTATTCATAAAAGTCAACACTGAAAAAAGTAACCTCTACCCTTAACCTATGGTGCCTTCCAGTAATAGGTACACCTAAAGGCCATTGCACATCAGTCAACAACTCGAATAATTAACTTAATGTCCTCACCTATTAACTTATAGTAGTTGTACAATGAAAAACAATTAAAAACACAGTTCTGCATAAAAATAACACCAAGAACAATAAGAGCCCATGGAATTCCTTGTAGTCGTAAACCTGGTTGGTTATAAGAACAAACACAAAAATGAATAAAACGAAACGATTTTGTCGCATAGGAAATGACAATGAGACTACATTTTACCACTTTTCAAAGAACCAGCAAGGATAAATAATCCTTCATTCCTGATTCTCGTATTTTCATTATGCAACTTATGCATGCTGAGAGGTGCTGACGTATAGACGCAAATAATTCTTATACGCGATAAAAGAGTGTCGGTCGGGGGTTAAAATGCAAATTAATTGCAACTTGTTTTGTGTGGAATGTTTTATTGAAATGTGGACACCAACAAGACTATAGACATCATCGTCATCGTCGTCGTCGATCTGAAGAAGTGTACATTTTTACCTTTTGACTTGTGAAAGAGGACTTTGAGTGATTGTTGACACAAAACGACGACGACGACGACGACGACGACGACGACAACGACAACGAAATACTATCACATATTTCAAGGTTGTTTTTCTGTCGCCATTTTCTCGCTTAGGTATGTCGTATTTTCATTTTGAATTGAGAATGAAACAAAAATAAAATAAAATAAAATAAAATAGTAAAATATAAAATAAAACTCACCTAAAAAGTAGTTGGTAACCGTTCTCATCCTTTTGTGAGCTAGCACAATCCATACAACAATTAAATTGCCACCCGTCGCCACTATGACCATTCCACCAAAAAGGATACTCCATAGAACTTGGCGCCACCATGGAAGGATAAATGAAATGTCATCAGCACTGCAAAGAGAAGCAAAAGCATAAATTTGATTAAAAATAGAATTGTAAGGATTATTGTGTATGGCTGTATTTGAGTGAGTTTGTTTGTATGTATGAGTGTTGTAACCTATTTCATAGTGGTATTTAGAGAAGAATTTTATTCTCAGGACGTCTCTTATATTTTCAATAAGGTTAATAAATGAGTAATGACTGAATTGAATAAATAAATTATGGATCGGAAAAGATATGGGATATACGGAGTACCTATAGAATAGATAGAAGTTGTAGGGAAGTTGAAATGTATCAAGGTACTTTTTCTGAATAACTGGGTGTGATGAATTTCTTTATTTTTTATTACCTTCATATATTTGGTCTTGGGATTGGATTGGAAAGAAGTTCAATAAAAAATGTGAGTTTTTCAAGGATTTTTGTTTGTAGACAGTTATGTTAGTTATTATTATGTACTGTACATAGCTTAAACTTAACGATATAGTTAAAAATTATAAATTGGCTTCTTTGGCATATTCGGAGCCCAAGCTTATAAGAAGAGGTTTATCTGACTCCCCGTCCTAGGAGTTATACTAAGGATCAGACAAAAAGTGTTGAATTTCAACAATGTGAGCGAGTGCATCACGACAATCCGCATCAAGGCTGAATTCGCCAACATAAGCCTAATATGCCAACAGAGGAGAAAGATGAAGACACCAAAGACATATTCTTTGAGCTCTTGGACAAGACATATACGCAGTGCCCTGGCTATGACATTAAAATTGTCTTGAAAGATTTTAACGACAAGCTAGGAAAAGAAGACATCTTTGGTGGCACAATCGGGAGATACAGCCTGCACGACACCACCTCCGACAACAGATTCAGGTTGATCGATCTCGCGGCGGGGCGAGACGTTCTGGTAGCTAGTACGCAGTTCACACATCTTGATATTCACAAGGGGAGATGGAAATCTCCTGATCTATCAACTGTTAACCAGATTGACCACATTGCGATCGACGCACAACACTTCTCCAGTATACAGGATGTCCGAACATTCCGAGGGGCCAACATTGACTCGGACCACTACCTCGTTGTAGACAAGGTACGGCTACCAAGGAAGCGCATGTAGCTAAGCAACAGGCATACAAAACGGCGATGCACAGAAGGACCAGAGCTGCTTGCGAGCTCTACGAGCAGAAAAGGAGAGAGGAACACCGGCATCTTAGATGGTAAAAAGGGAGCATGAGAATCGCGCGGTCGAGGAGATAGAAGTGAAGATAGCCATATCTAAACAGAAGTCACACAAAGCTGCTGGAGCTGACGGCATCGCTGCCGAATTATTCAAAGCAGCAGGCGATGCCTTGGCAGGGAGCATGCACCAAGTCATCTGCAAAATATGGTCGGAAGAAAGCATGCCCGATGAGTGAAATTTCAGCATAATTTGCCCAATACATACAGAGACATCAGTTTCCTGAACATTGCATAAGATCCTTTCTGCCGTATTATGTGAACGTCTGAAGCCGTTCGTCAACAACCTGATAGGTCCTAATCAGTGTGGCTTCAGACCAGGAAAATCTCTTTCAAGGTCGGAAAAGATCTCACCGATGCATTTGATGATGCACTATCATGCGCCTTCTTGAACATCGTTCTGGAAAGAATTGTGCAAAACTCAACCGTCAACACTAGAGGCACAATCTTCCAAAGGTCCATCCAATTACTCAGATACGCAGATGATATTAACATAATTGGAAAATCAAAGTGTGATGTATCTTGTAAGGATGTATGCCGAGAACTTTTAGCAAAATTCACCACAACGACGTCACAGAGATGCCCAACGCTTGAGAACGACGTGTGAGAGACACACTTGGGCTTTCTGTAACTGAATCCTTAGCGGTAGCAATATTTTCGACACAACGGGCACTTTTTTTGTCTCACTGGCACGGAAACATTTTGTACTTTGCCTGTGGATTAAAATTTTTCCAATAGTAGCTCAATTGTTGAGCTGCTAGGACGATATTGCCGACCATAAATTGGAAGTAGCGCTCTTAACATTGAGGCCACTTACTCCGAATTTCGGTAGTAAATTTTAATAATTTTGACTCGTTCTTGGCTCGTATACATTTCCCTCATGAAATGGCAAACCTTACTAAATTTTAGATGGCACAGGCAGGGATCGAACCCAAGACTTCTGGCATGACAGTCCAACGCTAAAAAAAAATGCTATAACCTCAAATTAAATTCTTTTTACCCGCACAAATGAATATTTTGAATTGACCGTTTTTCCGGAAAAAATTACTCAGCTTAAAAGAAGATTTACCCAATTTTAAACAACTTCAAATCTTTCTATATGTCTTAATAATTTGCTAAAGTTAAAATCACGAAATAGCTACTTTAACTTTTAACAATTTTCTAAATGCTCCGGTTGGGAATTACAATAAATAGGTCCGTTTAAGCATGTTTGCTTTGTTTATTTTCACGAACTGTCTCTGCCTAGACATGTTCGGATGCCCATTTTTTAATACAAAGAAATAAGCAGTTTGATAGTTAGCAAAACAAAAAAGGTTTACAATCTTGGAGTCGCTTAATTGCTAAATATTTGGAAAATTGATACTTAGTAAAATGTTAAGCCCTTAACCATAGGTTTTTTAAAATGTTGCCGTGTTGATTTTAAACGTATTTCGCATTATAAAAAAAAAAACGACTGCAAGATTTTAAGGCACATACTCTTTTTATTAAACTTGACGCTCGATAAATCTAAAAAAAAATTAACAAAAGTTGGTAAAAATTGATTTTCGACTCAAATATCTTTTCAAAAATTTAAGATTATGGCTTCCAACCAATTTTAGCTTATAAGAAATATTGTTTTCAACATTCGGGAAAATTTGGAGAAAAATCGAATTGACAGTTTTTCTTACAAAAAATAAAAACCTAAAAAACAAATTAACAAAAGTTAATAAACATTGATTTTCGACTTAAATATCTTTTCAAAAATTTGAGATTATGGTTTCAAACTAATTTTAACTTATAAGAAATATTCTTTTCAACATTCGATAAAATTTTGAGAAAAATCGAATTGACAGTTTTCTTAAAAAAAAAATAATACTAAAACTTGGTAAAAATTTACTTTCGACTCAAATAGCTTTTCAAACATTAAAAATATTGGCTTCAAACTTATTTTATCTGACAGAAAATATTGTTTTCGATATTCAATCATTTTTTTTATAAAAATCCAACAGTCCGTTTTTTCATAAAAAATAAAATCTACAAAAAATAGTACGCAAATTTGGTAAAAATTAATGTTCGGTTCTCGATATCTCTCAATTTATTTTAATTAATCCAATTTGTATTTGTTTATATAAATGCTACTAAAATTGGTTTTCGCCTAAAAATCTCGTTAACAGAACTAGATTTTGAGATAAAACTATTTCATTATACATATGCAAAATATTGTTGGTAATTTTGAAATTTTTAAGAATAATTCATCTAATAACTTTTTTAACACAACACGAAAACCTACAAACTTTTAAGCAAGACAAATCGACAGACGGGATGGGAAGTTGTCAGTGTGGGTCTCATCCCAGCCTCTTTTTTTTTGTTTCTGAATCAAACTGTCAACTGAATTGTTTTGAAAGTCTTACTAGGTGTAAGAAGCGATATTCTTCAAAGTAAAAAGTAATTGTGTAGGTTCTCAAAACATTCGAGTTGTAAATTCAGTTTTTGAGTTTTATCAACAATATGTAGGTGTAGAGACAGTCGATATTTATATTGCTTGAGCTCGGACAGATTTTCACTTTTCCATAACAATTTAAAACAAAATTTGCTTAGATTTCTTGAATGATTTGTATGCACAATATTCATATAAAGTCGATGTCTTTTCTCGTTCTGGAGATATGGAACAATACAAAATATGTTGTTCACGCTCACACAAAATGTATCTAAATTCAAGGAACATTACAAAATATTTATGACTTATTATTTTGGTATTTTAATAACTATATATCTATGATTTTGCAATAATCTATATTTAATTTTAGATTATTTCAATTTTCATGTGCTCTGCGGGGAATTAAATAACTAAGACATTTCACATTTGTGTCTTTATTTTAAAATTTCAATTAAGCTTTGAAATATGCTACCAGAGACATTAAACATCTTGCAACATCTTTTGATCGGACAGATTTGACTTTTCATGTCAAACACTGTCACAAATTATGTAAACATAAAGGTACCCAACTTTACCTACCCTACAAAGTTTACATATTTTCAAAAATTGTTATCGGCTTATTTAAAGTTCCCTCTTATCAAATCAACATTTAAATTTCAAATAAATTCCCTTCCTTCTTACATAAATTGGTATATATGTATCTCTTTTGGGCTTGGTTATGTTTAAAGCTATGGTAAGACAGTGAACACAGTCTGGAAATAAATCAAATTTAAATGTATTTCACCATCTGACAGCGTTTTCTTTAAAATTGAATTATCTACATTTTATACAAGATGTATCGTTTGTAATCATTGTCATTCCTTAGTCATCTGCTTTCCCTCATCCTTATAGCTATACCAACCCCCTATATACTTCCTGTTCCTGTTGTTCATTCCTATGCACAGAACATCGCAACATCGAAAGGTACCACAACCGTCAACTCCTGCAACATCGCACAAAAACGGAAGCAGAAGCAGTTGCAGGAAGATTTCTCTTCTGTATGTTTTGTTGTTTTAATTTTGTATCCTTAAATAAGCTAAAATTGATAAACTAAGTTATAAGGAACGACTTTGTCGTCATTCATAATACTTTATAGACTTTAGAATTTATATTTTATATTTTATACTTACTCAGTGTATGTACCGTTTGTGTGATTGTAAAAGGAATTATTGAATGAAGATTCATCTGTTGTTGTCAGGATGTAGTCATTGTAGATACTGCCATTTAGTACAATTGACGGGCTTGTTGGTTCTAGCATCTTTAAGTTAAATTTATTTATAGGTACCTACGTCTAAGGTATTCTATAATTGTATGTGAGTATGTATTTATTTACAAAACGAAAATTTATATAATCAGGATCTATATTCACACCGTATCAGTCATTTTGTTCTCCTTTTTTGGGTTTTGTTAAAAGTACATATAGTTTTTGACATATCAGACATTTATATGAGTTGAATTTTTGGTGATACTTGATTTTGATCACCTCGCAATTATTTTTCCATTTGACATGATTTCTCTTTGTGCTCTTCGTCGTTTTCGTCACTAGAAATATAAAAAAGATCCAAATTTAATTAATTAAAAATTGAGACATGCAGGTTTTAATTAATCAACAAATTTGTGTGAACATAAAATTCTACTTAACATTTAAAAAGGCGCGGGGTTGAAGTTATAAAAGGATTTGTTTAAATTAGATTAAAAGGCATTATTCAGTTATGAGTTATGTGTCTTACTGGATGCTGGAGCTTCTGCTAAAAAGGATGAAATTCAAGGAATGTTATATTTTATATACAATCAAGTCTTGTTGAGTTTTATAATACAGATTAAGCTAATTTTTTTAATTAAAATATTTTATCTCGCGAGTTCTTCAAATAAATTTAAATTTATATAAGAGTACCTCCGAAAAACATCCTAATGAAAATTTATATTCGATTTGGAAGCACAGAAGAAGTCAGTTTTAATTTCATTTTATGAAGATAAAACTGACGCAACGTAGAATCGCTTGAAGCTATAGTAACATTCGTTCGCCAAATACATCAAAAATAAAACAAATTAAGTTTTTCAAAATAAGTATCTACATATTTTTCCGTTTTTCGAATGGAATTTGAGGATTTCGAAAAAAAAATATTTGTTTTTATTTTTACATTCAACGTTATCGGTTACTATAAGCCATATTGACAACTTTATGGAACCCTTACAATGCTTTAAGTCATACGCTAGTAAAAATATGTATTTAAAGGCTTTTACGAACAATGAACTATAGTTGATAATGTGAGTGATGTATTGAAATATTAAGCCGCTAGCAACGAATTTGGGACGCATAGGTTTTATCAAAATATTCAATTAATGTGCTTGTTTTATATATATCTATATGAGACTATATACATATGATGGATCAAGGTTATCCTCTTTGAACTGAACAACAAGGATTTTCATAATAGAGTAGAAGAGAAGAATAAGAGTTTAAGAGTTGTTCTTTGTATAGCCCTTGGCTGTTCATCTATAGGACTTTTGTTAGAAAAGTGGAATGAAACTTTTATGAAGTTCTAAGTTAGTGGTGTGAAATTCATTTACCAAAAGTGGATAATTTAAATATGTTCAATGATTTTAACTTTTTCTTTGCTACCGGATTAAAAAAAAAAAAAAAAAAAAAAAAAAATCTTAAATTGAGGAAGTTCAAATTCCTAACATTTAATTCAATAGGTGCCATATTTTGCATAACTCAAGGTCTATAGCCAAAAAAGACCGAACAATTTTTTTGAAGAAAATTAATTTCCCTTTATGGAGCGATGTTACGACTATATAGATGAGGTTTATGGGTTAGTAACGTTGTGACACTTCTTTTTGCACCCAAAAATGGTTTTTGTTGCGATTTGCTTGTCACATTAAACGCGGACATGAACAAATTCTGGAGTTTGTTTGAGTCTCCGAAAAAACTATAATAGAATTCTTTCGTTAATAAGAAATTGCATGATATTTTTTTTTTATTTTTATAACGTCTACGATATATAACGTTTTTCGATATTCGTATCAATTTTTTTATTACGATGTTATGAATGGGTGCTGTGAAATAAGGTGCCATAAAATAACATCGACTATTGGTAATAATTGAGTCTTACAACCCTCAATTATGCATTGGTTATATACATCGGTAATCAGGCCGATCTGCGGCACTGGAAACCCTACTTTACCTAACACCTCTTGATATACTTAGCAAACAAATAGCTGCAAGCTGTGCTATTCACCTTAAAACTTGGTCGCAGTGTGTTAACAACACCATTGGACACTCCGTAATTCTTAAGTATGTAGAATCAATTCCAAAGCACACAGGCTACACCATTCCCTAACTGCAATTCAACAGAAACGTCCAGATTTCTGTACCTTCCAGATTTTTCTGGGAAGATAAGACATTCCTGAAAACCGAATAAATCCACTTTTACACAGATGGATCAAAAACAAATGAAGGGTTTGTTGGAAACGTTTACTCTGAAAGACTGAAATTTAGTATCTCATTCCGCCTTCTCAACCATTGTAGTGTTCCAGGTGGAACTTTTGGCGATAAAAGAAATCTTGTTCTGACTTAAAGAAAACGTGATATCAACCTCTGATATGCGTATTTTCTCAGAGAGTCAGGGCGCTATCAAATCTCTTTGCTCTGTCTCTGCAAAACTGTAAGGCAGATGAACTCGCCAGAAATGGTTAGTTTCAGTAATGCTGGCAAATTAATCGCTAAATGTAAAATATTGCTAAGACGCTATGAATAAGGCAATCATCAAGTGGAATAACATCACCACGTGTCAGGTCACAAAACACATCTGGTGTACACTAGATTTAAAGCACTGAAGGTGACTGCTATCTCTAAGCAGTTCGCGTATAAGCTCGATAATCGGTGTCATAACCGGGCACTGTTTAATATGAAAGCACGCCACGTGGCTAGGCGTATTCTCAAATGATCAATATTAACATTATCAGTCTTTCAGTCTTCGTTTCGTGAGGTACTCAAACTGGTCTCATTGAGCTTAGAAGAAAGCCTCAAGCTTTATGTGGTATCACAATGGGCCATTAAAGTTGCCTAGGTGTGTTCTACTCCACCATGGACAGCCACTTTAACCCAACCTAATATATCTACGTGGTACCCGTGGCATGATGGTTAGTGCGTTAGACTGTCATGCGAGAGGTCTTGGGTTCGATCCCTGCCTGTGCCACCTAAAGATTTTTTTCACGGGTACTGCCTCTTGCGAGGAATTGACAAATTCTCCAAGAGTAATTCTTGTCATGAAAAGTGCTTTCTCGAATTAGCCGTTCGGAATCGGCATATAAACTGTAGGTCCCCTCCATCCCTGCAATTACTCGCACACAGGAATGGTTGAGAGTTGTAAGTCACTAGGCCCTGGTTCTTCATGGACTGTTGCGCCACCTAATTTATTTTATTTATTTTAATATATCTACATACGTACAACATAAAGCTAAAAGCTAATTTCCGGTTTTCAGTTCTACCTTCGGTTTTTGATGGTTCGACTTTTGTTTTCGTAGCACCAAATCAAGAAAAAAAATATTCAAAATGCATATTCTATATAATATAATTCTATAATTGTAACCTTTTATCAATATTGCCTAGCGTGTTAATAAAATTTGTCGTTTCCCATGTAGTCGTTCTTTAATCGGCTTTAATTAATTAAGTTTCTAAAAAATTGTGTTGCTCTAAATTATGAGGTTATGAACATAAATTAAATAAATGTATCCGCTGCTGAAGTTCCAAAACCAATTAAGCACAGTCTACAAATTATCATCAGTTTAATTTTGATACCAATATTTCAGACGAAGATTGTCAAGTACAGATATTCTTTTTAAGCTACACTTCACGAATGTGCAATGCCTTACTTGGCCTAATACACTTCATATACTTTGTTTTCTTATGTGGCCAGGACTGTGTGTCACCCTGTATAATATAAAACATGTACATGTGGAAATGTATACATATTATAGATGGGAATCACACGTATGAATGGTATCACTTGGTTAAAAAAGGCAATATTGGCTGCGTTCAATCTCGAGTTGGATAGGCTATCTGAGATACGAGTACGTGGATTTTTAAATACTTTATTGAACGAGTTGGATGCCTTAATTGAGATAGCTGGCAAAAAAAAGGCAACTTATAGCTGTTCACAAAAAAACAGATAAACATTTCTATTTTCAGGTCCAAAATTCTTGTAAAACAAAAGATTCAAAGGATAGTTTTAATAATTCACCGGATGCTTACCAAAAAACACATACATTTCAAATTAATTTTCGGGCTCCTTCAAATTCAACAGCTGTTCTGTCAGATAGCCACATGAACCAGAAATTCTTAGACACCTTTGGATTCCTATTTTGTTTCAGAAAAGTTGCTCTTTTACACGTAAAACACTATCAAAAATGTATCTGGAAGCCCTATCTGGCTGAAGAAGAACAAGAAATGGATTTAATAATATTTATCACTCATCGTCAAAAATTTCAATGAATAATATTTCAAGGGACGTCAAATGACTTCCTCTTAAACATTTATTACATTTTTTACATTTTTTTCTGTCTTCTGATTACAAGGAAAAGGAATACAAAAAAGTCAACAGAAATTTATAAATAAATGTTGACATGCAAAAATAGTTTCGACAAATGATTCTTCAAAGTGCCAGAATACGAGAAAAAATTGATTTGACATCAAAATGTTATATGATATTTTTCAAAGGCAGTTAAAGTCCTTTAAATGAAATCTCAATATAAAAAAATACAAAAGAAGTTGTTGAAGAATTTCTATTTTCTCTTTTTATAAAGGGTGGTCCAATCATTACATACGATCATCTCAAACGTCAAATTGTATTGTCCAATTCTTTTTGATATTTCTTTGTTGAGTTTGTGAAAAATTCAAAAAAGTAGAGGTACACGTTTACACAATTGAGGAGCACGGTGTGATTGTTGAAGAGCTTTGTGGAAATATTGTTTTGCGATGATATTCTCTAACAAGCAGAATTGCCACATATATTTGTCAAATTGAAAATTTTGACATTTCTCGATGTTTCAAGGTCCCTAGAGTCGAAATAAAAGATTTTTAGAAAGATGTCTGTGCGTGCGTGTGTACGTACGTTCGTACGTCCGTACGACTAAAATATGATTTCATCTCCAAAACAATTTTGTGCAACGAAGAATAATGTTTTTGACATCTGATAAAATTTTGAGAAAAATCTAATTGACAGTTTTTTTTATAAAAAATAAAAACCTAAAAAAAACATTACTCAAAGTTGGTAAAAATTGAATTTCGACTCAAATATCTTTTCAAAAACTTAAGATTAAGGCTTCAAACTTATTTTATCTTATAAGAAATATCGTTTTCATCATTCTGAAAAATGTTGAGAAAAATCGAATTGACAGTTTTCTTACAAAAAATAAAAACCCAAAAAAAAAATTTTAAAAGTTGGTAAAAATTGATTTTTGACTCAAATATCTTTTCAAAACTTTGAGATATTGGTTTTAAACTACTTTTATCTTTCAAAAAATATTGTTTTTAACATTCAGTAAAATTGTGAAAAAAATCGAATTGACAGTTTTTTTTACAAAAAATTAAAAACCAACAAAAAAAATTAACAAAAATTGTTAAAAATTGATTTTTAACTCAAATATCTTTTCAAAAATTTGAGATAATGGCTTTTTTTAACTAATTTAAATTTATAAGAAATATTGTTTTCAACCATAGGAAAAATTTTGAGAAAAATCGAATTGACAGTTTTTTTGACAATTGATTTTTTTTGATTTTCGACTCAAATATCTTTTCAAAACTTTGAGATATTGTCTTTAAACTACTTTTATCTTTAAAAAAATATTGTTGTCAACATTCAGTAAAATTTTGAAAAAAATTAAATTGACATTTTTTTTACAAAAAATTAAAAACCGAAAAAAAAATTAACAAAAGTTGGTAAAAATTGATTTTCGCCCCAAATATCTTTTCAAAAATTTGAGATAATAGCTTCTAACTAATTTTAACTTATAAGAAATATTGTTTTCAACATTCGATACAATTTTAAGAAAAATCGAATAGACAGTTTTTTTTTACAAAAAATAAAAACCTAAACAAAAAAACAATAATAAAACTTGTAAAAAATTACTTTCGACTCAAATAGCTTTTCAAAAATTACAAATATTGGCTTCAAACTTATTTTATTTCACAGAAAATATTGTTTTCGATATTCAGTAATTTTTTTTATAAAAATCCAACAGTCCGTTTTTTCATAAAAAAATAAAATCTACAAAAAATAGTACGCAAATTTGGAAAAAAATTGATACATATAGACAAACTTTTAAGCAAGACAAATCGACAGACGGGATGGGAAGTTATCAGTGTGGGTCGCATCCCAGCCTCTTTTTTTTTTTAATATACGGCAAAATAAATTGATATTACATAAAAGGGATTTGATTTATTCCTTTCGGTACGCCAGTGGTACAGAACAAAGAATATTTATATGTACACGTACCACTCGCGTCCCGAAAGGATTAATCATAATTATCCAATTAATATTTAACTTAATATAGGAACTTATTGTATAATTGGTCCAATTTGTCGAATTGCAAAGTTTGATGTTTCTCGACGTTTTAAGGCGCATAAAATCTAAATCAAAGATTTTAAAATAAATTTGTTTCTGTGCGCGTAAACGTACATCCGTACATCCGTAATCAAGTCGAATTGCAGTACCGATAACGCTGGCGACTTCAATACAAATTCATATTATATTCATAATGTGAAGTTATGCTTAATTAATACAATTTTGAAAAAAAAATTCAACTAACGGTTTTTGTATACATAACAAATAAGTGATGGAACGAAGATTAGCGTTGTTGACATCTAATTAAACTTTGAGAAAAATCAAAGTAACGTTCTTTCATTTGCGGTAAGAATCTGCAAAAAATACGACGCAAAATTTGTAAAAGTTGATGTACCATTCGTATTCGTATTGACTTTAAAATTATTTCATTGTATGCAAAATATTGTTATTAATGTAAGATAATGTTGCAGAAAAAATGCTGCTAAAATTGATACAAATTGGTATTCGATTAAAAATGTCGGGACCAAAAAAAGATATTGGCTTAAAAAAAATTAGCTATTTACTAGCGAATCTAAAATTGTAACCCTTCTTTCCGTTTTGCTAACTAGTAAATTGCTAACTCCCTTTTATTAAATAAAGGGCATCCAAACATGTCTAAACAGTGACAGTTCGTGAAATAAATAAAGCACAGTCATAAAATGACCAATTATTTAGTATAGGAAGTTGAAACCAAAACAAATGATTTTGTTTTTTGTTGTTCATTGTACTGTTAAATATTTATTTTTAACTTCCCATATAGGAAGTTATTCAGCCCTATCATGAATTCCATCGTAATCGGAAATTTTTACGAATCCCGAAAAACTGTATCATGAAATCCGTTCGTAGTGGAAAATCTCATACAATTTTGCATTACGAACGGATTTCATGATACAGTTTTTCGGGATTCGTAAAAATTTCCTATTACGATGGAATTCATGATAGGGCTGATTGTAATGGGTCCGATTTGTCAAATTGAAAATTTTGACATTTCTCGTTTCAAGGACCCTAGAGTCGAAATAAAAGATGTTTAGAAAGATGTCTGTGCACGTCCGTCCAAATACAATTTGGATGAATGAAATTAATTTGAGAGATATCGCGAACCGAACATCAATTTTTTAAAAATTTGCGTACCATATTTTGTAGATTTTTTTTTTTTTTTATGAAAAAAACGGACTTTTGGAGTCTTATACAAAATTATTAAATATCGAAAATTATATTTTCTGTGAGGTAAAATAAGTTTGAAGCCAATATTTTTAATTTTTGAAAAGCTATATGGGTCGAAAGTAAATTTTTACCAAGTATTAGTACCTTTTTGTTTTAGGTTTTAATTGTTTGTAAAAAAACTGTCAATTTGAATTTTCTCAAAGTTTTATCGAATGTTGAAAACAATATTTCTTATAAGATAAAATTAGTTTAAAGCCATTATCTCAAAGTTTTGTAAAGATATTTAAGTTGAAAATCAATTTTTACCAACTTTTGTTAATTTTGGTTTCAGTTTTTATTTTTGGTAAAAAAAAATTTCCCGAATGTTGACAACAATCATTTTTTAAAAGATAAAATTAGTTTAAAGACAGTATCTCAAAGTTTTGAAAAAATATTTGAGTCGAAAATCAATTTTTACCAACTTTTGTTAATTTTTTTGTATGTTTTTAATTTTTTTGTAAAAAAACTGTCAATTCGATTTTTTCAAAATTTTAACAGATGTTAAAAACGTTATTCTTCGTTGCACAAAATCGTTGAAAAGATAAAATCATTTTTTGTTCTTAATTTTTTTTTTCAGTTTTTTTGACTTTTAAAAAGAACCGTTTATTGGAATTTTTCCCAAAAATATATTTGTATAGTATCACATTACAATATATAATATAAATTTTAATTTAAGTCTCTAGCATTATTGGTTCGTGAGATATTTAGGGTTATAATCAAAATTTTCACCCACAAATCAACTGTTTTAAGTAAACTTAGCAGGACATTTTTGTAGGATATGGATTTATCAAATTAATAAAAGTTAAAGTTTTCATTTCTCATTCCGTGGTTTTAACTTTAGCAAAATGTTAAAAGATAATAATTTATTAAAATGGTTTAAAATTAGCTACAAATCACCTTTTTAGCTAAGTAAATTCCTAAAAATGGATTTAACAATTTACTATACCGTTTAAAGTTTTACGCCAAACTTATTTTACAAAATGTAAAATGTTGTTGCTTTTTTTTAGATATATTTTTAGAGAAATTTAGAAAAATTCAATTGACAACTTTTTTTACGAAACACGAAAACCTAAAAAAACAACAACAAATTGAGATGAAATGGTTTCGACTCAAGTATTATGAAAACAAAAAAAAATATTGATTGCAAATTTATTTATATCTAACAAAATATTGCAAGTAATATTTTGTAAAAGTTTTAAACAAATTGATAGACGGGCATGGATGGGAAGTCATCAGTGTTGGTCGCATGCCAGCCTTAAGCGTCGCAGTTAAATGGAACGAATTTATAAAATTTAAGCAACTGATTTTGAAAATATGCCTGGAAATATTTTCCGCTTATAATATTGTATGCAGTTTTGTATTCAAGTTTTATTTATCTATTTGAATGTGTATGTTGATATTTTAACTTTTATTTAAGTAATATTTATTTAAATTTTGCTTGTCATGAGAGAATAAAATTTCAATTAACAAAATAAAAATGTATACTTATTTGCATAACTACAAGATTAATAAACAATACATTATTTTATTGTATTTGGATTTAATAAACTGTGGAATTTATGTCTACATATTAATATTTCTGATTTACAGTCATATATACATATAAAACAATTAAATGAAAATTTAAGATAATAATTGATATGACTTTAAATAAAAACAAATATTTGCATTGTGTATCTGAAGGTATTTTTGTTGAATAATTTAATTTGTAATCGATTTTTTAGTTATTGTTTTCATAAACATATCAATTAATGTATAAATATGAAAATATTTAAAATTAAATTTTTTAATAACTTAAAAATATAAATTAATAATCATAAAAAGAGACGAGGATGCTGCCACCTGCCATTTGTGACCTTAAAACTTTTTTGTAATAACCCAATTTGTCGTTTAAAGAACTTCAAAAAGTATTCAAATAAAAATTGAAGTTTAAGTTGTTTGAAAAAAATGATGTCAATTTTATTTTTTTAAATAACCTCAAAAATACTCACAGCAATATTTTTTGTTTAAGTTAAAATAAGTTTGAAGTTCCAATAGGTTTCGTTATCCTGAAAATATGTAATTCTAAATAAAATTTTTAGTAGCATTTATTTTAGAATTTCAAAAACTCTCAACTCGATTATTTTAAGAACTATGGCAGATTTCGAAAACCTTATTTTTTATTGCATTTAATTGTTTTTAGGGTAATATCATTTCTTGTTCCAAAGAACTTTGAATTGACAAAAAATTTTGTTTTCATTAATAAAAACTGTAGATTGATTTTTTGGTAAATTTATACCAATATTTTGTGTGCAATCTAAAATTTTATGGAATTCAAAAACGTTATTGGTTCGTGAGATATTTAGAATTATATTTTAACTTTTCCTTTTCTTGAGATCTCATTACAATTTATGGTAATCGGTTCATATTAAAAATTTGGCATTTCTCTACGTTTCAATTGCTATAGACTGTAAAAACACAGTCATATCTCAAGAACCAGCAGATTTTATTATCTGAAAAAAAAGAGGCTGGGATGCGACCCACACTGATAACTTCCCATCTTGTCTGTCGATTTGTCTTGCTTAAAAGGCTTTCGTGTTTTGTTAAAAAAGTGGTCAGTTGAATTATTCTATAAGATTTAAAAATTACCAACAATATTTTGCATTAGATGAAATAGTTTGATTTAAAAATCTATTTTTGTGAATGAGATTTGTAGTGGAACGCCAATTTTTACCAATTTTAGTAGCATTTCTTAAAAAAAAATGATTTCTTATATAAACAAATACAAATTGGATGAATAAAATTAATTTGAAATCAATATCTTCTATTGTTCACGAGATATTGAAAACCGAACATCAATTTTTACTGAACGTCGAAAACAATATTTTCTGTGAGATAAAATAAGATTGAAGCCAATATTTTAAATTTTTGAAAAGATTGTTGAGTCGAAAGTAAATTTGTACTAAGTTTTAGTCTTGTTTTTTTTTTTAGGTTTTTATTTTTTGTAAAAAAACTGTCATTTCGACTTTTCTTAAAACTTTACCGAATATTGAAAACAATACTGCTTATAACACAAAATTATTTAAAAGACAATATCTTAAAGTCTTGAAAAGAGTTGAAAATTAATTTTTACCAACTTTTAGTAATGTTTTTTTAGGTTTTTATTTTTGGGTAAAAAACTGTCAATTTGATTTTTCTCAAAACTTTATTGAATGTTGACAACAATATTTTTTAAAATATAAAATAAAGTTAAAAGTTAATATCATAAAGTTTTGAAAAGACATTTGAGTCGAAAATAAATTTTTACCAACTTTTATTAATATTTGTATATTTTTTGTTAAAAAACTGTTTATTCGATTTTTCTTAAAGTTTAACAGAATGATTTAAATAATATTTCTTATAAGATAAAATTATTTGGAAGCCATAATCTTAAATTTTCGAAAAGATATTTAAGTCGAAAAACAATTTTTACCAACTTTGAGTAATGTTTTTAATAGGTTTTTATTTTTTATAAAAAAAAACTGTCAATTCGATTTTTATCAAAATTTTTCCAGATGTTAAAAACATTATTCTTCGTTGCACAAAATTGTTTTGGAGATGAAATCATATTTTAATCGTAAATTTTTCGAGGTAAATACATTGTTTTTCAATTTTTTGATTTATAAAAAAACTGTTAATTGGCATTTTTTCCAAAAACATATTTCTTTGGTATCACGTTACAATATATAATATAAAATTTAATTCAAGTCTCTAGCGTTATTGGTTCGTGAGATATTTAGGGCTAACCAAAAAAAAAAACACCACGCAATTTTCTTGAGAGCCCTTTCTGCATCTTTCAGCATTATTATCTGTATACCAAAATTTATTTGAAGTCGTTATGGCTGACAAAATAAGGTAGATCAATCTTTCTAAAATCCAAAGATTTAGATTCTAGGGACATTGAAACGTCGAAAAATGTTAAGACCCTTAAATATAATATTATGATTTGCGAAAAATTTTTTATTTTTCAAAATGATAAATAGACCAAAATTTGTCTGAGAAATGTTAAGTGAAATTCAAAATAATTTGTAACAGTTTTTCCTGACAAAACATAATTTTTACCACTAGGAAGCAGCTTTTAAATAGAGAAGTACCCAATTTAAGAAAAAAACGTTTAATCTTAAATTTAAAATAATTTTTGAATTTGGGTCTAAAAGTCAAAAATGTTTTAGATAAGCGTCTTAGGAAATCCTTACTGATAAAAAGAATAATAAAACTCTGCCTGATATTTTCTGATTCCTCCTAGTAAATTTGAAGAAGTCTGTTTGTATAGTCAACTACTAAAAGTCCTTTAACATCACCATCAATGAAGTCTTAATATTTAGGTCCATGAGAACTAGGTATTCACACAGACTACAAAGAGGAACATTCCAACACACACTTTATATTTTGTTCTCCCTAAAGTACTGCTGGCATAAAGCATAAGTCATTAAGGAACTTTATAGTCAATATCCCAGTTGAAAACTCCAAAAATAGGTCATGTGCAAGTTGATTTATCCTTTATTTCCTTGGAAATGATGCATATATTGAGGACTGGTAAAGGTTATGAATGAGTAAAGTATGCTTTGCATTCACTGTTTACAGTTCACACAAGTATTACGGTACCTATGTCGTCTATTGTGCATAGGACATGACTTTAGTTCAACAAGTTTTAATTTGTCCCAAGGATAAACCGAAACACGTGCTGTATATATTGTTAGGTAAAACTTTTGTTCCTCAAAATTTCCAAGTTTATCATTTCAACAATGTATTTTGCATAATAACTGAATCTCTTTGAAATAAACAATATTTGTTTAATTTGTAAGTTTTATTGTCAGCAGAAGGTTAAAGAGTGAAGTATATTGAATTTTTGTTTACTCAGTTAATCTTACAAAGTCTTAACACCATTAGTTTATTTACAGAAATGGTAAAAGTTTTCAAAAATCCCTAAAAAAATGATAAGGCCCGTTTACTTCACTACTGTTTTTTTTTTTTTCTAAACTAAACTGGTAAAAAAAATTACGTTTTTAATGATTAAGATGTCCTAAATTCGAATTTCGCCTTTAAATTTTTCCATAATATCAGGTTTTTAAAATAAGCCCCTTTGAAAATGCTAAAAACAAATAGAACAAATACAAATATTTATTAACAATACATTGTATAATGATTTTGCAAAGTACAAAACTTTCTCTTCCAGATGCAATTTAAATCATTTTATTTTTTATTTATTTTCTGGAAGTTCTGCTGATTTCTAATCCAAAATTTAATTTTAACATTTGGCTCAAATTTTAGAAATACTGGTTTTGAACATTATTTTTATATATTTTTTAATATATTTCAAAAACTTGATAAAAAAGAATTCTGTAGATTTGTTATAAGAATAAAACTGACTTTCAAACCGATTTGCCTTTTTTGTTGAACACCGTTTAACATACATTGTAATGAAGATTTTTTTAACACAATATAAATAAACAATATAATAATATTTTAACTGAATATTGAAGAAAAAGGTTATAGATTTGGGAAATTGTCTCAGTAATAGAATGATCGCCTATCGGTTTCAAAGCTCTTTTTTAAATCTATCCAAAAGACTCAAGTGTGTTATAAGAGTACCATCCCAAATATGAGAATTAGACTCGAGTTTTGGACGAATAAAAGCTTTGAAAAATATAGCCAAATCAGAAGGGATACAAAACTTCTTGCATAGTCGGAGAAAACCTAACTACTTAGAAGCATATTTGCCAAAAGATGGCTTTTGATGCACATATCCAGATTTGAAAGCTGTTCAGTCTCCTCTGTGCAAATACGTTACGTTTTTTTCGACAGTAGACAGTATTGAGTTTTGGAAGCATTACATTTTACGCGGTTATTGATTCCCCATTGGACAATGCTGTAAAGATCAGAATTTAATGAACTCACCACATGCAGCCGTTGGTAGTCCACATCCGAAAAACAAGCGAAACAATTAAGTGGGTAAAAGGTTTCAGACAAAAGATCATTCATAAAAATAAAGAAGAGTTTCGGAGACAAAACGAATCCCTGGGACATCGTTTATTTTATGGAAATCAGATTTTAATCCGTTCAATACTACTTGAATTGAACGGTACAAAAGGTAAATTCTAACCAAACAAAGAAGAGATTCATGAATACCAAAAGCACGTATTTTCTATAAGAAAGCTTGATGCGAAACTCTATCAAGATGCCTTTGAAATATCAAATGCAATAATCTTACTTTTTACAAAATGATGTCAAGATTTGTTCAACTGTTCAGTGAGATAAACCATAATATCACCAGTGGACTTACTGTTACCTAGATGAAAATTTATCAGCGTTTTCATGACTTTGAGAAGTAGGGCGACGTTAATGCAATTAGACAATAGTCAGAAGGTGAGGAGGAGTCGCCTTTTTGAAGGACAGGCTGGACAAATGCTGTTTTCCATGCACTAAGAAAAAGAGACCTGTAGAGTATAGGAAAGATTTGAAAGCTTACGCAGTGGGTTTGCCAGCGTTGAAGAACAACTCTTCAGCACAATAGCAAGGATACTATCAGAGCCAGTGGATTTGTGTATGTAAAAATCTGTTAGTACTCTAGCAACTGTACGAGTGCGAAGGATGATTCATCTAAAAAATCGTTTATGCGTTCAAGAACAGGAGTAGTCATGACACTCATTAGCAGCATCGGATTAACAGCAAACTGTGCTGCAAGCAGATTTTCTTTATCAATCAAGTTTACAAAAGGAGTGTCATTTGAAACTATCGTAGAAACCGATGATGATGTAGAGTTGCGCACGTTTTTTTACAAATAACCAGAAATGTTTACTACCTTTGGGACATAATTATATATATTTTTGCAGTGATTTCTGGTCATGCAAAAATATAATACGTTGAATATGGCCGTTATAGGTCTTTGTGGCTTGTTTAAACTTATTCCGGTGTTCATCAGTGGGATTGACTTTATAAATCCAGAAATTTACATTTTTGATCAGCCATCACAATACACAATTTAATTTTTCTCATTTTAATGAAGCTCCAAAAGTGACAGCTTTCTATATAGCAGACTATTCAAAATGAAAACTATAAATTTGACCGCATCATTATTTGATGTGTCGTAGTAAGAATACCGAGACGAAACGAAAATATATATACCAAATTTTGATAGAATGAAATTCTGTAAAGCTGTTTTGAATTATGGAACTCTCCATCTTAAAGCAATATAAACCTGATATTTTGATTAAAGCTTAAACACTTGTAGATACCTTCTCTTAAATAGGTTTTCTTTGGAAATTTGTTTGCATGGCGAAGTGATAAAGCTCATAATCATATTGTATTGAATATGGCACAATACATTGTACCTGGTGTACCAGCATTTATCCACCCAACAGGTAGTAAACAAAACCCACAATTTATCGACATATGCCAATTTGACATATGTATAAACACAATGCTTTATTGTTGTCATAATATAACATTTATGTTTTCTATAGGCTATATCAAAGGTACGAGTATATATGAGCTATAAAATCAACCCGTATAAATTCCAATTTTAAACCGTGGAAACAAAACAATATTAATTTTACCTTTTCCTCTTTGTTTTTTATTAAAATGCTTGTGAACATAAAAACAATAAACATTTCATATTTTCTGTTGTTTTCATTTTATTTTATAAATCGAATATTAAAATCCGAACATTTTATTACATATCAAACATTCAGATTTTGCTCTGTAGCTCGTAAACTCATATAACATAATCTAAAACATTTAATATACATATGTATGTACATATGTAAGTAAGAGATTTGGTGTGATATTATATTTGTAAAGTACACAGAACATATTAACTACGTGTGTATATTTATTGATATATATTTTATGTAGCACCGTTCTATTGTTTGTTTCCAGCTTCTTTAATATTGGAAACAAAGTTCTGCATATATTGTTAAAGGGTGTTTTTGTTAAGAGATAAATACTTCGTAGAGGAAGGTATTCTTTTGACATTTAACACTTATGTCAGTTATATCTCTGTCAAATTCGTTAACTTCTTAAAGAGTTCATTGAATTCGTTCTAATCATTTGAAATTAAAGTATTTTGTCGGAGATAATCTTTTTCAGAGCTGTCACTTGATTTGTGCTCAGTTCATAATGAATGTGCTTACTTATTGAACAACAACGTCTGCATATCGTGCAAATCTATCACCAAAATAGGAAAGCACGTAACGCGGCTAGGCAAGGCATACTCTCAAATGACTTTTGGAGAAGCTGTATGGACGAGGAAGACGAGTAAACCTTCTCTGTATATACCCTGCACTAGCTCAAAAACGCAAGAATTACCTAGGAGAATTCTTCTTTAACGATCTAAATCGTATTAGCATAATCAGCCTCTCACGTTTCGTAAGAAAGCCTGAAGATTCACGTGGTTTCACAATGGGCTATTAAACTGGCCTTAGTGCTGGCCTAACCTAACCTAACTTTTCACCAAAATAATGGCCAGCTTTGCGAGACGCAACGAAACAATTCTTAATGAACGCATTATCTCGCGTCGAGGGCCAGTGAATGGATGGCATGGTTTCCAAGATCGTGTGTTTCAAAACGGCTGTACTATTGTTTGTGGGGTTATGTGAAGCCGCTTGTCTACGCAGATAAGCCCGAGGCGACGCTTTGTAAGTGCTCGGCTATAATTTATTCGAGCTATGCTGCGGTGGCCACTAGACCGAAACCATTTTAAAATATAATCACGAACCCTTATCTTTATTTTAACCATAAAATTAGTTATATGGATTTCATTTCTTCTTGAAAAATACGCGTCTAAAAAAACACACTTTACATCTTTACTTAGAACTTGTAGTGAGGTGAGAATTCTAATTTTAACCTTCAGAAGCTGTACTTTCTATCTTAACTATCTAACTTATCTAAACTATCGGAGATTAACAGACACAAGCCAGTTACAACACTTAAAAGCTTGTGTGTTGCTTCCTAAAGGTCTTTATTTTAGTTGCATACGTATTACATACATTAGAAACAAAACTCAGAAATGTGTCCTTAATACTCGTATATCCATAATTAATAATGGTTTTGTTTGACAGAAAGTTTTATGACATTGGAGGGTCCGACATCACACACACTTTTTATTAAATAAGGCTGTATACTTATTCCTAGGTTCATAAGCATAGACATGCAACTTTATATTTGTCCTCAAAGAAAATAATAATTAAATGGTGTCACGTAGTAGGTTTATAGGTATGAACGGTTAACAGGTCCTTTTCGCGAAACTATTCGTTCGTCAAAAGTTTTCTTTCATCAGTAAATTACTTGTATCACGTGTTGCGCGTCATTTGGCGCTGGCTGATGGAACCACATGTGGGTAACATTTAGTACCTTCCAATTATAAGGCACGTAAAAGTTATATTTAGTAATTATGTATGTCTTTACGCTGCCACCAACCATTGACAGTAACATTCTAATCATCATAATTTTTGACATTTTAGCTTGTGGGTGGTTATTATCGCTAAAAATGTTACAGTTCCGTTGATTGACTTAGCCATTAGCAGAAGATTATAATGATCACTATAAAAGGCACGTTTATAAACATACCACACATAAAAATGTGTGTGTTTTGAAGTGCAAAACAAAAATAAAAAGAAGAGTTTTTAGGACAATTGTGATGAATTGTCGAACCGAACAGGCAGTAATGTTAATTCAAGTGATCTCAGAAAATGTAAATTTCGAAATTGAGCATTTCTTCTACGAAATCTATAAATTATGTTTCTTAAATATAAGGATATTGAAAAATTTAACTGTTAGCTGTTTTCTCTTGAGTTATTTTTGAGAATTTTATCAATACAGAAATATTTTTGTTAGAACTTTTATTTTTGTACAAAAAAGGTTTTAAATGTTAATGTTAGAAAAATATATCCATCAAGGTTTATATGGGATAAAACAGCTTCAAACATATTTAAGTCCATAATTGATTATAAGTATTTTTGTTCTTGTATGTTCTTTTTCAATGTTAAATGCTAATGGTAAATTACATATTTCTTTGTTCTCAATATACTTCAGCCGAATATAATTAGTTACTAATTTTAAGTCGTTTCTTGTTTATGTTTTCCATTATTGTAAAAATAAATTGGTCATTGGATTTTTATAATAAAATTAACTAAACTTTTCTTGCCTTCGGGATATTTTTGCTGAAAACCAATGTCTACCAATTTTTAGTAGGTTTTAATTTTGTTGATAAGAAAATACTGTCAATTATATTCTTCATGAAAAAAAAATAAAATAATGTTTTGTAAATAGTGAAATGTGAAAACCAATTTTTACCAAAAGTTTGTAGTTTTGTTTAATCATTTTTTTTTAAGAAAAATAATGTCACATCAATTTTCCTATTAATTTTACCAAATGTTAATAAGAATACTTTGTATACCATGAAACAAGTTTGAAGTGAAAACCTTACTACGATATTCAAGTTGAAAATAATTGTATACCAATTTTTAGAAGAATTTTTGTTTTTTGTCTTTCCAGCAATTGCCGAAAGCTTCTTAATGACCGGCAGTATGGCTTTCGTATTCCTTACATCGCTTTGGAGTAAAAAATATTATTGCACTTGATGTTTCAAAGGCAATTGATAGAGTTTGGCCTCAAGCTCTCTTATTGAAAATGCGTGGATTTGGTATTGGTGAATCTTTTCTTTGTTAGGTTAGAAATAACCTTTCGGACTTATATATTGAAGTAGTATACCCTTGTTCTTCGCATATGGACTACGAACGGAAGCGAATGATAAGCTCATTAAATTCTGATCTTATTAGCATTGTTCAATGAGGTATTAAAAACCGTGTAGAATTTAATGCTTCGAAAACTCAATGATGTCTACTGTATAGGTATTCAAAATTGCCAAAAATTGTGTTTAGGTTTTCTCCGACTATAATTAACAAACATTTTATTCGTCCAAAATTCGAGTATAATTCACATGTTTGGGCTGGTGGCCCAATAATGTACTTGAGTATTTTACATAGAATTGAACAAAGAGCTTTGGAAATGGTAAGCAATCGTTCTATTACCGATACATTTTCTATTCTTAAACACCGTTCGTAAGGTTTCATGCCTATCATTGTTTTATCGACATTTTCACAAACAATGCTCTAGTGAACTAGACAGTTTTATTCCTCCCCTCATTAAATTCAATCGTAATACCTGTACTTCTTTATCAGTTTACCCTTCTTCGGCCGCACTACACGAATGTAGAACGCTTTACCAGGCTCAATATTTCACACTCATTACAATGTGCAGACATTCAAAACTAATATGCACCGGTATCTCCTTTCTAATCCTGTCCTGCCTTCCTAATTGTTCGCGCTGTGTTTAATCATTATAAGGGTATTCATAACCCTTTTAAAGGGCACTCAATATAAAAAAACAGCACTCAATTTTAATTTAGTACCCGTGATGTGATGGTAAGTGTGTAGGACTGGCATGCTAGATGTCTTGGGTTTAATCCTTGTCTATGCCACCTTAAGTTTTTTAACTTCCCATAGAAAGTTATTGTAACCGGTCCGATTTGTCGAATTGAAAATTTTGATATTTCTCGACGTTTCAAGGTATCTAGAGTCGAAATAAAAGATTTTTAGAGAGATGCCTGTGCATGCGTGTGTACATACGTTCGCGATGCAGAAAGAACAAATTGCGTAATAATATAAATATCTCGCGAACCAATAACGCTAGAGACTTAAATTAAATTTTATATAATATTATATTTTATAAGGATAACGTTTTTGACATCTGGTAAAATTTTGAGAAATATCGAATTGACAGTTTTTTAACGAAAAATAAAAACCTAAAACAAAAAATGTATAAAAGATAGTAAAAATTGATGTTCGACTTAAATCTTAAATCTTTTCAAAAAGTTAGGGTTAACCAAAATGTTCACCTTTTTTTAAACTGTACGTACGAGCGTATGAACGTGCATACACACGCACTCACAGACATCTTTCTAGGAGCCTTGAAACGCCGTGAAATGTCAACATTTTTAATATGACAAATCGGACCTATTACAATAACTTCCTATTTGAAGTTAAAAATGTGAAAATAGCTTAAACTTTTGTATCACTGAAATGAACAATGCCGCAATGTTTCAAGTCTTTTGTTGGCTTAACGTTTTTATATATGTATATCTCAACACGGTTGAATATTTTAACCGCTCCGTTTTTCCTTACCAATTTTTTTTTCTTAAACCAATAAGCACCGATATCTTCCTCTATTAACTTTTTATACATTCAATAATAATTTATCATTTTTTCACTACACTTTGTAAAGAACTATTAAACCTTGGTTGCTAAATTTCAGGAGTTTATAAGCGAATTATTAAACTGGACGATTTTACTACTTCAAGGACTGTCTGTTAGTATTGGTCCTTTTACCTTCAGAATTAAACGAACTTAAAATAATTCTTTAAATTGTAAAGAAGAACTTTTAAGTGATTGCCTTATCGGACAATATTGCGTGGCAGTATCTGTGTATCAATATAACACAATGGAGAAACTCTTACAAAATACTTTAAACGAGGTTAATAATATGAAAGATCTGTTGGACTTAATGCTAATTCTCACAAAAACGAAATTGCCTTCTTCAAATGTAAAATGCCACTTAAATTCTCAAGATCAAGCAATATATACATAAGTATGTCTTATACTTGGAACAGAATTTATTGAATTCCAAAAAAATCCATTGGAAATGAATGGGGTATGTATACAAACCGATCCTTACACATGGAGCCAAAGTATCACAGACTACGCTGGATGCAGCAACAAACCCCTACTTATGTATGGCCTCTCAAAGCATAATGTTCTGTACCATCTAACTGTCTGCTCAAAGCATTTCTATCTGCACTTAAATTCTTTCAGACTACTCTACTTTTTCACTTTTGGTGCCTTAACTCAGGAGAACCTACATAACCATTAACCACACCACCACCTATAAAAATACCTAAAATTTGCTCTTCAAAAAATCTGTGATTTAAGAAGATTCTATAGACAAATACCCTGTAACTCAGCATATCCATTAAAAACGTTTTTCAATGTCTCTGGCTTTTATATAGTATTGTAAATCGAAAATAGATTTCAAGAGCGAAACTCATTAAAATATTCAAAAAGTATGGAAATGGTAATACCCAAATAATAAATAATAAAATGAAAATCCATTTTCTTCTTTTTCTTCAAATTTGCGTTGACAATAGACATATCAGGTTTTGAGTCGAGTCTCTGCCTCACAGTCCTCACAAAGAAGAAATTATATACCAACCATTAACCATTATTCTTGAAAATTAATTCAGATTTTCAACTCAAACTTAATGCCTTTTGTTGATGTTTTATACATGTACCTACCTATTTTTGAAAACGAAAAAGTCCCAAAGCTCTTAAAAAACACCCTACCCCCTTACCCCTATTAACATATAAAGAGGTATGTGAATATATTTTGAAGAAAAATAAAGAAGTTAAAATATTTCCCTTTTTTTTCAGAAGCTTTGCTCGTCGTCGTCGGTCGCCGTCTTTGTGACTATACTTCTTGGTTTTCTTTCCATATTCGTATAACTTTTTCTGCATAGTCTAAGTTTTTGTTTTTCTTAGCTTTTCCTACACAAGTCGAGTAGGTATACTTAATTTAAAAATTCAACTTGTTCTCACAGAGACTTTGTCAGCAGCTGTAATAAATTACAAAGTTTTTCCTTCCCTCTTGTGGCGGAAAGCTGCGTTTATTTCAAGCAGTTTGTCACCTTGTTTGTTGTGTTGCTAGTTTTTATAAAAAATTGACTCCTTAATAAAACAACCACAGCAACAACAACAAAACTTAAACCCAAGGATAGGATGCCAAGGAGTATCTCATTATTATTAATCTGTAAAACGGCCATATAGCTACAACTTCATATACATAAATATATCACTATTCCTTTCATAAGGGCGACAGCGACGCGCAACCTTTTTAGTTGACACCTCTTCTTCGCAACTCAAAGAAGATCTTACACGGGTGAATACCAAGACAGGCGAGTCGAGTGAAGGCATTGCAAGGACAAGATTATTTATTTTTGCGCCATCAGAGAAGGATACAATTTTCCTTGAACTTGCATAATTTGTGCACTAAGAAACAAGGTCATAACGCTGAACGAAACAAAAATAAAGAAACAAAATTTCGATGGTTTAGACAAGAAATGTCTCGCAAACCTATATAAGTCTTTCCCACCATGCCACTCTGTTGGATCCATAAGAAGGCAGTTTAAGTGATGAACAAAAGAATGGAGACGGTACAGGGTGCGGTTTGTAATGGAAAGTAAGCCATCAAGTATTGTCTATGTGTATTTCTCTTGAAATGTTTAACATTAAGATATTGGATGTCTGTCTGAAAAGGTATCTTAAGTTACCCATAATAAGAGTACGTATACATATACGCAATATTGAAATCATGAAGAAGAGGCACTAAATTAATCCAAACGTAATATACTTGTTCGAAAGCAATTCATAGACCAAGGACGGTTAAAGATAAGTACCTAAAATGTATTGAACCTTATATTTCGGGTTTAAACAAAAGTGCGTTTAAGACATCTTGGCAGTATTATTAACTTCCCATAGAAAATTATTGTCAAATTAAAAATGTTGACATTTCTCGGCGTTTCAAGGTCCCTAGAGTCGAAATAAAAGATTTTTAGTAAGTTGTCTGTGCGTGCGTGTGTACGTACGTTCGTACGTCCGTATGGCCGTACGTTCGCGACGTTTTTTTCGTCGTCCATAGCTCAAGAACCAAAAGAGATATAGACTTCAAATAAATTTTGTTATACAGATAATAAGGCAGAAAGATGCAGAAAGGGCTCTCAAGAAAATTGCGTGGGTGTTTTTTTTACCATAGCAGTTTAAAAAAAAGGTGCAAATCTTGGTTAACACTAAATATCTCATGAACCAATGATGCTAGAGACTTGAATTCAATTTTATATTATATATTGTAACGTGATACAACACAAGTATATTTTTGGAAAAAATGCCAATCTATATCTATATACATATATAAAAATCAATGCCACTTTTCATTGTAATGTTATAACTCAACAATGCCTTTACCGATTTGGCTAATTTTGGTCTTGAATTATTCGTGGAAGTCCAGAGAAGGTTTGTACGTAGTGAAAATTTAAAATAAATCTTGAACAAGTGTAAAATCAACATCTTTCTATACTCCCATATACAAACAATTTGTACTAATACTTAAAAGCCAATTTGAACCTTTGACAAAACAATCTGTCAAACAAATTCAATGTCATCATATGTCATTCATTTTATCAGTGATAATTATTGCTTTGTTGTGTTTATCAGTCACGTTAACCCTAAAGACTTAAGACCCATCAGCTTATCATCATTCCTTCTCAAAACTTTTGAGCGTTTGATCGATATTTACTTAAGGGAAAGTATTGATAAGTCCCTCCTTTCAAAGGCTCAACATGCCTACAACAAAGGGAAATCAGTTGAAACGGCTCTACACAGTATAGTACGTACAATCGAATATTCCCTCCATCATAAAGAGTACACCTTAGTTGCCTTCTTAGACATAGAAGGTGCATTTAACAATGTCGACACATCTGCAATTGCACGTGTATTGACATCTCTGAAGGTAGATAAGTCGATCAGCGAATTGATCAATCAGATGCTGATAAGCAGGATTATCAATTCAAAAATGGGCGATTTTACTACACAAAGGGGTGTCAGCAGAGGTACGCCACAAGGTGGTGTCCTATCCCCTCTCCTCTGGAATTTAGTAATAAATGAATTACTAACTACTCTAGAAAGAGAGGGATACAGAGTGTTTGCCTATGCGGACGATGTTGCTATTGCAATAACGGGTAAACATCCCAATATACTAAAAGAACTCTTACAAAACGCTTTAAATAAGCTCACCAGATGGACTAATCGGTGTGGACTAGGTGTTAACCCTCAAAAAACCGACCTTGTCCTCTTCACAAGGAAATACAAAGTCCCACACATTGACCCTCCCCTCATAAACGGTGTACCACTTAAATTCTCTGATCAAGCAAAATACTTGGGTCTCATTTTAGATAAGAAATTAAGTTGGAAACCTAATATTCAAGAGAGAATAAACAAAGCCACAGTAGCCCTGTTCTCCTGTAAAAAGGCCATTGGTAATAAATGGGGCCTACAGCCCCGAATTACGCACTGGCTATACATCTCGGTCATAAGACCGATCCTTACTCATGGAATAGTGGTATGGTGGACGGCGCTAGATACAGCGACAAATCGCGATAAACTCAGCAAAGTCCAACGAACAGCCTGCCTGTGTATGGGAGGAGCACTTCGCTCCACCCCCTCCGCTTCACTAGATGTTCTGTTCCATCTAATACCGCTGGACTTTTTCAGCAAGCAAACGGCCGCTAATACTGCCATACGGCTTCAGGCCTCCTCTCTGTGGATCAATAATGGAATTGGCCACACCACTATTTTGAACTCGTTCAGAACTATAAATAGTAATATTGACTACACCATACCCCATCCTCAGTTCAACAACTATAGCTTCAAAGTGACTATACCTCCCAGGTCTTCTTGGGAGAATACATCATTTTTGGACGATGGTCCTATAAACTTTTACACAGACGGATCAAAAACGGAGGATGGGGTTGGTGGTGGCGTATACTCAGATAGACTTAACTTAAGTCTCTCCTTTCGTCTACCCGATCATTGTAGCGTGTTCCAAGCTGAAATCCTGGCTATAAAAGAAGTCCTATCCTGGCTTAGAGAAAACGTAATATCAACAAATGATATACGCATCTTCTCGGATAGCAAAGCTGCGTTAAAATCCTTAGACTCTGTCTCTACAAATTCACTAACAGCCCTTAATTGTCGATCATCTCTTACGGAGATGGCTACACAGTTCAACATTCACCTTTTCTGGGTGCCGGGCCATAGAGACATTCCAGGAAATTGCAAAGCTGACGAACTTGCAAAAAGCGGAACAACTTTACCTCTGCTGGCTCACAATGCTAGCATAGGTATCCCCTTAGCTACATGTAAACTCATGCTAAAGCAAGATACCATAGAGAAAACAAACTTCAGGTGGAATAACACCACCACCTGTGTAGCGACTAAACGAATTTGGCCTAATCTTAGCGCCAAGCGCTCAAAACAATTAATCTCTCTGAGTAGATTGCACATTAGCTACGTTATAGGTGTCCTGACTGGGCACTGCTTAATAGGAAGACATGCTATTCGACTTGGAGCCCCTGCAAATGATTTTTGTAGGAGTTGCATGGACGAAGAAGAAGAGGAGACAATCTCTCATCTTCTGTGCACATGCCCTGCCTTATCACAAAGACGTAGAATCCATCTTGGAGACTACTACTTTAACGATACCAGTGATCTAAAAAATTCAGACATTACTTGTCTCCTACGCTTCATTCGAAGCTCCAATTGGTTCAACGAGTTAAGCTGATTAACTGATCCATGTGGTATCACAACGGACCATACTTTGGTCTAAGTGTGTTGGACGTCCCAAACCAACAGCCACTTTAACCTAACCTAACCTAACCTGTGTTTATATTTTCTAAAATATTGTTGAGTTGTTCAGTGAAGGTAAAATGCCACGAGACGACCAAACATAGGCCGGCGAACGGGTAATTCAAATCAAGTGGCATTATTAAGACGATCTCAGACTATAGATGAACGCGCACAAGCTAATGCATCGCAGCGTGAACGTACTGCACAGAATAGATCTGTTGACCCTGTACCTGTACTTAATCTTGCACGGCGATCACGAATACGTCGTACGGATACATTGGAATGATGGACGCAATATGTCCACATTTTGATGCGGCTAACTTTCCAGGTGAAACGCCCGGCATGTGTTGTGCTAATGGAAAAGTGAGATAGCCAACATTAGAAACTCCACCCGAACCATTGTATTTATTTATTTTTGGGACATCTCAAACGTCGAAGCAGTTTTTGAGTAATATTCAACAATACAATTCGGCGTTTTAAATGACTTCTTTCGGTGCTACTAAAATTATTAGAGATAATTTTATGCCGACTTTAAAGGTAAATACCTCAACAGGATTGTCCCATGTTTATATCAATCTAAGTCATATAGTCTTAAAAATTCTGATTCAGCATCTACCTAAAATTGCATACATGTTACAGATTCAGGGCCAGATTTATCATCAAGCTGGTTCGTTATTGCCATACCCCGATACTGATCATCAATTTTTGCAAATTTATTTTATTGGTGATGAAAACCGTGAATTGGATAAACGTTGTGCAATAGTTTCAAATACAAGACGAGAAATTATTCGTGAGCTACAAAGGTTTTTCCATCAGCATAACGCATTAGTTCAAAATTGCTCTTGATCGTATGCTATCTGATAATCACAAAATTGTAATAGCACCAAATTAAATAGATATTCAACAAAAACATGTATATGACACAATCATGCAAGCCGTTTCCAATAATGCAGGTGAATTATATTTCTTGGATGCACCTGGTGATACAGGCAAAACTTTCGTTGTATCATTGATTTAAGCGACTATTCGATCGGAACAGAAAATTGCATTGGCTTTTCCATCTTCGGGAATTGCTGCTACATTATTAGAAGGTGGTCGGACCGCACACTCTGCATTAAAATTGCCATTGAATGTACAGGTGATTGAAAAATTAATCGAACAATGCAAGATTTACGCGGTAATCAACATCTTTTTGGTGGTGCTCTGATATTATTGTCAGGGGACTTTCGTCAAAAATTGCCTGTCATTCCTCGATCAACTCCTGGTGATGCAATAAACGCCTGTTTAAAGTCATCAGTTCTTTGGAGATATGTTCGAAAATTGACACTGAACATTAATATGCGTATTCACCTACATAATTATGCATCTGCCCATGAGTTTTCAAAACAATTGTTAGAAATTGGTGATGGCAAAATACCAATCGACAGTACCAACGGATTGATCACTTTACCGAACAATTTTTGTACAATTGCGCAATCTATATGTAGTTGAGTTGATTGAATGTGTTTTTCCGAATATTCTTCAGAATTACAGAAATCATGATTGGTTGAGAGAACGCGCCATTGTAGCACCGAAGAACATTCATATCAATGCCATTAATTTTCAAATTCAAGCGAAACTGCCAGGTGTAGTCACGACATATAAATCAATTGATAGTGTTATGAATCAAGATGAGGCAATGAATTATCCAATTGAATTTTTAAAATTCATTGGAACCGGTTGGTATACCACCGCATTGCTTGAATCTGAAAATTGGTTCTTTGATTATATTATTGCGAAATATTAATCCACCAAAACTGTGTAATGGCACCATATTGGCAGTGAAAAAGTTATTGCCAAATTTGATTGAAGCTACAATCTTAACTGGTAAATAAAAAGGAGAAGTGTGTTTGATACCGCGTATCCCTATGATTCCAACTGATATGCCATTTGAATTCAAAAGATTACAATATCCTGTGCGTTTATCATTTGCGATGTCCATAAATAAGGCCCAAGGGCAAACACTTCAAGTTTGTGGTGTCAATTTGGAGGAATCATGTTTTCACATGGCCAACTTTATGTTGTCTGTTCCAGAATCGATACCCCTGTTTATTTATTCATGCTCAAAATGGAAAAACAAAAGACCCACCATAGTAAGAGTATCCAATTCTTTTTTATTTTTTAATTTGGGTCATTTGGATTTTTAAATAGCTAGCAATTTAAAATATTTTTTTGTTTGAATCAATGAACTTTATAATAATTTTTTTTATTACTATGCCTTATACGTAGCAAAGCACGTACCGGGCCGCTAGGTTTTTATTAATCAAAAAAATTAAAAAAAAAAAATTGTCACCTCGAAATCGAATAGAAGGTTTTTTTACAAAAAATAAAAACCTAAAAAAAAAATAATAAAAGTTGGTATAAATTTATTTTCGACTCAAATATCTTTTCAAAAATTTAAGATTACGGCTTGCAACTAATTTTCCCTTATAAGAAATATTGTTTTCAACATTAGGAAATATTTTAAGAAAAATCGAATTGACTGTTTTTTTTTTAAACAATAAAAACCTAAAAAAAAATTAATAAAAGTTGGTATAAATTGATTTTGGACTCAAATATCTTTTCAAAAATTTGAGATATTGGCTTTAAACTGCTTATATCTTTTAAAAAATATTGTTGTCAACATTTAGTAAAATTTTGAGAAAAATCTAATTGACAGTTTTTTTTACAAAAAAAAAAACCTAAACAAAAAAACAATACTAAAACTTGGTAAAAATTTACTTTCGAATCAAAAAGCTTTTTAAAAATTAAGAATAGTGTCTTTAAACTTTTTTTATTTCATAGAAAATATTGTTTTCGATATTCGGTAGTTTTTTTTATAAAAATCCAACAGTCCATTTTTTCATAAAAAAAAAATCTTCAAGAAATATTACGCAAATTTGGTAAAAATTGTTGATCGGTTCTTGATGTCTCTTAAATTAATTTCATTCATTGGTAAAAATTTGTTTTCGACTAAAAATCTATGTAACAAAACCAGATTTTCAAACTAAACTATTTCTTTATATGAAAAATATTGTTGGTAATTTTAAAATTTTTAAGAATAATTCAACTGACAACTTTCTTAACCCAACACGAAAACCTACAAACTTTTAAGCAAGACAAATCGACATACGGGATGGGAAGTTACCAATGTGGGTCGCATCCCAGGTTCTTTTTTCTTATGATTTCCTTTCCTCAGGTGTAGACATTTCGAGAAAAAATTCAAGACATAATTGATAAGACTCAGGCTTATCAGAAGAAACAGCTTCCAAACAGTCTTTTAGACACACAAGGTTGAATCTTCTACTGCTTTTATTCTTGTAAAAGAACTTTATAAAAGCTTTTTCAGAGTGTTTAAGAATATGGATAAATTATTTGTTTTTAATGAACTCAAAAACTTTCTTCAGAAAATTCTAATAACATTCTAGTAGGGCTCTTGATAACTTTTAAAATGAGGCCTGTATCATCAAAAACGTTAACAAATTTCCTAAAAAACTTCTTATGTACTTACAAATTTCTGCAAACAAAACTATAGTTTTTCAGAAACCTTTGTAAAACTGCACTTCAGGTCAACATTTCAAGATAGTTTTTTTAATTGGGGCATGTGTAGCGTCTAGCACTTTTGTGGCGTTTTCGTTTCATTTTTGAGGGCTTTGTAGAAAAACACTTAAGGAACCAATAGCTTCCGTTTGAATATCTAAGCCAGTCTCTTTTTTCTTTATGATACACGAAATAAAACACATAAGCTTTCTAACTTTTTCTTTTTATTAAGTTCTCTTAGGGCTCGTACAATCATGTACAACTGTCAAGTCTTTCAATTAACCCCGATCTAGTTATATTGTTCAATGTTCAAAAGGCTTAAGAGAACAAATAAATATTCCGGAAAAGCAATTTTAAAAACAATTATTCAGTTTAAAAATATTTTTAAACAAAAAACTAGTTTCTTAGAACCGTCTTCAACGTGCAATATAATTGCATATTTTATTTTAGCGTCAAATTCAGGACAGAGCTATAGTGACTTAAAACCTTAACAGGTAATTCTTAAGTCAATTTTGAATGGAATTCTATTATTTTTTTTGAAAATATATTCAAACTATAATAACTGTTTTTAAAAATTTAATATAGAGGAACAAGCAAACATATAAATGAGATTTGAAAGTGGGTGAATTTCTTAGAAATTACCCTCCACACTTTTATTTCCAACTTTGAGATAAAAGCAAAATCTTTCAAATAAAAATTCCAGAAAATGAATACAAAGTAAAAGTAAATGTATTTCATTTGAACTAATTAGCATTTTTAATTTTCAATGTACTCTCGAACATATGTACTGTACATATTCTGAAAATTTCCTGAGAACTTTTCTAAGTGATTCAATTTTTAAAAGTTGCTCCCCTTCATAAAATCAAACATTACAAATTTAATTTAAATCTTTATATTTCATTCCAAGAACAAATTGACAAAACAGGCATAGTGCAATGGCAACTGAGCGTTTTTGTGTTTAATTGTGTTGGTTTTTATGTTTAATCTTATTTGCATCAACTTCAACTCATGTTGAATCGAATACGCAGAAATATGGGTGTATTCATTTTACGGTTTCAAGGTTGTTTGCTTGCATTTGACACCTGTGAAAATCAGCTGTCACTTAAAGTTTTATAACTTTACTATTTCTGTAAAGCTTCTGAATTAGGGACCAACACAAATTAGTAAATCTGATTGTGAGATTTAAATAATTTTTCATTTTTTGTTTCATTTTAAACATGATTGTTGGTAAACAAAGAAAATCAAAAGATACAACTATAAATGCAAACGGTAATAAATTATTGGAACTCTGAGACTCTTATGGTTTTTCAATAATCAACGGTACTAGTGACTCTGATAAAAATGGTGAATTCAAAAAGTAACAAACTTATCTGCAAAAGGAAAAAGTTCTTGAATAATGAAGCAAGATCCTTACAACTTACTCAGTGCAGAGACTCAAAGGATTTCTGGAAACCCTTAAGAACTCTCAATGGAAAAACCTTACGAATAAGCGTAACACTCACTTTCAAAAACTATTAAACCTAACAAACGATGCATTATTTTCATTTCATTCATTGCCTTTTTTGAAAAAGGTATCCTGGATGTTGATATTTTTAAAGAAGTATGTTTAGCAATAGGTAAGCTCAGAGATGAAAAAGCTCTAGGTGTCGATAGGATGACGGTTGTGTTTCTTACTCCGAAAATATGGAACTGTTGAACTCATTCAAAAACTTACCATGATATACAAACATGTACTACAACCCGGAATCATACCGAAACAATTCAAGGATTATATTTTCAATCCTTAAAAAGGCGATATTTCTAATTCCGTGCAATATCCCTTTTAAATAGCTTTTAAACCATTTGTGTGACAATCCTATTGGATGAACCATAACAAAGTACTTAAAGAATGCCAGGTGGGTTACTCTACAAGAGACAATAATATTCATTTTGACAAGTATTGCGAATACTCTTTCGGAGCAGAAAAAGAAACTTTGTGCTGATTTTTCCGATTTCAAGGCTTCATTCGATACAATCGATAGAAAGGTCTTGTTTAACAAACTCTACCTACATCAAAGGATTGTCAAAAAAGTATGGAAGGGTAAGAATATAAGAAACTTCTATGATAGGAATAAAGCAACGCTAGGTGTAGAATGGTGATGAAAGATCTGACTGGTTTGAGTCCTCAATTGTATTCTTTGTTTATTGATGTTCTCGTTGGTGATTAATCGAGAGGAACAGAGTTTTCTGAAGTTTCAATTGAAGCACTCGGTTTTCCTTTTTGTGTAATGATCAACCATCTCGAAGTACTCTGTAAGTTGTGCAATTAAACGGTCAGTTTAAACAAATCCAATGCGATGATATTAAAAACGGATATGGCAGATTGGCTCAAAATGAAAAATGTCATTTTAACCATGACCCTATCGTTGTTGTGAAAACATGTAAAAACCTGGGTGTGCTTAATTCAAGGAACCTGAATATGGAAAGCCATTTTAAAGAGAAATTGATCAAAGCGAAAAGTGCCACTATCTATAATGATGCGTGCATCACAAGTGCAGCTTCTAGTTAAGCTTCTACTTCCAAAAAATAAACCAAACTAGGTACATACAAATTATTGAAACCGAGCTACCAACACTTTTCATAAAAACACTAGGGCTGCACATCAATTTTCTTTTAAGGGTTTTTATATGGGTGATGACAGTGATTTTATTCAGAAAAAAAGTTTTGGTTCGAAAAGTTGAAAGAATTAGCAGATAATTATTGTGGAATGGAAAGGAAGTCAAAGATTTCCTGTAAAATCGCATCGCTAAAACTGATGAAAAATGTAGACTCGAATCGCAGAAGCAACTTCTTGAATACATAGAGCCACATATAGCATTCTTGAACATAATCTTTGTTAAAGAAATTATTTTAAGACCGATTTCAATAAAAATAACGGGAAGTTAAAAAAGAGGATGGGATGCGACAAACACTGATAACTTCCCATCATGTCTGTCGATTTGTCTCTTAAGGGTTTGTAGGTTTTCGTGTTTTGTTAAAAAAGTTATAAGTTAAATTATTCTAAAAAATTTAAAAATAGAAAACAATATTTGGCATATGATGAAATAGTTTGATTTCAAAATCTATCTTAAGTCGTTAAACAATTTTTACCAATTTTAATAGCATTTCTTAAAAGTTTTTATTTCTTATTATAAACAAATACAAATTGGATGTATGAAATTAATTTGAAGTCAATAATTTCTATTATTCACGAGATATTGAGAACCGAACATCAATTTTTACCAATTTTGCATACTATTTTTTAATTTTTTATGAAAAAATTAGATTTTAGATTTTTAGTTAGATTTTTATCGAAAATCAATTTAAACGAACTTTTATTAATTTTTGTCAGGTATTTATTTTTTTTTGTTAAAAAAACTGTCAAATCGATTTTTCTTAAAATTTTATCGAATGTTCAAAACAATATTTCTTATAATATAAAATTAGTTTGAAGCCCATATCTCAAAGTTTTGAAAAGATATTTAGGTCGAAAAATTTTTACCAACTTTTGTTGATTTTTTTTTAAGAAAAACTGTAGAAAAACTGTCAGTTCGATTTTTCTTAAAATGTTACTGAATGTTGACAACAATATTTTTAAAAAATAAAATTAATTTAAAGCCAACATCTCAAAGTTTTGAAAAGTTATTTGAGTCGAAAATCAATTTTTACCAACTTTTATTAATTGTTTTTAGGTTTTTATTTTTTGTAAAAAAAAACTGTCAATACGATTTTCTCAAAATGTTACCGCATATTAAAAACGTTATGTTTTGTTGCACAAAATTTTTTTGGAGATAAAATCGTTTTTTATTCGTAAAATTTTCGAGGTGACAAATTTGTTTGAGTTTTTTTGATTGATAAAAAAACCGTTAATTGGATTTTTTCCAAAAATATACTTGTTTGATATCACGTTACAATATATAATATAAAATTTAATTCAAGTCTCTAGCGTTAGTGGTTCGTAAAATATTTAGGGTTAACCAAAATGTTCACCTTTTTTTTAAACTGCCATGGTAAAAAAACCAATCACACAATTTCCTTGAGAGCCCTTTCTGCATCTTTCAGCATTATTATCTTTATAACAAAATTTATTTGAAGTCGATATCTCTACTGGTTCTTGAGCTTTGAACGACGAAAAAAACGTCGCGTACGTACGGACGTACGAACGTACGTACACACGCACACATAGACATCTTTCTAAAAATCTTTTATTTCGACTCTTGAAACGTCGAGAAATGTCAACATTTTCAATTTGACAAGTCGGACCCATTACAATAACTTCCTTTGAGAAGTTAATAAGAAACATAAACTTGACAAACATTTCAATAAACATTTTTGTTTGCTTCCAATCTCTTAAATTGACCATAAAAGCATTGGAAGTCTTTATTACTCATATTCATATACATACGTAGATTAAAATTAATTTAATCATCTTCAATGCAGTGGACACAGTTCTTTTAAGTGGAAGCAGTTTCCGGATAATTGTTATTCCAATTAAATAAACAACAAAAACAACAACAAAATCTCATTAAAGAAATTGCCCTTTTGGATTGAAGCAAGAACACAGAAGAACACGAGTTTATTAAACTTCTAAATTCTTTATTATTAATTTCATTTCTATAGGTTTAGTATAGTTATTATAGGTATCATTTAACAGAGCACTTAGGTGTCTTTAATGACTAAATATATTAAGAAAACAAAAAAACATTTTTATATTCCTTGCATAAATATTTTGCAAAAAATAATTATATTTTAATAAAATGCGACTGATATTTTCTTATAGGTTAGCTAATTAGAAGAAAATATCAGTCGCATTTTATTAAAATATAATTATTTTTTTTGCAAAATATTTATGCAAGGAATATAAAAATGTTTTTTAACTTCCCATAGGAAGTTATTGCAATGGGTCCGATTTGTCGAATTGAAAATTTTAACATTTCTCGACGTTTCAAGGTCCCTAGAGTCGAAATAAAAGATTTTTAGAAAGATGTCTGTGCGTGCGTGTGTACGTACGTCCGTACGTTCGGGGCGTTTTTTCGTTGTCCATAGCTCAAGAACCAGTAGAGTTATCGACTACAAATAAATTTTGTTATACAGATAATAAGGCAGAAAGATGCAGAAAGGGCTTTCAAGAAAATTGCGTGGGTGTTTTTTTTTACCATAGCAGTTTAAAAAAAGGTGAACATTTTGGTTAAACCAAAATATCTCATGAACCAATGACGCTAGAGACTTGAATTAAATTTTATATCACAGATTGTAACGTGATACAAAACAATTATATTTTTGGAAACAAATCTAATTAACGCTTTTTTATAAATCAAAAACTGAAAAAAAAATTTGTCACCTCGAAAATTTTACGACTTAAATATGATTTTATCTCCAAAACAATTTTTTGCAACGAAGAATAATGTTTTTGACATCTGATAAAATTTTGGGAAAAATCTAATTGACAGTTTTTTTGTAAAAAATAAAATCCTAAAAAAAAAAACATTACCCTAAGTTGGTAAAAATTGAATTTCGACTCAAATATCTTTTTAAAAACTTGAGATTAAGACTTCAAACTTATTTTATTCAATAAGAAATATTGTTTTCAACATTCTGAAAAATGTTGAGAAAAATCGAATTGACAGTTTTTTTACAAAAAATTAAAAACTGAAAAAAAATTTAACACAAGTTGGTAAAAGTTGACTTTCGACTCAAATATCTATTTAAAACTTTGAGATAATGGCTTTTAACTAATTTTAACTTATTAGAAATATTGTTTTGAACATTAGGAAAAAATTTTGAGAAAAATCGAATTGACAGTTTTTCTTACAAAAAATAAAAACTTAAAAAAATAAATTTTAAAAGGTGGTAAAAATTGATTTTCTACTCAAATATCTTTTCAAAACTTTGAGGCATTGGCTTCAAACTAATTTTATCTTTTAAGAAATATTGTTTTCAACATTCTATAAAATTGTGAGAATAATTGAATTGACAGTTTTTTTTACAAAAAATAAAAACTAAAAAAAAAACAATACTAAGGCTTGTAAAAATTTAATTTCGACTCAAATAGCTTTTCAAAAATTAAAAATATAGGCTTCAAACTTATTTTATTTCACAGAAAATATTGTTTTCGATATTCAGTAATTTTTTATAAAAATCGAACAGTCCGTTTTTTCATAAAAAAATAAAATCTACCAAAAATAGTACGCAAATTTGGTAAAAATTGATACAATATAGACAAACTTTTAAGCAAAACAAATCGACAGACGGGATGTGAAGTTATCAGCGTGGGTCGCATCCCATCCTCTTTTTTATTGATTTGTACTCAGATACATTATCATTGTCTTTAAAGTCTAATTTGTCAAACAAGTACTTAAAATTATGAAACAGGCTACTAGAAATGAGAATTACATATGATGGTAAAAATAATAATATGAACGAAAATGTACTAAGCGCGGTTCGTTACTACGCGCGCCCGCTTGAAGGTTAAATGCTCTACGTTCAATACTATCCAAGAGGCTTAAGTAATTCGCAGGAGCACCAGCCCAGAGATGGGAGTTATACTAAAACTTTGGACGTATATAAGTCAAGTAGATAACAGCAAGATCAAATGGGGTGAAATATTTCTTGCATCGCCTAAGGAAACCTAAACATCTTGCGGCATTTTTGGCTACATCACGTAGGTGATCGTTCCACAAGAGGTGGTTGGTGACACACATACCGAGAATATCGAGATGTTCAGTCTCCTCGATGCAAGTGCCATCTATGGATAATGGCAAGGGGGGTATATCTCGCTTTAACGATACAAGACAGCATTGGGTTTTCGAAGCATTAAATTCCACGCGGTTTCTTATTCCCCATTGTACAATGCTGTTTAGGTCGGAATTTAATGAGCTTATCATATTTTGTCGTTGCAGTTCCACAGCCGAAGAAGAGGGATTTGAGTCTGAAAACGAATATAAAAAGCTTAGAGTACTATCGTCAGCTAAACAATGTATTGGAATAGAAGTTGCAGACAGGAGATCATTAATAAAAATGAGAAAGAGTGTTGGAGATAGAACAGAGCCCTGGAGCACACCAGCATTTATTTTATGGTTTTCAGACTTGAAACCATCCAATATTACTTGTATTGAACGATCCGAAAGGTAATTACTAATCCAATGAAGCAGGGATTCATGAAAACCGAAAGCACGCATTTTCGATAAGAGAGTCTGATGCCAAACCCTATCAAATGCTTTTGAAATTTCTATAGTGCAATAATCTTACTTTCTACAAAGCGATGTAAAGATTTTCTCTACTGTTGTTGTACAGGCGGAGTCATAACACTCACTGGCAGCGTAGAATTGGCGGCGAACTGCCTAGCAAAGAGATTAGCTTTCTCTAAAGAGCTAACAAATGGAGTGTCATTGACAACGAGTGTAGGAACCGAGGAAGAGGAAGAATTCTTCATATTTTTTACTAATGTCCAAAAATATTTACTAACTTTGGGACATTGCAGTATTTTTTGCCGTAATTTTTGGTTATGTAAAAATTTGGTAGATCGAATATGGGCGTTGCAGGCCTTCCTGGCTTGTTTGAACTTTTCCCGGCTTTCCTCAGAAGAGTTGGCCTTATAGCAACGGCAACTTACTTCTTTGGCCCTAATAACCTCTTTACAGCTTGCATCAAATCATGCGTTTTCCTTATATTCGGGTGGGCTCGTTGACCAGCTGAGTAAGGTGGTTCAACTCAGCGAAGATCTTAGCACACATTCCATCGGGTGTTGTCTGGCCTGAATGTTAAAGCCATGAAGAATTGTGTACGTTGAAATCGCCCGTAACAACGATTTCAGTGCGAGGATAGGACGAAACAATTCTTTGGATGGAATCAGCCAAAGCATCATATGCACGAGAAGTTAATATTCTGTCTAAGTTAAGATTTCGATAAAGGAAGCAATAGTGAATGTTTTGCTTATTCACGGAAAATTTAACACACATACGAGTATAATTAAAAAAGGAATTGGTGCAAAGAACATATTGTGGTAAGCGCTGATAAGCAATATCATTCCTAATGTATATGGCGAGGCCATGGTGGGAAAATAATAATGGTAATAAGCTATACCCATGAATCGGAGGATCGGAATCGTCACCTACTTGGGTTTCACTAAGTGCCCAAACAACTGGTCTGTATGAAACAGTATGGCGGTCGGTATGCCAACAAAAAATTTGCCCTAAGCCCACGAATATTACAATAATCTGCTCTGAACTGTAATGAGAATACTTTAATCTCACATTATTTTATTGTAACTTATTTAACTTTAACTGTGTATAATATTTAAAACGTAGTTATTAATTTCCTTTTTTTTGTATATGGGAATTTCTTTAATTTCCTTTTTAATGAATCTAATTTCCGGCATTTTTAAATTAAATTTGACCCATAGCCTAGCTGTCTATAGATAAATCTTTCTGAGTGGTCATTGGAGAACCATTTGAGGAAAATTAAATCGAAATATTTAATGACGTTTGTTGCTACAGCACAATAAACATTTCGTTTTATTGAATATAATATGATACACGCAAAGCTTCGCTATAATATAAATTAATACTATTACAGGAATTTTAACAATTACTTTTGTATAAAATTAAGGAATTTTCTACAATTAATTCTGCTACAATTAAGGGATGAGAAAGAATGCTATATGTAGAAACAAAAACTGTTTAAAAAATAGCAATGGTGGTTGAGCAAAGAGATATTGTGATACAACCATGAGTTTCGCAGGCTTAAGTTAAATGGTGCTATTAAAAAAACGTTTGATAAGTTAAAAGTACTCAATTTATGGGAGTTTAAATTAAAGTTTTATCAAGGGCAGCAATCACGGATTAAAAATAATCAACCATGAATAAAGTGACAATTAATTCGATTGAATTTCTTATAATTGAGCAAGATTAGATAAGACAATTATTCTAATACTCCGAAAAAAAAACTCTGACAAAGCAAATTTACTTATTGAAAAGTTTAATTTGTACGTTCTTTATCTTTCCGTAAAAACGATACTAAAATTGGAGTGAAGCAAAATATGTGTTCGGGATGAGAAGCGCATGAAAACTGGCAAGTTTATGGTGGAAAAAGTTACATTTTGTTTAATGTCCTTCTGGACAAAAAAGACATTGACTTTTTTCAAGAAGCTGACAAAATTGAGCTATTAAGAAATAGAAGAATGCTGATAAATTAATAAAATATCAAACACATCTCATTAGCATACGAAACTTTTCAATTCTTTTTGGTTCTCTAAAGGGTTTTCCAATTGGCGCGCTAGGTTATGGCGCCCCGTGGCGGCCATTTTGTTTTTGTGACATCTGTCAAATCTTTTGTTTATTATTCAGTTGTTTATGCCAAATCATCATGGCAAGATACACGATTGAACAGCACGTTCAAATAATAAAATTTTATTATCAAAATGAGTGTTCGTTAACGCAAACGTTGCGCGAATTGCGCCCATTTTACGGTAGACGTGGTGGCCCTTCCCATTCGACTTTCAACGTTTGGTGGCCAAATTTGAGACAACCTACAAGTACAAACTGACCCAGGAGCTCAAAGTTCATGACCATAGACAACGCCGTTTGTTCGCTGACTGCACTTCGAATTGATTGGAAGAAGACCCCAATTTTGGCCAAAAAATCATCTTTAGTGACGAGGCGCATTTTAAGATGAATGGCTGTGTTACAGAATTGCGTTATATGAATCGGTCACCAAGGTCATGTGATTTGACCCCGCTAGACTTTTTCCTGGAGGTTTCTTGAAGTCGCAGATTTATGTTAATAAACCACAATCGAAGCGTCATTGAAAATTGGACCACTCGAATCCGTGCCACCGTAAGCAGCCGAGGCGGGCATTTGAATGATGTCATATTTCACACTTAATGGCATACATGCGCCTTTCAGATACAAAAATAATTTTGTTAGTACCTACCTCACACACAGCTTGTTAACTTCCCATAGGAAGTTATTGTAATGGGTCCGATTTGTCAAATTGAAAATTTTGACATTTCTCGACGTTTCAAGGTCCCTAGAGTCGAAATAAAAGATTTTTAGAAAGATGTCTGTGCGTGCGTGTGTGTACGTTCGTACGTCCGTGTGTCCGTACGTTCTCGACGTTTTTTTCGTCGTCCATAGCTCAAGAACCAGAAGAGATATCGACTTAAAATACATTTTGTTATACAGATAATAAGGCAGAGAGATGCAGAAAGGGCTCTTAATGAAATTGCTTGGGTGGTTTTTTTTTACCATAGCAGTTTAAAAAAAATTTGGTTAAACCTAAATATCTCATGAACCAATGACGCGAGAGACTTAAATTAAATTTTATATTATAGATTGTAACGTGATACAAAACAATTCTATTTTTTTGAAAAAAATCTAATTACCGCTTTTTTTATAAATCAAAAAAACTGAAAAAAAAAATGTGTCACCTCGAAAATTTTACGACTAAAATATGATTTCATCTCCAAAACAATTTTGTGCAACGAAGAATAATGTTTTTGACATCTGATAAAATTTTGAGAAAAATCGAATTGACAGTTTTTTTTTTCAAAAAATAAAAACCTAAAAAAAATTAATAAAATTTGGTAAAGATTGATTTTTGACTCAAATATCTTTTCAAGACTTTGAGATATTGGCTTACTACCTTTATCTTTCGAAAAATATTGTTTTCAACATTCAGTAAAATTTTGAGAAAAAATTAATTTTCGACTCAAATATCTTTTCAAAAATTTGAGATTATGGCTTCTAACTAATTTTTTCTTATAAGAAATATTGTTTTCAACATTAGCAAACATTTTGAGAAAAATCGAATTGACAGTTTTTTTACAAAAAATAAAAACCTAAACAAAAAGATTAATAAAAGTTGGTAAAAATTGATTTTCGGTTCAAATATCTTTTCAAAACTTTGAGATATTGGCTTTAAACTAATTTTGTCTTATAAATAATATTGTTTTCAACATTCGGTAAAATGTTGAGAAATGTTGGATTGACAGTTTTTTTTTACAAAAAAACAAAAAAAAAACTAAACAAAAAAACAATACTTAAACTTGGTAAAAATTTACTTTCGACCCAAATAGCTTTTCAAAAATTAAAAATATTTTATTTCACAGAAAATATTGTTTTTGATATTCAGTAATTTTTTTTATAAAAATCCAACAGTCCGTTTTTTCATAAAAAAAAAAATCTACAAAAAATAGTACGCGAATTTGGTAAAAATTGATACATATAGACACACTTTTAAGCAAGACAAATCGACAGACGGGATGGGAAGTTATCAGTGTGGGTAGCATCCCAGCCTCTTTTTTTTTTTAACTGCTATGGTAAAAAACCACCCACGCAATTTTTTTGAGAGCCCTTTCTGCATCTTTCTGCATTATTATCTGTATAACAAAATTTATTTGAAGTCGGACGTACGAACGTACATATACACGCACGCACAGACATCTTTCTAAAAATGTTTTATTTCGACTCTAGGGGCCTTGAAACGTCGAGAAATGTCAAAATTTTCAATTCGACAAATCGGGCCAATTGCAACAACTTCCTATGTGCAGTTAAAAACTTTACATTTTGTATTGAAGCTGAAATTGGGTGAAGCATGTTAATTTAAAAATCACATAATCTCTCAAAACTTAATACATACACCTTCAAAACTTTTTTTTTAAATCTATTAACAACCATATTTAACTGAGTTATCTTCAGCATTTTAAAACAAAAAGTCATTACTAAACACTAAAATTGTTTGTTTCCTTAATTTTGCCCACAAGTGTGTTATGCAAATTTCAAGGGTTTTCAAATGACTCATTCTGTTTTATTGTTATGTATTTATTCACCGTTGAAATTTGTTTATGTTTACAAGTACGAGTATGTAAATTAAAACTAAGTTGAAAAATATTAAAATAAACTCAATAAACCATTACTCCGCAACCGAGTATATATAATTTGGTATATGATAGGACAAAAAGCTATCACCATCGTGGCGTATTCATGTGACCAGACCTCCACCGAGACCGGGAGGTCCTTTTTATTCACATCATCTACAGCTTTACAAAAAATATAATATTTTTTTTATATTCATTCAGTCCTAAAGTTTGTAAGAGAAAAAAAGAGCAATAAATTAAAATTATTCATAGATTTAATCCTCCAAATTTTGTTGCTATTTTTTTGTCGGTTGAAATATGACCACAGATGAGATTGCCTTTATCGGTCTCAACATCAAAAAACAAAAATAAAATACATAGCTACGGTAAAATGTTTTCATTTCAAAATCATCGCACAACGGATTCGGGCAATATCCCTTCAAACATAATCTAGGTTAAAGGAGTCAAAAGCCCGATGGTGATTCGTGATCCATTCACCAGCCATTGCACAGACAGTGAATTAACTTTCTAATTTGTTCGTCCTTTCAGCGTTTTATATCCTTGTGTCATGGTTTATTATTTTCTTTTTTTATTTTTATCTTATAGAAAAATCTCTTGTTGCCTTCATAATAAAATTGTCAACATAAAAAAAAAATACCAATGCATATTAAACATTCCAAACAAGAAAAAGCAAAAGGAAAAAGCAATAAAACATTAGAACAATCATCATGCAAATTTTAGTATGTTTCCTAAGAAATCATTCGCTTATTCTTTTTATAATTATGACATTGAATATTTTCATAATAACCACTCTTTTTAACGATGATGTAGCAGAAACATTAAAAAAACAAAGAATAAAATGAATATGAAACAGATATGTTAGTATATACACTTCGTGTCACATAAATAGGGACAAGATCTAAATTTACCTATTAGCGTGTTTTAAATCAGATGAAAGGATACTCTGATTGTTTGGGCCCTTAGTACGAGTATAAATTTGATAGAATCAAGAGGTATGGGTAGAGGTAATGGTCTAACCAACTAGGAAATATGCCAAATTCGAGTTTACCGGGTTCTCGGCAAAACCATCCGTTTTATAACCAGCAAAATTAGAAGAAGTTCATATGTTGTGTACAACTACCTCAAGGACCCAGATAAGTATGGAAAAAACCACAAAGGAAGAGTCAAGAAAGCCACATCATTTTATAAAAAGCGGGCGATATTGAGAGCTGCTTCAAATTCAAGGTTTCCATTAATTCAATGCAGAATCTGTTGACTGTTGCTCGGTGATACAGAAGTCAGACCATATACGACACCAAAAAATGAAGAAAAATCCACCATAGAATGCTGCACGCAAGGAACAACGCCTTAATTTTGCAACAAATGATTTTAGGTGGAATCAAGCTTAGCATACCGTCGTCTTTTCCGATGAAAAAAAAAATTAATTTGGAAATAACTGATAGATATAGCTGCTATTTTCATGATTTAAGAAAGGAAGAAATCTATCTTGAAAAACGGCACAGCAATCAACTATTACGGGACCGTGCAGATGGATTTTCAAAGCTCTAAAATGACAGCAATCACTTAATTCTGGAACGAGCTTTTCCGCAGTTTTCTGAATGCATTGTATGAATGTATCTCTGTTATAGATGACTCGATGTATAGGCTTTGTGTTGCGCGAGGGACTGCATCAACATCCAGGAATATATATAGACAACTAAATCTGAAACTTGGTGAAGGAAACTATTTTAGAGAAGAGTTTACAGTTTCGGAAATGAGCTTGATCTTCAAGATCAGAACGGAAATGCTCGATTTGAATTATAGACCACATAGAACAGACTTAAACCCTGTGTGTTCCCTTTGCAACCTTGGTCAAAACAAAGATGTTTTGAAATGAGCTTGATCTTCAAGACCAGAACGGAAATGCTCGATTTGAATTATAGACCACATAGAACAGACTTAAACCCTGTGTGTTCCCTTTGCAACCTTGGTCGAAACGAAGATGTTTTGCATTTTTTAGCACTTTGTCCAATATTACAGGAAATCCGAAGGCTCTACTTTTATTCTAGTTTTCTTTCCCAAGAGGAATGTGTCGGTGTACTAAACGGAGATCGTGGCTGGAAGCCTCTTATACGCTATGTCTCACATGCAAGAAAATATCGAAACGAGTGTTTGAATTTGTTTTGAGTTGTAAAGTTAAAGTGTTAAAGTGATTGTATCTTCTCCTTTTTTTTCGTTTAAATCAAACTCAAAGCCCTTAAAATAAAAAAAAAAAAAAAAAAAAAACTTGAGAAATATGCGGTTCTTTTTCCTATTTTTGTTTGCTTTTTTTTTCTCACTTAGAAATCATTATCTGTTTAAGCTAAACTAAAAGCCCATTACCAATAATTTTCAATGATTCTTTTGTTTGTTTTGACTAAACTAAAAGTCACATTATGAAAATAATAATTTAAAAAAAAGTTTTCTTCTTCTATTCACATATTTTTAAATATGAAACTTATTTTTTGAAATATTCTCTCTTTTTACTCAAATATTGTATTTTTTTTTTATTTAATTAGTTTATTTTCCGCAGACGGCTTATAAAGCCATGCTTTGTATATCTTTTATTATGAAATATTGTACTTATAAGAAAATTGAAAAAATAAAGAACTTATCTATCTATCTATCTATCTATCTATCTATCTATCTATCTATCTATCTATCTATCTATCTATCTATCTATCTATCTATCTATCTATCTATCTATCTATCTATCTATCTATCTATCTATCTATCTATCTATCTATCTATCTATCTATCTATCTATCTATCTATCTATCTATCTATCTATCTATCTATCTATCTATCTATCTATCTATCTATCTATCTATCTATCTATCTATCTATCTATCTATCTATCTATCTATCTATCTATCTATCTATCTATCTATCTATCTATCTATCTATCTATCTATCTATCTATCTATCTATCTATCTATCTATCTATCTATCTATCTATCTATCTATCTATCTATCTATCTATCTATCTATCTATCTATCTATCTATCTATCTATCTATCTATCTATCTATCTATCTATCTATCTATCTATCTATCTATCTATCTATCTATCTATCTATCTATCTATCTATCTATCTATCTATCTATCTATCTATCTATCTATCTATCTATCTATCTATCTATCTATCTATCTATCTATCTATCTATCTATCTATCTATCTATCTATCTATCTATCTATCTATCTATCTATCTATCTATCTATCTATCTATCTATCTATCTATCTATCTATCTATCTATCTATCTATCTATCTATCTATCTATCTATCTATCTATCTATCTATCTATCTATCTATCTATCTATCTATCTATCTATCTATCTATCTATCTATCTATCTATCTATCTATCTATCTATCTATCTATCTATCTATCTATCTATCTATCTATCTATCTATCTATCTATCTATCTATCTATCTATCTATCTATCTATCTATCTATCTATCTATCTATCTATCTATCTATCTATCTATCTATCTATCTATCTATCTATCTATCTATCTATCTATCTATCTATCTATCTATCTATCTATCTATCTATCTATCTATCTATCTATCTATCTATCTATCTATCTATCTATCTATCTATCTATCTATCTATCTATCTATCTATCTATCTATCTATCTATCTATCTATCTATCTATCTATCTATCTATCTATCTATCTATCTATCTATCTATCTATCTATCTATCTATCTATCTATCTATCTATCTATCTATCTATCTATCTATCTATCTATCTATCTATCTATCTATCTATCTATCTATCTATCTATCTATCTATCTATCTATCTATCTATCTATCTATCTATCTATCTATCTATCTATCTATCTATCTATCTATCTATCTATCTATCTATCTATCTATCTATCTATCTATCTATCTATCTATCTATCTATCTATCTATCTATCTATCTATCTATCTATCTATCTATCTATCTATCTATCTATCTATCTATCTATCTATCTATCTATCTATCTATCTATCTATCTATCTATCTATCTATCTATCTATCTATCTATCTATCTATCTATCTATCTATCTATCTATCTATCTATCTATCTATCTATCTATCTATCTATCTATCTATCTATCTATCTATCTATCTATCTATCTATCTATCTATCTATCTATCTATCTATCTATCTATCTATCTATCTATCTATCTATCTATCTATCTATCTATCTATCTATCTATCTATCTATCTATCTATCTATCTATCTATCTATCTATCTATCTATCTATCTATCTATCTATCTATCTATCTATCTATCTATCTATCTATCTATCTATCTATCTATCTATCTATCTATCTATCTATCTATCTATCTATCTATCTATCTATCTATCTATCTATCTATCTATCTATCTATCTATCTATCTATCTATCTATCTATCTATCTATCTATCTATCTATCTATCTATCTATCTATCTATCTATCTATCTATCTATCTATCTATCTATCTATCTATCTATCTATCTATCTATCTATCTATCTATCTATCTATCTATCAATCTATCTATCTATCTATCTATCTATCTACCTATCTTTTCTGAATTATTTGGCGGGCATTACTAAAAATTATTTTAATTCATTCAGGAAAAGCAGTATTTACCTAAACCATAAGAGTTTTTGTTATTTTCTTTACTTTAAAGGGTCTTGCAGGTAAATTTAGATCTTGTCCCTATCCATATGACACAAAAAAACAGGTCGTTTGTATGACCTTCTTTGGAAAAACCGCCAACAAAATTGTATTTATTAACTTAATTAAAAATTTTTGTTTGCAATATAAACTTAATGCATACCTCTTTCACTCCACATTTGGGTTTTTTCAACAAAAACTTAAGATTTAAAAAATATTGTAAAATAAAAAACAAAGAAAGCTTGTCCCTATTCATGTGACACGAAGTGTTTATATTAAATATGTTAAAAATAAGCAATACAAAAATATATAACATCGCATGACTGCAGGCGATTTCATTAAATCGTTAGAACTGACATGATTTGAACATAAAAAGGGTAAATTGTCATCTGTAGGGCAGATGATATTGTTTTATTGTTTTTTATTTTATTTTAATTTTCATTTTTAACTTGCTTTAATGTGCTTTGCCTTAAATCAAATTAAAAAAAGTCGAAATCAAAAGAAAATATATTTTTAGTAGCAACATTTAACATACCTTTAGCAAAAAAGACTTAATTTAATCACAAAAACAATGGAACTGTGCCTTTAAGTCCAAAACAAAAGGATTAATCACTCCCATAAGTCCCAAGAATTGTGCAAACTGACCATGACCAAGGTTTGGAAAAGGTTTAATTGGGAGGAAATCAGTGTGTTTTCTTTGTTTGAGGAAGAGATGGAGAGATTTTCAATATTGAAAATATACCATAGCAACAGGTATGACTTATTTTTTAGTCCAGTAACTTTTTCATCTGAATAAAAAAGGAACTTGCTTAAAATCCGACTGTTCTCATTTCTTTTATGATTTTTGCGTGATAATTAAAAACAATAATCTGAGGTTTAAACATATTTTTTCCTGATTTTTAATCATGTTGTTTTTCTTTTTATTTGAAGCTGAACGTAAATAATTCAACCAGAACTACCGGATTCAATGAAAGGCTTGGATGTATTGTATTAATGTAGTTACTGAGATTTTAGTGGCAGGACTAAAATGTATTTTAATAAAAGCTTTTTGGACATGGTTTCCAATTAGCACTGTGAAAAACAAAAAACAGAATGATAACGAGGTTAATTATTTTACGTCCACATTTGAGAGGTGTTTATCTTTAAAATGTTTAAAAGCAGGAATGCAGTTCGAAAGTTTTATGAACAGGTGAAACGAAATTCACAAGTACGTAAACCTAGGACCGAAGGCTGCAAAGATGAAAGTAGAAACATCATAGTAAAATCGCAGTCAATGCTGAGGATATGGAATGAGCAATTCTGCAGACGTATAACGGCGACGACGAATTGAATTCCGCTCGCTTTCAGGCAGGGCGATCCATTCAATATAGACGACGAAAGCCAACAATCCCGTCCCCTCCACTTAGACGAAGTAAAGATTGCCATTTTGTTAAAAGCATGCACCAATTTATCTGTAAGATATGTTCGGAATAGAAAACAGTCTTCTTAACATAGTCAACAACCTGATCCTTATCAGTTTGGTTTAGGAACAGGAAAGTGCACAGTCGATCAAATATTCGCATTACGGTAGATCCTGAAAAAAACCCAAAAACATCTAATCGACACCCACCAACTCTTCAACGATTTCAAGGCCGCATATGACAGCTGTTTAGAGCCATGTCTATTTTTGACATCACTATCAAACGACCTAAAGGCGACATATGATCCCGTATGCATAGAAAGTGAGTTGTGGAGAAGATGGAATGACTAGCTGTAGGGGCTGTACAGCGAGGTAGACTTAGCCAGAAGGGTAAAGGCTAACTACTCAGATGGCTGGGTGACTTAGAGCGCATGGAAACTAATGCTTCAGCCCGGAAAGTCTTCGAATCCAATCCTACAGGACAGCGCAATAAAGGAAGACTGCGAATCAGCTGGCAATTGATCTCACCCAACTTGGAGTGCGCAATTGGAGACATCTAGAGACCATTTAGAATTCATAAAAATAAATTGAATTTTTAATAATTTTATTGTGGCCTTAATATCTTTTAATTCCAACAATAAAAACCACTAATCATAGTCCCAACAGTTTCAAGCCTCGTTTTAAACAACAAATAAAGTCCAACCACAGCCCTGAACTAGAGCAAAAAACGTACCAGACAGTGGCACGTTATGAAGAAGATGTTTTTTTAATGATCATTTTTGGAGTTTTCGAACCCCACATGAGACAATTCTGCCTCCGAAATAAAAATGGGCAGAGTTTTCATCACTGAAAATGATTTTTCGTTGAAAATTAAGATCATTATAATGCACGGATGACACGGTTTGGATTCCTCCACTAAATTCAGTATTATCCACTAGATTCAATGTTGCCATTAAGAAGGTGCTTCACAAATCACAACAGTACAAATGTGTGTATAAAGATTTGCGAGGTTTGGTTTAAAAATGTTCACTATTATTGTTTTGAATTTTAAAAAATTCAATTAATTCTTAGGGTGTGTATTATTTCATTTTTTACTATGCTTATTGCTTGTCAAATGTTAAAAGATGACAGCTTCAAAGATGATAACTGCCCAAATAAAGGGCTATTTAAAATGAAGCTTCTTATTGGAAAACCCTTCAGGCTCTTTTTGGTCTTCTGAAAAAAGTTCAAAATACACTTAAATTAATTTACTTTATCACCTGAGCAATTTTTCTAAATCTTAATTTAAAATGCACTAAATAAAGACTCAAAGAGAGGTTACTAGGTATAGGCGTTGAAAGCATTTTCTTTTAACAATAGTTTAGCCTACTTTTCAAAGTAATTTAACTTTGTAATTAATTATTTGAAATTAACACAATTATACAACACAAATTATTGTGACAACGAAAATAATGTTAGGTTTCGTAAGTTTCAACTCATAAATCATGATATAACACATTAATATTGTCGATCCCCTATATTAACATTTTAATTTAAAATGAAAATCAATTTATGCTTCGTTCGTCTTCGCATACAACTACTGCTACTAAATGTACCTTCAAAATACCCAACTACCCGATACCCTACCTCCATAACTACTCTTCTAAAGACATAATTGAATTTCATGAAAAGTTATTTAATATTCAATCTTGGCCTTGGCTGAAGGAATTTTCCAACATTTGGTGCGATGAAATTTAGAAATTTTAGAAAATTTACAAAATGGAATAGCTAATTGAATTTTGCATGTTTTTTAAACTTAGGGTAATTTGATTATATGTAAATATATAATCTAAAGTGTTGCACAGCACAGCTTGAAGCTTATAATGAGTTTCCAAGTGATTCAACAACAAATTATAATAGAAACTTGTGGGCTTTTGATCGGAATTCAAGCGCATTAAACTTGATAATGAAGCAAGTGGATTCTCAGAGATGGAGATATCAGTATTGATTGATGATGATAATAACTTATGAAGTTTTTTAAATTAATAATAGAAGCTTAACGTTTAGATTGATTTTTATAACAATCAATTTCGAATAATAATTGGCAGAAAAGTAAAAACATGTTTAAAAATATTTTATTCTTTCAAATTGCTAGAATTTTGAAAAAAAGTACGAAAAAAGTTATTCCGATTTCCAAATTGTTGATTTGCAATATTTTGTAACTTAAACATACAATAATTTCTTATTAGACAGAAGTTGTTCGTTTTTGACAAAATTCGAATTTTCGATTTTTGATCAAAAAATTTGGTAAGATGACTCCTGTTATTTTTAGTCTTAAAAAAATATATAGTTCCGATATCCCGCAAATAAGAAAATCGAGAAATGAATCAGTTTTTTAATAATTTTGCGATTAAAAAAGTGCTATTAATAAAATGTATTTATTTAAATAAAATGGATTTTGGAACAATTATCTTAGGAAAATAGAATGATGATGATGCAATAAGAATGAATGAATGATCTTTTGATCTTACGAACAATCCAATTGATAGTTGCTTACAAAAAATAAGAACTTACTACTAAATTGAAATTGAAATTCTTACTGTATATTTTTATGAAGTTCTTTAAATGGCAGATCTAAACTTTTTTCGAAACATTAGTGAAAAATTTTGTGTTCAAAAATATTTGAACTGTCTTAAAATATTATATAATGAACCGAAATTTGCCGAGACTCTCGTCTTTATAACACATAAAATATTTTATTTTCTAAATTATTTACTTCTCATGGTTACTTACTTACTTCAGGTAACTCTACAGTGCTGTAATGAACTAGGGCCTCACCCAACAAAATTCTTCATCCAGCTCAGTCCCTAGCTAGATGTCTCCAGTTGCGCGCTCCCAGTTGCATGAGGTCACTTTCCACTTGTGCGTGCCACCTGATTCGCGGTCTTCCTCTACTGCGCTTTCCTGTGGGTGTGGATTCCAAGACTTTCCGGGCTGGAGCATTGGTTTCCATGCGCTCTACCGTAGATCACACAAAGAACTTTTCTCTCGAAACGACCGTACAGCAGGACGAGGATGATAAGGGTGTTATATAGCGACACTTTAGTCCCTCGAGAGAGGACTTTGCTACTCAATTGCTTTCTTAGCCCAAAGAAACAGCGGTTAGCAAGAGTTATTCTTTGTTTGATCTCAGCGCTGGTGTTGTTTTCTGCGTTCATAGCGGAGCCTAGGTAGACGAAGTCCTTAACTGCCTCAAGGTTACGCTTGTCGATGGTGACGTTTTGACCAAGACGTCGGTGTTGTAAGTCCTTTCTTGACGACAGCATGTACTTTATTTTGCCTTCATTAACCGTTAAACCCATTTTTGCCGCCTCTGCCTCAATACTCACAAAAGCCCCATTGACATAACGCTGAGTTCTTCCGATTATGTCAATGTCATCAGCATTATGCTAGTAATTGGACAGACTTTTGAAAAATAGTGCCTCTAGTCTTCCAAGTACGATGTTTAAAAAATCGAATGACAGCGCATCACCTTGTCTAAAACCTTTTTTGACATGGAAAAGTTCTGTTAAGTTGTTTCCAACCTTTATGGTGTAGCGTGAATTCTCCTTGGTCATTCTGCACAAACGGACGAGTTTGTCAGGGATGCCAAAAATAGACATGGCTCTATACAACTCGTCCCTGTAGATGCTGTCATAAGCGGCCTTGAAATCGATGAAAAGATAGTGGGTGTCCATTTGGTGTTCTTGGGTTTTTTCCAGGATCTGCCGTAATGTGAATATTTGATCGACTGTGGATTTTCCTGGTCTAAAACTGCACTGATAAGGACCTATTATGTTGTTGACGATGGGCTCTAGACGTTCACATTTTACGGCAGAGAAGATTTTGAAGGCGATGATTCCTCTATAGTTTTCCAGTTTAGAGGGTCTCCTTTTTTCAGGATCGGCCAAACAATACTGAGGTTCCATTCATCGGGCATGCTTTCTTCCGACCATATCTTGCAGATAAGTTGGTGCATGCTCCTAACCAGCTTATCTCCAGCTGCTTTAAAGAGCTCGGCATTCAAGCCAACCGCTCCAGCGGCTTTGTTAGACTTCAGCTTAGATATGGCAATCTTTACTTCGTCTAAGTCGGGATGACGGGATTCTTGGCTTTCGTCGTCTATGTTGAATGAATCATCCTGCCTGAAAGCGGAATTCGGTTCGTCTTCGGCGTTATACAGTCTGCAGAAGTGGTCCTTCCATATTCTCAGCATTTACTGCGGTTCCACTATGATTTTTCTACTTTCGTCTTTGAAGCCTTCGGTTCTAGGTTAATATACTTATAACGTTTGTTTTATTTATTGTCGATTACTCCACAAGAAGCACAATTGTTTTCTCTTTACGTCAAATGAAAACTAACATAAGACCTCAAATTGGTTAAACTAACTAGTCAACAAAGTTTTGTTCCTAACTATCATATTGTACTTTTTCGTTGGTTGTTAAACAATGGCCTTAATTTAATTCTGATCCCAAAATCACACTATCACGTCACGTAGTTTTATTACTCTTTAAAATTGGGAAAAACACATAAATTCATGAAGTAGTTTTTTTTTCCAATAAAATTCGTGATGGATAAATAAACACTATCTTCAAAACTCTTGTATTTGAAAAAATTTTTGAAAAATCTTCAAAAATTGTTAGATGTCACTTCACTTATTTATATTTAAAAGAAACACAAAACTTTTTGAATTTTTATTATTGTTTTTGTAAAGAATCTGTTTTTTGAGTTGATAGTTAAAATCGAAGTTAGCGTTAGAAATAAGCCCTACAAAATGTATTTTTCAAAACCATGAAAGCAATTATAAGAATTTCCAGAAACTAAATAAGATACTCGTACTTAAATGAATTAAAATGTATCTATGGGTATGTAGGTATCATATTTTTAAAAACCTAGTGTGATAGGAGCATATTAAGGCTAAAAAGTATTGCTTTGTGGCAGAAAAAGCAACGTTATTTTGTCGAACAGTGTAATCGAAATTACTAAGTACAGTACATTTACCTATATTTCGTGTATTTATGTTGTGATTATAACTAGACAGAGTTATTGTTGTATGTTTAAATCTGTTTGGTAACAACGCATAATTTATGTTATCTTATTATTGTTTTTCTTAACCTATTGATTACTTGACTTAAGAATTACTTTGTTTATAAATAATTAGCTTGTATATTGATGTTTAACAATATAATAATTTGTTCAGAACTTTTTCATTGATTTTCTCTCAATGTTCATTAAACAATAAAGAAGTTTATTTCAAAAATTTAAACTCATCTTTTACTGCTGGTTATAGCGACCATAACACAATAAATAAGTTGCGAAGTATTAATTAATTGCATTTCTCGGTAACCGTATTATTTCAAGATGGGTTCGCTGTACCAAAAAGAAAAATAAGAGGGTCAAAATTATAGCTCATGGACAATGCAAATGAAATGTGTATAAGTAGATTCAGATTTGTGGTGTTACGTAGATGGATCAAAGTTTAGGGACTGGAGCGACTAAAAAAGTCACATCAGCTTGAAAAACAGCTGACGGGAAGGCCCTTTCTACAATTTTTCTGAGCATCAAGAGAACATATTGCATGGGAGAAATTGAGTGCAATCTATCAACCAAAGGACCTGCACGTATGGTAGGCTTTTTTAAAAGCTCTTGGCAAAAATTGAAGATGATCAGTATATTGCATCTCAGTCAACGAGTCCACCAGTGTTAAGTGTAGCAGAGAAGTTAAACGAAATCGAACTCACATAAAAGATGAATTTTTGACTATTATTTTCTTATGTACGAGTATTATCCCAGATTGTTATGAAAATTTTATTATTGCTATTGAGAGTCCCAACACAATATCTTCGCTTGAAAGTCTCAAAGTTAAGCTTCTTGATGGAGAGCAAAAAAGAGTATATAAGGACAAGTAAGATTTGCATTTGAAGAAAGGGAAATGGTGTATTTAGCGTTGTAAGGTTGTTCTGCCATGTTCAGAATGGGTAACAGAAAATATTTTACTGAAAAACGTCTTATTCGTTCCTGAACTTAGAGGTAATTTCTTATCTGTTAGTAAGATAATTTAACACAATTCTTCTGTTGATTTTGTCAAGAATATGGCCATTGTTAGAAATCTTCAAGGACATTTCGTTTTTAAAGCTAGTCACAGGAATGAATTGTATGTCGTTGAATTCAAACCTCAATTACTTTTCTTTGGTTTGAATTCGAATTAATTTTCTTTGAAAACATGGCAACGACCGACACGTTATGGTCACTTAAACATGAAAAGTTTACAACAACTTTATAAAGAGAATATGGTCACAGTACCCGATTTCAAATCTTAAAATGAAATTCAAGATTGCGAAATATGTGCTTTATGAAAAATAACTGTTAAACCGTTTGCAAAGCAATCTCTTTCTAGATGCAAAAATTTACTTGATCTAGTGCACTGAGATGTGTGCGGATCTATTCTGCATGATTTATTGAGGACAAGTCTCGATACACAAAAGTTTAATTTCTTAAGACGAAGAATGAAGTCTTTAATGCTTTTGAGTACTTTAAGACCGAATTCGAGATAAAGACAGGTTACAAAATAAAAGCATTGCACCTTAATAAATTGTTTGATGATTTTATAAGTAGCTAAGTAGCTATGGTATCAAGATACAACTAACGATCGTGTACACTTCGCAGCTAAACGGTGTAGCGGAAGGAGCTAACCGAACATGGGGAGAAATTATAAATACCACAACTTTTATTCGAAATAGATCTTCTACGAACATTGTAGGAAACACTACACCAATTAATTGCATGTCAGGGGCCCTACTAACTCGATTCTACTTTTGATTCTATTCGAAACTCATTTCCGATTCTACTTTCAAATCGTACTACTAGGTCGTAGAATCGAATGCCGGTTATACGATACCAACTTGTTTTCAAAAAAATGTCTTTTTTCGAACGAGTATCGAGTTGTTTGACAGTTTTAAAAACAAAAAAAAAAAAAACAAACAAAAAAAATAAAACATCAAATTTTTAGACAAGAATAATTATAACAAAAATGGACAACGTTGGAATTTAGTTTAATTTGCAAGAATATGAAGAACGGTACGAGCAAGTTGAACGCAGAAAAATAAGAGAAGAGATAATTCCAAAATAATGGAGCTGAGTGAGAAAAGGTTTGCACTCGTATAGGGTCCGCCATCGAACGTTTTTTTTTCAACTAGTGCTTATTTCGTGAATGGTTACACTTAGCTCATGTCTGATTTCACAGATAATTAGTTTTATCTTTCCGCTGAACGAATATGGTTGTGTATACGGTGCATCATCTTTTCAGATGAAGCTCATTTTGATCTTGGCGGGTCTGTACACGAGCAAAATTGTCGCATTTGGGGCACAGAAAACCCGTACGCATACATTGAATAGCCGATATACCCAAAACGAGTCACTGATGCGGATTTTAGCCCAGAGGGATAATTGGGCCATTTTTCTTCGAAAATGAGCAAGGAGTGGCCGTCACAGTCAATGGCGATCGTTATCAGCCCGATATTGAACGAATTTTTGTTCACAAAACGAGAAGTATATTGGCAAAATTTGGTTTAAACGGCGCTACGTGCCATACTGCCGAAGCTACACTCGATGTTTTTATAGCATTTTCAAAAAAAAAAGTTATTTGGCGGACCCTGAATGTTTGAACGCATTCTAAATGAAAAATACTTTTGTTTTAGTTTTGTTAAGAAGTATCGTCTATCTAAAGACGGATTTATGTTCTTACTTAACACCATATCATCCGACATGACTACTCGCAGAAGACAAAATGCTGTTCCTATTATCATTAAGTTATCAGCAGCATTGATGTTTTTGGCACCAAGAGGTTACCAAAACCAAATCGGCGGTGACAAGAACGCTGGACGTACACAGCAAACCATGTCAAAAATACTTGCCGAAGTTTTGACTTCAATCGAAAGAGTCATGTGTCCGCTGATGATGAATTTTGAAATGTATGAGGAAGAGAAACGAAAGTCCAAACGCTATTTTTGGCAAAAATCACGAATTCCCGGTGTAATTGGGGTGGTAAATCGAACTCATATTCAACATTTTACTTACATTTTGACAAAAAAAAACTTCGCTTGCAAACACATTTGATGTAGAGTGATTATTATTTTCGATTTTGCCTTGTTTTGAATTCTACTTTCGAGTTACGTAGTTCCTCGTTTATTCGAAAGTTCATAAGAATATAGTTGATGGCACTACTAGAACTATTCGATTCTCGTTGGTTCGAACTTCGAAAGTAGTCAAATAGATACATAGTACCAATTTTTCGAATTCGAGCAATTTCATTGTAGAATCGAGTTACATAGTAGGGGTCCCTGTATTTTTCAACACCCGAAGAAGCACCTATCAGGATTAAAAATACAAATGTAACGGAAAAGGCCACCAATAACTCAAATGAAGAAGAGACGACATCTGAAACTTCGAACGAGGATAGAAATGAAGACAATGAAAACACAAGTTCAGACGTGGATATCCCGAATAAATAATTTCAAAACATCTTTTTAAATTTATTAAATTCAAATTCGAAATATCAATTTAATATGATTAACTCATCATTTGTCAAATATTTGTCAAGCTTTCGATCACACATAAAGAAACCACAAAATATCCATAAAATCCCTTTACTTGTTCCAAAAATTTTTGTTTGCAAATTTGTGGTTCTAGTAGTCTAAATAACAATTTATCAGGCTAATTAATTCACCTTATGTTGAATGCTAATGTTTAAAACCCAATTAACTCACAAATATATAAAGTTGTACTTATTTCTATGGTTTAGCGGCTTTTTGCAAAATAAACAATGTTTTTTAGAGCACACCTGTGGAACAAAACTATTCCAATAAAATAATAAATAATCTATAATTTAACCTTAACAAAGTAACAAAACAGTTTCACCTTTCAATGGTAAAGGTTTAAAACTGTGGCATATTGACCTTTGTTTATATTCGGAATTTTGTGGATATTTAAATTAATGACCAAATAAATTATTGCTGTCCGTAGTTAATTCTATAGTTTCTGGTTGTATCTTTAAATTGGTTTTATCTTACAAAGATTAAATAAGCTTTTCCTTAAAAGATAAAAAATCGAATTTATTTTCAAATATACCAAAAGTAATTAGAAAACAATAAAATTCCCTATTTTGTTAATTACCAACCATAATCCACAAGGAATTCAATTCAAAACCTCTATGTCTATAATCAACCGAATTTTTAGCTTCCAAAGCTTAAAAAATATTTTCTTATGGTTTCAAATGGAAAATCAATGAAAAGTTGAATGAATTAGCTTTAAAATTTATTGAGGTGCCAAGAAAAAGAATCCAACGATTTAATCTATTTAAAAAAGAATAAATTCTTCCACCCTAAAAACCATCTTATTTAAATTAGGTATATATTTTGTAATTTATTAATATTATCTTATGGTGTTTCATTGATCACGCATAATATAAAATGTTATTCCCGCTAAAATGTGTGTGGGTGTGGATTTTAGGATGTTCTCCTCTTAGCCTTATGACTTTTGATGGAATTATCTTTGCCTCAGTTGCTATTATTATTTATTCGTAGCCTAGATTTTAAGAGCAACACAAAATTAGGAAAGAGACTGTTCAAATTTTTAATATATCCAAATTAAATTCTATTTTTATATATTTTGTTTGTATGCTGTGTCCTGACTCCTATGTTGAATTATTATTCTTCATCTTCTAATATGATGGAAAGGAAACTTCCGTTTGCCATGTTACTTCCTTAATTCAAAAACACTATATTATATACATATAATATTTCTGTTCTTTTCTTTTTGCGTCAGATTCATAGCAACTCGTACACTTCCTTGAGAATAATTCAGGAATTTATAAAATAAAATTGAAAAATAAATTGTTTTGAATAGAAATTAATATCGTCTATGAATTGTTATAAACAGAAAGGGAGGAAAATGGAATATTTTTTGTTATGCTATTCAATTTATTTAAAAAATATTTGCTTATGTTTTTTATTTGTGCGTCATTAAAATCGTTTGTTTTTATTTTTTACTTCTTTTATGTTTTGTAAAACAAATTTACCACAAAATCGGAAGAAATTCTTATAATTAAATTTGCTTGTTTTAGATTCTTGAAATATTTATATAAGATGTTTTTGTCTATTTTTGAAGAGATGGAATATTAATAAAAACAAATTTTTAACAAGTCAAGGAGAATAAAAATGGAGCATTTACAAAATCGCTAGTAACGACCAACAAATTTTCTCGCTTTGCCAATTAAGGGAATTTATTCTTTTTTGTTTTTGATGAAAGATAAGGTTTAAGGGCGTGTATTAGACAGAATACAAATCATTCTTTCTAAAAATGCTAAAATTAGGAAAAAAACAATCATAGCTTTAATAAAAATTAAGGAGCTGAATTTTTTTTGAACTTAAATAATTATTTTATGTGTTTTTATGTTATGAATTTAGATTATTATATATTTTTTTATCAAATAGCCACAAAATCTAGGAGTAATCTTGAGTTCATAGAAATTTAAGTAGACATGTTGGTAATATAAATTTTCTGACTTATTATTTTACTTATGTATTTGTTCGATTATGACTGACTATAGGCCACACTAAAGTGGATCTTGAAAAGGTTTTAAAATCAGAATTTTTACGCTGTTATCAAATTTGAAAGCTGTCATCTTTTGACATCTGACAAGTAAAAACTACGCCATTAATTTTAATGGAACAATACACGCTTCAGTTGGGAAAAGTTAGTGCTTTGAAGAATCAAGAATATTTCCGCTGTTGTCCCAAGTATTGAAAAAAGTCCAGGTTTTGTGGATTAACCTCCATCTTTGGAATTAGGCATTCCACAAACAAAAATTTAACCCTGATTTGCATAGAGAATTAGGTTATTAGGTTTTTAAAGTTCCATTAATGCCTCGCCGTATATCAGCTGATTGGTTTCTTAAATTCACCCAAATGACTCAGTCGTCTTCAGCGATGATTTTCATTCTCACTTTGGATATTAAATTAACAAACGGAATTGTCGCATTTGGGGCTCAGAAAATTAAAAATGATTGATGAAAAGACCTCCCTGTTTTTAATGCGCCACTGTTTGGTGCAACTATAATTGGCTGCCAATGTAATTTTTAAGAAAATTTTGATTAACATTTTTTTCCAAAAAAAAAAAACAGTTAGAACTGGTAAAAATTGATTTTTGACTCAAGTTTCTTGATAAGAAAAAAAAAACTTATTGACGTCAAACTTTCTTCACTTTCTACACTATTTTGTTAGTAGATAATATTTTGTTAAGCTAGAACAAAATTAAGACCTTAAATAAAAAATACTAAACATTAAATTCTGGGGTAAATATCTTCAGAATTAAAGAAGATACTGACCATGTTGTTTAATGTCATAGAAAGAATGTTTTTTTAGTATATCTCATGATATCCTTTACGCTAAACCATCGTTTGCTTTTGAGTTAGTTGAAGTTAGTACTTAGCAAAGCAAAGGATAACAAAGCTGCAGGAAGTGACCGAATTCCAAACCAATTTCTCAAATATGCCTCAGACGAATTCCTTTCTCATCTACGGATAGCTTACAACAAAATTTTCGAGTCCGGAGAAGCTCCCGAAGTTTTCAAGAAATCAAGAATTTTCCCAATTTTCAAAAAAGGGGATAGAATGGATCCATCGAACTATCGCGCTATTTCTTTTTTGAACTCCGCTCTAAAAATGTTTGTAGAAATTCTGAGATGTCGCTTAGTCGCATGGGTTGATAGCCATCTCAGCGAATTTCAAATAGGCTTTCGAAAAGGCTACTCGACGGTTGACCACATTTTTAGTCTAACGAATATAGCAGATATGTACCTGCGAAAACGCAAGAAATTATACGTTTTCTTTGTGGACTTTCAATCAGCATTCGATACAATAAATAGAAAAGCCCTAATGTATAAGCTGTACAGAGATGGACTGTCGCTTAAATTTGGAAAAGTCATTGAAAGTCTCTACAATTTAACATTAAACGCGATTTGGGATGGCAAGGATCTATCGGGCTGGTTCCAAACTTCTGTAGGATTGAAGCAAGGATGCAATCTAAGTCCGTTAATCTTCTGCTTGTATATCGAGGATCTTCTGAGAATCTTGCCGTGTGGAATTAACATTGATGGTTTACAAATCAAAATGCTAATGTATGCAGACGATTTGGTGTTATTGGCGGAATCTCCTAAATCGCTCCAGCTGATGATTAATAAGTTGCATGATTACTGCAAACAGTGGAGTTTGACGGTCAACCTAAGAAAGTCTAAGACAATGGTCTTTAGGAGAGGGGGTGGACGGCTAGCGGGGAACGAAAGATGGAGATATGGACCTGAACAAATAGAATCAGTTAAGGAATACCAGTGTTTGGGATTCACTGTGACAAACAATATGAATTTGGAGATGCATCTTGAAAAGAAATTATTGGCATCAAAAAACGCCATTGGAACTGTCTGGCAAAAAGTATATTGCAGCAGGGATGTCCCACTCAGCGCTAAATATAGAGTTTTTACTGCTACATCAAAAGCGATAATGCTTTATGCAGCCCAATCTTGGGGGTGGAAGAAAAGTGATACTTTGGAAAAACTTTTGAGATTCTTCCTGAAACGACAATTCCGTATCCCTGAATCGACGCCAAACTACATGCTTCTTGTGGAAACAGGCCTTTCTCCCTTATACTTAACAGCTCTTGAACTCCACTTCAAATATATCCTTAAGCTTATGTTTGACCACACAGACAAGGTAGCACGAAGAGTTGCAGTGTCTGTTATTACCTCCAATTCATCCTGGTTCCAAGAATGGAGAAATCTAGCAATGGAATGCTCATTACCGTTCTCTTTAAGCATGGATAACCTTGGCAGCTGGAAAAATTTTCTGGATACTTTGCTTGAAAATCTACACATAAAAGTGAGGAACGAAAATATTGAAAATGCGAAAGGTTCGCTTCATAGAGAAATTTACTCGAGATTGGAATACAATTTAGGCACATCAAATTTTTTAAAAGAAAAACTTAGCGTAGAAAATATATCTTTGATATTCCGAGCAAGAGGAGAACTACTTTCGCTTAATTTCATCCCGCATAGAGATGACCTACCTGTCATCTGTTCGATGTGCAATACCCAGGAAAGAGAAAATATAGTTCACTTCCTTGCGAAATGTCCTATGTTGGTAGAAGCTCGTCGACTAATATGGCACAAGAACTATCTTGATCTCACCGAAGTCTTCGAAATCCTCAATGGCAACGACTGGAACAAATTAGCAAACTACATTAAAATATCGCTTGCTTATAGAACAAAAATTATAAACGAAGAATTTTAATTTAATTTAAATTCCTAACTTGCTATACGTACATTTATTGTTATTAAGTTGTTTTTTTTATTTTTTTTTACATACTCTTGTTTTAATTTCTTTCTTTTTCTTTTTTTGTATAATGTTTTTAATATGTTTGTAAATCAAGAGAAATCTGGCTGACGGCTTATTAAGCCATGCTATCAAATTGTAATATAATGTTGTAATATTAATCATTTCCTGATGTCACATTGTGAAATAAATAAATAATCTAATAATAATAAATCTAATCTTTAGTATTAAAAGGCAGTGTTTTTCTATACTAATGTGTATATTCATTTAACTCTTATATATTTAATTATTTATTTTTTATGTACAAAACTTAAATTTATATTTTCATGCTTTAAATTTTGTTGTACTACTTTTAGCTGAAGACTGGATCAAAAACATAATATGAATCGGGAATCCAGCCCTATTCCAATCGCTCAGCACAAATGCATGAACTTTTGACCAATTACCTACCCATGGGGCGGTCATATGAGCCAAAAAGCTTATACAGTTAAATTATATAAGTAAAGATTTCATCTAAAGATTTTTAAATAATTTAACGATACGCATCAAAATGCGGTTTGCTGTCAAAAACAACAAAAATCTTTGTTTTTACACAATTTAAAATTAAGAAAAACTTAAATTCCTTAAATTATTGTCATAAGATCTTTTTAAAGAAAAAGAGAGTAAATATTCAGGTTTCTAAGAAGAAACCTTGAATAAGAGATCGCCAATTTGATATTCAGTTGCCTTTAGATTCCTGAAACACGTCTTCAATTCTATCTTTTTTTTTTGACGTACATAAAGAGTGTAGGTGGTTTTTCCTTTCAAAATTGAGATGCAAAACCTTTTAAGATCTTAACAAATTTAAGAAATATACTTTTTGAAGTAAAATTTGCTTTGGATACTCTAGAATTGACATTAAAACATTAATTTCAAGAATGAAAAAGTCCTGAAAACAGCAAAAGTGACATTTTCATTAAACTTATAGCTAATTGAAAAACATAATAAACGTTTCATATCTAATAATTTAATATAAGAGCTTTATATCTCTCGAGAACTGAAGTGAAAAAAAGATTCCGCAACGTGTAATTTGTGGGTGTCTAAAGTTTCTTCTCAACTTATTTGTTTACCTTAATTTGTTTTTATTTCAATTTTAGAAAAATTATGTACTTGAACCAAACTCCTTGGTCTCTAAATTAAACACTTAGACCATTATCTTTCTCTACAACAGTGTTCTAAAATAATCTAATAAATAAAGTTGTCACTTTATCCTTTTAAATATGTAAATGTAAGGTTAAGTTAAATATTACGTTATTTAAATTTTGTCAGCCTCCTTTAAAGAACGTTAAAGAACATATTTAATAGGTGCTCAAAGACTCGTTTTTATGTAAAAAGTGGCCTCCCTGACCTTTTAGTCTGCCTAAAAAAGTAATTTTAGACTTTAAGTATAAACCGTTAGTAAATTATGAATTTTTCTTGGCGTTTTATTCTTACTCAAATTAAATAACAGTCAAACAAAAGAGCAAGAAAAGTTCCTATTATTTTGGTCACACCTGTATTTATATAAAACTTTTCAAAATAAATTAACACAAACATTTCCGTTGAGATACAAAAATGTTATTATTTCGTTTATAAGATCCTGATAAAAGAATTGTGTTCGAATCGAATTCATTTGCTAATTTATTTCAAACTTTGAGAAAAAGGAACAGAAACTAAGAGAAAGCAAACACTTATAGTGCACTGCATGTGGTGCTCCTAAAGTTGTTTACCCAATTGATGGCAAATAAATATTTTATCACAATACTCAAGAATTCGGGCTTATATACGTGAGAACTTTATTTTTAAGAAACAAAGCAAAAATCAACAACAACTACGAGTTGCTCAGGTGAATATATAAAGAAAAAATAATATAATGGTATTCAACTTGTTGTTTCTTATTTATTTTATGTGAATTTTGTATGTTATGAGCATAAGAACTAAAAGCTCCCACCATAGGAAAGTTATATCAAACAATGTACAAAGTGGATATTGATTTTTCTTAAGGTAACATAGTTTCTGGAATGCTAAATTTTCGGAATGAAATGATATCGGATGAAAAATTATAAACGAAATTACTATATTCTAAATATAATGATTATCTATGTATATAAAAAGCTATTTCATCCCTCACAGCTTGTGTCTTATTATTATTATTCATTCCAAGTTTGCTGTAATGTTTTAATGGGTATTTAATTGAAATCTATTAAATTAGATGCGAAGGCTTTCTTTATCAATTGGTAATACATCATATTATCAGAAATCATAAGAAAAACAACAACTATTTGCTAAACTATTTATGATGATTCCCAGCGGATCCAGTCTTTGATTCGGGAGGAGGTCACACAGTTCCCATACAATCTTAATTTGTTACATAATCTTCTAACAAGTTTATAAAATGCCTTGCAAAGGCATTTTGCAAAGTGAAAGTGATACGGTTTTGACATTTTAAATTTCAAGAATATTTAAAAGATCATACGATTTTCAACAAGGAAAAAAGGATGTGTTTTTGAGAATTTTACACTTGTATAGCCTATTAAAATATTTGATCACTTTTAGAAATGACCCACTTTTAAAAAACCCAACACTTTTAATATACGAAAAGAAACTAAAATGAAGCTGGCTGAAGTTAAGTTCGAGAAATTGGAACGAAGTTTAAATTTTTTCAAAAGAAACTCGAATTAGTGTAAGGTAAATTCAAAATAGTTATTTTCATTTGCGATTTTTTTTCAAGATTTCAAACCAAAATAATGCTTCAAATTATAAAATTTGACGATCTCTTATCTTATCTACATTGGTTCTCTTTATTTCAGAAAGTTTTTGTTAAAATAATCTTTATATATAAAAGAAAATCGTGTTAGTTACACTATTTATAACTCAAGAACGGCTGCACCGATTTGGCTGAAAATTGGTGGGTAGGTAGCTTAGAGCCAGGAAAAGGACATAGGATACTGTTTATCCCGTTCGACAGCGTTCCAGTGTGACTTGACATAAAACGTCAGTCACTGTAAAAGTGGTATAACAAAAAAGAATCAGACTTGGAATAACAAAACGCAAATGACAGCTATGTGATGGACGTCGATTTTTGTAAGAAATCAATATGAAAACCATTAACAATCATAATAATGTAAAAAATCAGTATTAAAACTATTTCTATTAAAAAAATAATTAACAATCGTAATGTAATGAGCCATTGCCTATTTCAAAAAAAAAGTGAAATGAACTATAAAAGGTGGTAAACCAAAAACGCATCAGACTAGGAATAACAAAAACGTGCAATTCGAACAGCTAAGTAATTTTGTCTATGAATAATTGGTTGAAAATTTGAGTTGTGAAATAAATGTTTAGATGATTTGAAGTGAAGTTTAATTAACAAGGGGGTAGTAATATCCCCATGTGCGCTTATTATAATAAAAAAAAAATGGTTGCCTGTAAAGTCGGTTTTACGGGCGAAGATTTTACGTGACAACGTCTTTTTCTCGGTAGAATATTTATTGATATGAATATAATTAAATTGCACAATAGGAACAAGGAATTGAATGAAATTGAATTGCACAAATTTTTTAAACTAATAATTTACTTAACACTATCAACATTTATCAATAGTATGACATAACCTATAAACTCAGTTTCTCAACTTTTGTGTCAATCTAACAATTAATCAATCAATCATAGTTTACGATAATGAAATATCAGTGTACAATTATTTACCTTTATTGTTGTAGTTGTTGTAAATGACGAATCTAAGCACTCCACATTTTCACTACAGACACAGCTGACGATACTTTAACCACACGTGTGAACTTGTATTATGACGCTTTCTTGTTTTTCCAACGCCAAGAACGTTCGAGAAAGACAAAGACAGAGACACAAGCATGCGCCGATTCAATGCGCCTAATTCTCTAGTGCTGCGCGCGCGGCAGACCGATCATAGTTGAGTGGGAGAGAGACGCAAGGCATTCGGCGGGCCTCTCTCTCGTTCGGTGACTCATCGTAACGTTACCGGGCGTTACACTTTTTCATAAGTGACTCCCAGCCGCAACCTAATTTAAGACGTTGTCACGTCAAAACAATGCCGCGACCAGACGATCGAATCTTTCCCGACAAAGCCGTAATGCAAGAAGGATACGAAACACTAAAAATGAAAGGACTGAAGAAGGACAAGAAATCGCACGTGAAGAGGTCAACAAATAGATAATTTGCGACGCAGAACAAGAGATTTATAAAGTGCTGATTTGAATCGAGCAGTGTTTCGATACGATTGCAGCAATGATTACAGCTTGCATCCTAGCGTTTAGCATTGGACAAATGGACGTTGTTTGCCAGTATTGTGGTGCATTAAAGTTTTCCGGAGAAATGCCCGGATTATGCTGCCTTAATGGTAAAGTGATATTAGCATTGTTGACTCCGCCACCTGAGCCATTGTCTTCATTGCTTTGTGGCGAAAAAAATTAATCACGCTACTTTCTTGCAAACACTCAAAATTGCAATGGTTGTTTCCAAATGACATCATTTGGGGCAGATATTATCGAAGAACGAGGATTTAATCCGACATTTAAGGTATGTACTTATTTTTGTACTTACATAGAATATAGTTAAAAAAATAACTTACATTACTCATTCTTACGTATTAAATTTGCAAATTCTGAACTCTACTCTCACATCGAAAAAAGTCTTTTTATTTTTAGATACAAAGACAGATTCACCATCGAATTGGAAAACAATTAATGGATATTGGAAATAGGCGAATGGAAATTGATGAATCTACACAATGTATCACCCTGCAAGCAAACTTCAGTAAGATCACATAAAGCATCGACGAATTAGTGTAGAAAACTACAAAAATCATTAGTGGCTCAATAGGCGTGCTATATTAGCAGCCAAAACCATCGATGTCAATACCATCAACTTCACCGTTCAGCATGGAATACCCAGTGAAACGGCAACATATAAGTCCATCGATACTGTGGAGAATGAAGACGGGATTGTCAACTATCCAACTGAATTCTTGAAGTCGTTAGGTTTTCCAGGCATGCCACCGCACGTTCTTACACTGAAAATTGGCGTACCCATTATTCTTCTTGCGCCTGGATACACGAGCGCAAAAAAGAATTACTTTTGTGGATACACACAGACAAAAAAATTAAGCAAGCAAATTTAACAATAGAGGAAAAGTTGGAAATTAAAACACAAAAAACTTCGTTGGATACTCAGCCGCAGGTACTTTTTTTTCGAATGAACTATTATAAGTTATTATTTAGACTCTCAATCAAGAAAATGACGAACAATATTACCGAGGCAACAATTTTGACTGGAAAGTTCAACGGTGAAGACGTAGGTACTGTTGCCACGTATCCCAATGATCCCGACAGATATGCCATTCGAATTCAAAAGTTTACAGTTCCCGGTGCGACTCGCTTTCGCAATAATTATTAACAAAGCGCAAGGACAATCGTTGCAAGTGTGTGGATACAATTTGGAGAATCCATGCTTCTCACATGGACAGCTCTATGTGGCTTGCTGACGTGTGGGAAAACCTTCTGATTTATTTGTCTACGCACCAGATGAAAAAAAAGATAATCTTTATTGTGTATCCCACATCACTTTTTTTCGAAATAAACAAATTCAATAAAATGGCTTAGAATGAATTGAATATGTGTGTAATGATTTTTCTTAAATTTATTTTAGCTGTTGGTGAAGCAACGCACGCCGGGTACAGCTAGTTTAATATAATAAATCTCATTTTTTGGAAAACCATTATCAAGAGCATTACATAACTTTTGTTGTTCTCCATCAGAAAAACAATCCGATTTTTTGAAGATTGACGTAAAATGCCCACCTTACAAATCTATGCATGAAATCATTGTTTATACAACTTAACTCTATATGGGCGTTATGGCTCATATCCCCCACGACCCCCCTCCCCCTTGATCCACCATCGATTAGGTCATACATATGGATATATGAAATATTTTCATTTATCGTTACAAGAACTAAGACTCAAAAATAAACAAAATACAAATTAAACAATATCACATCTTAATTGATAAATCGTTTCGAAAAATATTTTTGCATTTTCAGGCGGAGTTTTTAACTAATTGAATTTTGTTTATTTTATATTTTCATATATGTGTAAATTATAATCATAATTATGCAATGAGGTATCAGGTATTAGTTAGGAAAAGAATATTTTTGAAATAAAACGTTCAATGAAAAATTTTAGAATTTTTTGTAAATAACAACAAAAATTCAATATTGTGCTCGAGAAAAATCCAAAATTCGAATTTATTTAAGAACCTAATCCTTCTAAACTTTTATTTGTTAATAAATAACATACAAAATTACAAGTGTTTTCGTAACACAACTAAAAAAAAAATGTTTAAGCTTTGCTAAATGTGAAAACTATAATTTTTTTCTCGTATTTTTAATGTTTTTGTAAATATTAAGAAAATATTAAAATTTGATCTCCATTTTTATTAAAAGACTTGTTTCTAAAATTAAAAAATATATTTTCGAATTTCAGAATCTAAAGCAATCTCTAAACAGAAGTCAATAAAATTGAGCAAACCTTAGGCAGGTTAACTTATAAAAACAGCTTTCGTGTTTGACTTGAATGTATTTGTATTTATCTTTATATGTTTAAGAATTTAACAAGACCGTAAATTAGTTACTTAAAACAATCAAGACTGGATATATTTTGTTTTCTAGTCTAGTGCTTCATTTAATATTGTATTAAATAACTATATAATAATTAAATAAACTGAAACTTTTAAAAATATGAATTTACAAACATAATATGTATTGTTATTTTAAGATAAGAAAAACATTTATAGGTATATTAAAGTACGATGTTTTCCATTTACAACAAACAAAAATACTTCAAGAGTCTTAAATTTTATTAATAAAATAATATCTTGGATATAATTTTCACTTGAACTCATAGTTGTAAGAATGCATTTTTGTAATCATTATAAATTGCATTTGAATACATTTTTGGAATGCGAATAATTTCAGTAGACATATTGACTTCAAATACATTTTTTTATGCAGTTAATAAAATGAAAAACATGCAGAAAGGATTCTCAAAAAATTTACTGGGTGGTTTTCTTACCATAGCAACTTAAAATAGAGATGAAAATTTTGGTTGACCCAAAATATCTCATGAACCAATAACGCAAGCGTGACGTAATAAAAAACTGATATACTTTTGAAAAAGAAATTTAATTAACGTTTTTTTTTTAATAAATTAAAAAAATAATTGTCACCTAAAATATTTTACGAACAAGAAAATATTTTTTTCTTTGAGAAAAATCGAATTGACAGCTTTCTTACAAAAATAAAATCCAGCAAAAAAGTTACTAAAAGTTGGTAAAAAATAATTTTCGAAGATATTGGCTTCAAACTAATTTCATCTTATAAAAAATATTGTTTTCGAAACTCAGTATATTTTTTATAAAAATCCAACAGTCAGTTTTTTCCTAAGAATTAAAATCAACAAAAAATAGTACGCAAAATTGGTAAAAAATGTTGTGAAATTTTTCGATATCTCGTGAATTATTGAAAGTATTGACTTCAAAATTATGTTATTTTGTGCTAAATTTTATTGTTAACGTAAGATATTATTCTTAGAAAAACCCAATTTGTATTTGTTTATATAAGAAATAAAAACTTTTTCGATTAAAACGATCGTTAACAAAAATAGATTTCGAAATCAAACTTTTTTATGATATGTAAAATATTGTTAGTAATTTTTAACTTCCCATAGGAAGTTATTGTAATGGGTCCGATTTGTCAAATTGAAAATTTTGACATTTCTCGACGTTTCAAGGTCCCTAGAGTCGAAATAAAAGATTTTTAGAAAGATGTCTGTGCGTGCGTGTGTCCATAGCTCAAGAACCAGAAAAGATATCGACTTCAAATAAATTTTGTTATACAGATAATAAGGCAGAAAGATGCAGAAAGGGCTCTCAAGAAAATTGCGTGAGTGGTTTTTTTACCATAGCAGTTTAAAAAAGAGGTGAACATTTTGGTTAAACCTAAATATCTCATGAACCAATGACGCTAGAGACTTGAATTAAATTTTATATTATATATTGTAACGTGATACAAAACAATTATATTTTTGGAAAAAAATTCAATTAACGGTTTTTTTATAAATCAAAAAAACTGAAAAAAAAAATTTGTCACTTCGAAAATTTTACGACTAAAATATGATTTCATCTCCAAAACAATTTTGTGCAACGAAGAATAATGTTTTACACATCTGATAAAATTTTGAGAAAAATCGAATAGACAGTTTTTTTTACAAAAAGTAACCTAAAAAAAAAAATAAAAAAAAAGTTGGTAAAAATTGAGTTTTGACTCAAATATCTTTTCAAGACTTTGAGATATTGGCTTTAAACTACTTTTATCTTTCAAAAAATATTGTTTTCAACATTCAGTAAAATTTTGAAAAAAATAGAATTGACAGTTTTTTTACAAAAAATTAAAAACCGAAAAAAAATTTAACAAAAGTTGGTAAAAATTGATTTTCGACTTAAATATCTTTTCAAAAATTTGAGATTATGGCTTCTAACTAATTTTAACTTATAAGAAATATTGTTTCCAACATTAGAAAAATCGAATTGACAGTTTTTTTACAAAAAATAAAAACCTAAACAAAAAAGTTAATAAAAGTTGGTAAAAATTGATTTTCGGCTCAAATAGCTTTTCAAAAATTAAAAATATTGGCTTCAAACTTTATTTATTTCACAGAAAATATTGTTTTTTATATTCAGTAATTTTTTTATAAAAATCCAACAGTCCGTTTTTTCATAAAAAAAATTAAATCTACAAAAAATAGAACGCAAATTTGGTAAGAATTGATACATTTAGACAAACTTTTAAGCAAGACAAATCGACAGACAGGATGGGAAGTTATTAGTGTAGGTCGCATCCCATCCTCTTTTGTTAGATTTAAATAATTGAAAATTGAAATAATTCTAGAAATAACTATCTATAAGCTTATTCACATTTAATAACCCATGGAAATAGTCTGCGAACTGTTCTCCCAAAGTGGATTGTTTATGAAAATTGGTTTGAATTTTTGAAATCAAACAGATATGGACGGGTTTTTAGGAAAATTAATTTACCTTAAAGCCTTCTCTGTTGCTAGTCCCTCACTGCACTGCCAGTCGTTCTTTTATGGTTTATGGTTAATGGATCTGATAGCAATTATTACACAGGTAAACAAAATTACGTTATTTTTTTTGTTGCACAATCAATAGAATACTTGTTTAAAGGATTAAGATGTCCTTAATTCGATTATCGGTACTTTAAAAATAATAAAAACAACCAAAAACGATTTTTTTAAGCCTAAGTTAAAAAGTCAAAATACCTCTTAACAATAAATTCTGTGATTATTTTAAAAAGGACAAATCTTTCTCTTTTAGATACAATTTAAAGCATTTTAGTATCTTACTTAGTTTTCTGGAAATTCTCATTACTTATGAATTTTTATTTGAACCTATGTATATGAAGTTTCGAGAAAAACTTGAATTTGATACAATAATAGTTTTGGACTTCATTCAAGCTCTTATTTTAATACCCGTCTTCGACATAATTTTTTTATTTTTTTAATATATTTCAAAAACTTGATAAATTAGAATTGTTTAGACAACAGATTCGTAACAAGAAACAAACTTACCTTCAAACCGTTTTGCCTTTTTCTGTTAAAAACCATTTTAGCAAAAGTGGTTTAGCGTTTCTTTTAGATTTTTGTAACACAAGTGAAATCTTACAACTTTTGAAGTTTTCTTGAATATTATATGAAATAACACCAATATTTCAATTGAATATTGAAGAAAAGGATTAAAAATTTGGAAAACCATCACGGCCTATAACTATCAAAAGCCTATAACTATATGTACGTGCTTTTTATTGTACGTTGCTCTAGGATTACATTGAGTTGAGTCGGTACAAAATTTTGCCCTGTCAATGTTGGGACATCGTAATAGCTTTGAATCACATATAACACGGTTACAGAAAAGAGTCAACGCGTTAACTAAGATAAATGTGTGTGAAAGTGTGCGTCATTTCAACAGCTACAGATTTTGACGTCATTTTTAAATTAGAGAGTCAACACGTTGATCGTCTTAAAAGCTTTAAATCAAAATAAATATTTCGATATTTTTCAAGTATATGTATAATGTGAATATAAGGCATATTTTTGTTTATAAAATGCATACATATTTGCTTAGTTTCGTGGTAATCATTTTCAAACTGTTTCTGTCAAAGGCTATATGTTTCTATACCAATATCCTCTTTAATTTAAAAATAAAATTGTATTTTAAAATGCAAATGTTGCAAACCAAAATCACTTTTCCTGAAATAAAGAAAAATAAACTCAATGTTGAATTTTTAAAAAATACACAAATCTGTATTGATTTCGCAGCTAAGTGCAAACTAACGTTACGGCACTCTTCCAAATTAAATTCAATTTAAAATGCAATGTAAAAATGTCCGTATTTTTTAATAAAAATTGAACTATTCAAAACAAACCTCAAACGCTTTTGTTTCAATTTTAACGAATAGTTTAAATAAATATAATTAACTTACATTTGAAAATTCTATCCAGTTGTTAATTTGTTATCCATTATTTTAGCAAAAACTTTTTTTACAAGTTTTTCTTTTCTCTCTGATGACAGACAGAACCAATATTTTCTCGACCACTTTATTGTAAATATTTATTTGAGTAGTACTTATTACTTAAAACCGCATCGATCTCTCCGGTAATATAAATATTTTTCAAAAGGCAAACAAAATATTATCGGCCACTTGCCACAGCGATGCACAAACACACTTCACTCAACCAACATATTTTTATTTCAATTTTTTCCTTATTTTTAATTTTCAAGATGCAGTTGTGCTTAATTTTATTGAAAAACTCTCAAGACAAAAACGACACAACGCGACGTAGACGAAGACGGTTGCGGCGGAAGCGACGCACGTCAACAACTTTGACGATTGTTATAGATAAGTTTTTAATTTTTATGGGGCACTCCGATCTATAACGGATAAGATAGCTTTACGAAGAGTGTAAAGTATAAAGTATAATATTTAAATAAAACATTTTGCGAAAACTTGGCGCGTTAACAGTGATTTTTATATCTTCTAAACTGCGAGTAATCTAAATAAACAATTTCAAAATAGATACGATCTGGATTTATTTATTTATAATTAGAAAAAACAAATTCATAGATATATTCTCGGCAAATACAAAGATGCTATCAAAAAGCAATTAATTATTATTTTTGTAATGTTGAAAACAAGTAGCTGAAAATTGGACCTTCAACGATTAGAAATTTGAACTTTAATTCCCCGTATTCTTATAGACGACGATGACGACTATCGTACTTCGGTTTCGAAATAAATTTTCATTTCTTCTTTTCGATAATCCTTTATTTTGCAGAGAGGTATTCAACCTTCCGAACTAAAGATCCGCGAAGCACTAAAAGATACAATATCTGAACTGAATTCTATCGTTTGGTTGATACGAGTATGTTTAACTTCAAGTTCATTCAACGAGATGGTAAACATTAGCTCGTCGTCACCTGCCACGCCGAGCCGTAATCGTTTGAAAGCCTTTTGAACTTATCATTCCCTTAGTATTTCAGGAAAATGTTCAAAAAATGTGGAACGTATTTCTCTCTGTTATGAAAACATTGGAGACTTTTTATTGCGACCATGCGCACTTGAACGATATAAAGAGAAAAGTTTTTATTTGAGTAACAAAGATATGTGAATTTTTATGAATGAATATTGTACTTCCCGGACTTTTGTTGTGATGTTTAACGGTGTTGGAGATACAATATTTAGTATTTTGAAGTTAAACAAATTGCGAGGGACGCGAAGAAGCGACATCAACAATAGAGAAAGTTAAAGATATCATTGATGTAGGTCAGGAGGACGTTATTTTTCAAAATTTAAAGATGGCACAGTAAAACAAACAACTGGGGGGGAATATTGTGATTATTTACCTACACATAATAAATACCTATGTACCTATAAAAATATATCAAGTCTCTTTTTTTCCCTGTTGAGCTTTTGTTTTGGAATCAAGGTCAGTACTTACCTATTGTCTCTGTTAACAGCTCGCGATTCGTAACAAGTGGTTTAGTGGAATCAAGTTGTTTTGAGGGAGAATAAAGGGGAAATTACATTTTTACTGTGAGTTGGAAATTTAAAAATAATCTCCTTGTTATTTTTAGCTTGAGTTTTTGAAATAGCTTGTTTTTTTCGATAATTTAGTTTAATTTGAAAAAAACTTAAAAACAAATTTCAGTTTAATTTATACAATTATAAAATTTTTCTATGGTTGTTGTATATAGTTTGTCCATTTATTTATTTTGTTATATTGTGTGCGCACAAAAGGGGTTATGAACACCCTTATAATGATTACGCACAGTGCAACACAATAGGATGAAATTAAAAAGAGAAATCGATGAAAATTGGTTTTGAATGTCTGCAAATTGTTATGAGTGGGAAATATTGAGCTTGGTATAGCGTTCTACATTCGTGTAGTGCGGCTAAAGAAAGAATTTCCATCCCCAAGGGTAAACTGATGAGTATTCGTAGAAGTACATGTATTACGGTTAAAATGTTTAAGGGGAGGAATGCAACTGGACATTCCACTAGAGCAGTATTTATAAAAATAACGATAAAACAATGATAGGCACGAGACCTTTACGCCGTGTTCAAGATAAGTCTCGGTAAGAAAATGATCGCCTGTTATTTTTTGAGCTCGCTTTTCAATTATATGCAAAAGACTCAAGGACTTTATTAAGGCACAAGCGCAAATATGAGAATTATACTCAAGTTTTGGACTAATTAAAGCTTTGTAAATCTTCTTGCTTACTTCACAAGAGTCACAAGTTCACACAGTCTCCTCGGGCAAGTACCACCCATGGATAGTGGCATTTGAGAAGGGTTTCGCTTTTGCGACAGGAGACAGCCCTCTGTTTTCGAAACATTAAATTCTACATGGTTTTTGATTCTTGAATTGGACAATGCTGTCAAGATCAGAATTGAATGAGCTTTTCATATGCTGCCGTTGATAATTATAATTTTAAAACGAATATGAAAAGCTGAGGGTACTCTCATCAGCGAAACAATTTAGTGGGTAGACAAAATATCGTTTATAAAAATAAGGAAGAGTTTTGGAGACAAAACGGAGCCCTGGGGCACGCCGGCCTTTATTTTGTGGATATAAGATTTAAACCCGTAAAATATTACTTGAATTGAAATGTCCGAAAGGTATTTTCTAACCCAAAAAAGAAGAGATTCATCAATACCAAGTGGATGCATTTTCAATTAGAGAGCTTGATTTCGAACTCTTATCAAGTGTTCGTTTGAAATATCAAGTGCAATAATATTACCTTCTCCAAAACGTTGTAAAGATTTGTTCCACTGTTCGGTGAGATAAACCATGAAATCACTAGTGAACATATTGCTAGGAAAGCCATACTGCCGGTCAATAAGAAGCTTTCGTTCTTCAAGATATTTCTTAAGCTGAAATTTGATCAGCGTTTCCATGAAATTGGGAAGAAGGGACGTAAGTTCAATTGGGCGATAGTTAGAGAGAGTGACGAGGATTGGCCTTTTTTAGGGACAGGCTGGACAAACGCTATTTTCCATTTACTCGGAAAGAGACCTGTAAAGTAGGAAAGATGGAAAAGCTTACGCAGCGGCTTCGACAGCTTTGAAGAACACCTCTTTAGAACAATAACGGAGATAAAATCCGGGTCAGTGAATTTTTGTATTTCAAGATCCTTAACTACTCTAGCAACTGTACGAGTGCGAAGGAAGATTAGTCCCATAGAATGAATTACACTTTCCAGTATGAAAGGCGGAGTAATGACACTCATTGGCAACATCGAAATAATAGTAAACTGTGCAAGCTAATTGGCCTTATCGATCGAGCATACAAAAAGAATATCATTATTCCGCAGGAACCGACGATGACGTAGTGTTCCGCAAATTTTGTACAAGTGACCAGACATTTTTACTACCATTGGGGCAGTCTAGTATTTTTTGCCGTAATGTATGGTCATGCAAAAATTGCGTCGAATATGTCCGTTACAGGTCTTTCTAGCTTGTTTGAACTTATTTCGGTTTTTCTCAGTGAGGTTGGCTTTATAAATCCGGAAACTTACATTTTTGATCCTAATAATCTCTTTACAGCTCGAATCAAATCATGAGTTCTCTATGGGTTTGATAGATTTTAACTTATTCGGGATAATTCCACAAAGAATTAAGTTTATAATCATATTTTCGGTAGAGTCCAAGTAACTATCGAGGAAGCATAGTGGCCACTCAAAGTTCTTGAAAAAGTCATTGTTTCTTATAAAATTGACTGTCTGGTGTGGTTAATACGCTAGAAGTATCGTCGGTCCTTAGATCTTTCAAAATGAAGAAGTTGCAATTAGGAGAAAGGCGAAGCCTGATGTGCCATGCTAACTGATTTTTTGTTTCCAAAAAGTAATGAGCTGATGAATATCGACGACGTTTCGTTCCAATGAGACGTTGTCATTGGCTTATGCCGAATCCATATTTTTGTCTTGTGTTATTAGTTAAAGTTAAAATGATCTCAAAAATGACCCTATACAATTCTTTAAACTTAAGCAAAATATGACAAAGTTTCAAGATTTTTCTAACTTAATTTTAGACATTATTCAAAGAAAGATTTTTAAAATTGTTGTTAGCAGTAACGTCATTGACGTCTCTTTAACATCGGCGGCGTAACAGAATAGGTATGTTCTAGTGCAATTGACAGCTACATTCCTTGCCTGAAAATTTGTACCGTAATACTCACGATTCTAGGAATGCGTCTAGCGTTAGACAT